>JBBGZY010000795.1:1132500-1430000 GCA_037952925.1 Lithobates clamitans
AGGCTTCTTACCACATGATCAGCTGTGACCAATCACAGCTGATCATCGCGTGAACTAGGAAGTGCCGGTAAATGGCATTCCTCGGTTCGTGCTGACAGGGAGAGCCGATCGGTGGCTCTCCCTGTCAGAGGAAGGGTCTGTGCTGATAATCAGCACATTGATTATCAGCACAGCCCCCTCAAATGTACAAATCACCAGCCAATCAGTGCCCAGCAATGTAAAAACAATAAATTCTGCCAGTGCCCGCCACAATGCCAATCACTGCCCCCCACAGTGTCAATCACAGTGCCTTATCATCAGTACTGCCTATCAGTGCCAATCAGTGCCGCATGTCAGTGCCCATCACAGCCACCTGTCAGTGCCCATCAGTGCCGCCTGTCAGTGCCCATCAGTGCCACCTATCAGTACCCATTGGTGCTGCATATCAGTGCTGCCTATTGGTGCCCATCAGTGCTGCATATCAGAGCCGCCTATCAGTGCCCATCAATTCTACATATCAGTGCCTCCTCATCAGTGCCCATCTTTGCCACTTTATCAGTGCCAACTCATCAGTGCCTATCAGTGGCGCCTCATCAGTGCTTGTCAGTGAAGGGGAAAACAACATTTTATGACAGGAAAAAAAAAACTATTTTTTTTCCAAAATTTTGGTCTTTTTTAGTTTGTTTAGCAAAAAATAAAAACCGCAGAGGTGATCAAATACCACCAAAAGAAAGCTCTATTTGTGAAAAGAAAATGATAAAAAATTGACTTTGAGTACAGTGTAGCATGACCGCGCAATTGTCATTCAAAGTGTGTCAGCGCTGAAAGTCCTGGGCAGATAGGGGCGTAAGTGCTTGGTATTGAAGTGGTTAAAAATGTACACTGTTTATTTTTTAAAATAAATTATTTAATTTACCACTTTTATTGCTATCAACGGGGATGAACAATATCCCTTGTGATAGCATGGGCCATGAAAGGTCCTCTTCATGGAGAAATCTGAGGTCTTTTAGACCCCATATCTCTCCTCTGCCCTCCAAAGCATCTGTTCAAACCAAGATTGGTATTATCAGATGCTTGTTCAAGCTGGTGGTAACTGCTCATTTACGTGAGACTGAAACCAGAAGGGACAAAATCCTTATTGCTTCTGTACATCAGTTCCTCTTATTGTGTCCTAAGGACCAGGTGTTGCCGGTCGCATCCTTACGGGGTTACCCAAGCCAGGTAAAGGCAGCGGCAGGAGGGGGTGGGACACCTTCCGCCATCTGTAAAAGTAATATGGTGGCTCTATAGCCGCTAGAGTCATTTTTTCATTGAAGGAAATCGGCGGCACTAAAAAATTATAAATGAAAGGGGGCTTCTTGGGACTTTAAATGAGGCACAATGAATGTACCTCTGTCCCTGATTCAGGTAAACAATCAAGGAATGTGGGACTTTGAATGAGGCAATTGACTTGTCGCGATGGAGTGGTTGGTAAACATTATTTATGCGTGACAATAGTATGAAACAAGTAAAAGAGTAATTTCATATATATACATACACATGCACACACGGCATGAATATAATGGATACATCAATACATATATGTCAGCTTGGCAGCACATGAGAAGTAACTAATGTTAATAAAATGGTATTAATACATATATGTACACAGGTCATAGAAACGTCATTTGACAGCAAGATGAATGATATCAATCTTGAGCTATAAAAAGTATATATGGGCCAGTGAATAGGTAATGAGTCAGACTTGACTAAACACATTACGACGCAACGCGTTTCATGGCTATATGCCATTCATCAGGAGCTGGGTACAGAGATAAAAGGTCGGCTAAAGCACTGCGCTTGGCTAGCATCGGGGAAGATGGAACCCCAAACTGGTTGTCTGTTCCGGAGCTGAGTCAAGGAACCCCGCCCCGGCCAAAGAAAGCATCAAGCTGTGTGTGCTACCTCCCTGGTGTAAAACACATTGTGATTCCCTAGATACACACACACTATATTTGCAATCATTCCCACACATGTGGAAGGTGTTGTGGCGATCGGGCATGCTATGTGGATGTTTTTTTTGGCCAGGGCTGGGTTCCTTGCCTCAGCTCCGGAACAGACAACCAGTATGTAGTTTTGTCCCAGCCTGGATCATATTGTTCAGAGATACACAATAATATAATATTAAGGCAGACTGAGGAACTATTTTAAAATACTTTTAAAGATGTTTGCAATGAGCACACAACTGGGTTACATTTTTATATGCCTACAGTTTTGCTTCAAAACTATTTTTTTAATTACGTTCCAAAGTGGTTTTACTTTTTTAGATACTTAACAGAAGAATGTAGATGTAACCTCTAACTGGATGACATTAAGTTTGCCTAAGCACAGTTTATCATAAACAAACATTTTTTTTTTTTTTATATTAGAAAATTATTTTTTCCATCTCAGTGAAGCCGATCGCCAGGCTCTTTATAGCTACCTCCTGTCTACATGCATATGTGTCTATGCTCAGGGGAAGCTTCGTGATGGTGACAAAATTTAGAGCAAAACCACAGAGAAAGTTATGCAAATGGTTTATGGGTCTGGCATATAAAAGAGTAAATGACTTCAAAAATAAGTAGGTCTTGTGCACACTTGTTTGAAGTTCGGTCTTTGTATGATGTATGCATTGATTAGGCTGTTGTGCATGGATTTGTTATTTATTCTGAACCACTCTTCAAGAAGAAAGTGGATGAAAATCCACCTTAAGAATAATACATGGTGAGTAATCTTTTAATAGTCTAATGGATTCTTTAACATAATCCCTTTTTTCTGTACAATCATTTTTTTTTAAATCTGTGTTTCTGCCTTCTTGGCAGCAGCATGAAAATCTATGTCCCAATGACACAGAACTAATTTATGCTTTACAACAGAATTGTTTAAGAATACAGCATGAACTCAAGTACTTTGAACCTTTTTGGTACCCTACTTTCTAATGTTAGCATGTTTTTTTATATCATTAAACTGTTAAAGCTCATAATGAAACAGCGCCTTTGGAAATCATTGGTCTTTTTATGATCTTTTTTTTAAAGGCCCTAGGTTTAACTCTTTTGAGATCAGAGGTAATCAATGTCTGAAAACCCAGGGGCAATTTGCGTCCTATATATATATATATATATATATATATATATGTATATTTTAAGGGCATATACGACTTTTATATGGTGCATTGTTTAATGAATAAAACTGTTCAATTTTTTTATAGGCTGACCAATGGAAAAACAAATGTGTCATATATATATATTTACCCTGTTTCCCCGAAAATAAGACCTAGTGTGATTGTCGGTGATGGCTGCAATATAAGCCCTACCCCCCAAATAAGCCCTAGTTGAAGTCCTTGTAGGTCTTATTTTCAGGGTAGACCTAGTGTGATTGTCGGTGATGGCTGCAATATAAGCCCTACCCCCCAAATAAGCCCTAGTTGAAGTCCTTGTAGGTCTTATTTTCAGGGTAGGGCTTATTTTCGTGGAAACAGGGTAGGGCTTATTTGGGGGGGTAGGGCTTATATTGCAGCCATCACTGACAATCACGCTAGGTCTTATTTTGGGGGAAACAGGGTATATATATATATATATATACACACACACATACATTTTTTTTTTTTTAGTTTTATTTATTTTCTTTTTTATACTATGTTTATATTTGACAATTACAGTTTTAACCACTTTCCAACCGCAGTACGTATATATACCTTGCAGTTTGCAAATGGTTTTATGGCTGAGAATATCAGTCTTAACCCTGGTATTGTTTTTTCAGCCAACGGCTGGCTTTCTCTTGAAAGGGGCTCATGAGCTGCTAGAATGCTTTCAGAACTGGTGGGAGGGCATGTCCCCCCTCCCACCACCTGCCCGGTGTCTCTCGGCTTACCGTTTCTGCCTGCTCGCCCGAGAAATAATCCTACAGTGCCACCGACTGGTCACAGAGGTGGAAAGAGAGTAGATCGGCTTTGATCGTCTCTATGGCTTTGGAGGACCGGCACAACGTCATAACGTAATTTTCGGTCCAGGGTGAAAGTAATCATTTTTTTTTAAAGCAAAAGATCCAATCTCCAATCCAGATCTCTTCATAAAGAGGACCTGTCATCCTTATTTCTATTACAAGGGATGTTTACATTTCTTGTAAAAGGAATAAAAGTGATTAAAATAAAATGAATAAAGGGAAAGTGTAACAAATAAATAAAATAAATAAATAAATAAATAAATAAATAAATAAATAAAAAATGTAAAGTGCCTCCATCCCTTCGTGTTTGCAAGCAGAAGCGTGCACATGCATATGTAAACAGTGTTCGCACCACGAACATTAGACAAAAAGCAATAATTCTAGCGCTAGACCTCCTCTGCAATTTTAAACAGTTAGCCTGCAAAGGCTTTCAAAACGTCACCTATGGAGGTCTTTAAGTACCGTAGTTTGTCGCCATTCCAGGAGGGTGCGCAATTTTAAAGTGTGACATTTTAGGTATCTATTTACTCAGTGTAACATCTTTCGTATTATACAAAAAATTGGGCTATAAATTGTTGTTTTTTTTTATTGCATTTGAAAAAGCGCTGCGCAAATGGCACTTAAAGAATTTCAACAACCGCCATTTTTTCCCTAGGGTTTCTGCTAGAAAAAAAAAATATATAATGTTTGGATGTTATAAGCAATTTCTAGCAAAAAATACTGATTTAAACTTGTAAACAAAAAGTGCCAGAAAAAGCTTGGTCTTCAAGTGGTAAAAGAAGAACACTGCCACCATCAGACTTCAGCAGAATCTGTAGTGCCGTCTGGAGGCTTAAAGGTTTATTTTGTCAATGAAGCCTCCAGCCTGCAAGTGATCATTACGTCAATGCTGATATAGTGATCACATGCTTAAAGCGGAGTTCCACACAAAAATGGAACTTCCGCTTTTCAGAACCCTCCCACCCCTCCGGTGTCACATTTGGCACCTTTCAGGGGGGAGGGGGGTGCAGATACCTGTCTAAGACAGGTATTTGCACCCACTTCCGGCATAGACTCCCATGGGAGTCTATGCCTCTTCCTGTCCCTCCGCGCTTTCTCCTGGGAAACACACAGCTCCCAGGAGATAGCAGGGACCACTTACGATGTGCAGCGTGACTCGCGCATGCGCAGTAGGGAACCGGGAAGTAAAGCCGCAACGCTTCACTTCCTGATTCCCTCACCTAGGATGGCGGCGGCAGCTGCCGAGAACCGAGCGGGTTCTCGGCGTCGCCTGCCGACATCGCTGGACCCTGGGACAGGTAAGTGGCCATTTATTAAAAGTCAGCAGCTGCAGTATTTGCAGCTGCTGGCTTTTAATATTTTTTTTTTTTTGGCGGTTTAGGTGGACCCCCGCTTTAAGATCAACTCTGGCTCCCAATCATCAGTGGAAACTGAAGCTGCAAGAGACAACAGGAGTTGAATGCCTTAAGCCATGCCAAGTATTTGCCGTTAGATTTCAAAGAGAGAGGATGTTTGTTTTTGTTTTTTTTTTGTTTTTTTCAAAGGATGTTTAAATATAAAACATTTGAATAGCAACTCAAAAAACTTAAGGTTGTCCCCTCGATTGTTTTTACCATAATATTCATACTTAAAGCTGAGACTCTTCTATATTAAGAATATACAGTATATAATGTTAATACATTTTTTTACAAATCAAAAGCAGATGATATAATTATTTCCCTAATACAAAAGATGTCAGCAAAAAAAAATATTTTTTTGCACTCCTGAATGCAATAAGGGGTGTTTGTTTCCTTTTAGATATATATCTCTAATTAACCACTTCTGGACCGCCCACCGCACATTTACTACGGCAGAGCAGCCCAGCTGCATGAAACAACATACCTGTACGTTGTCTCTTCTGCAAGGTCTGGGGCGCGCACGCGCGCCGCTGGTGACCCGCTGGTGAATCAGCGGGTCCGGCGGACGTGATATCTGCCGGTCCCACCAATCGTTGACAGGAGAGGCAGAACGGTGGTCTGCATATGTAAACAAGGCAGACCACCATTCTGTCTGAGAGAAAATTTGAGATCTTGTGTTTCTGCTAAGCAGAAACAAGAATCTCTGGCTAGTAATGGCGCCAATCACGGATTTTTAGCAGAACTGCGGCATTGCAGCGGACAAATCAGACACTTTTGGGGACCAGTGACGGTAATACAATGATCAGTGTTAAAAAATGCACTCTCACTGTACTAATGACACTGCCAAGGAAGGGGTTAACATCAGGGGTTAAAACCCCAATTAAGGCATCTCCCACACAATTAGAAATCACTCCCTAGGAGCATACTTAACCCTTTAATCACCCCTGATGTTAACCCCTTCTGTGGCAGTGTCATTAGTACAGTGAGAGTGCATTTTTTAACACTGATCACTGTATTACCGTCACTGGTCCCCAAAAGTGTCTGATTTGTCCGCCGCAATGTAGCAGTCCTGCTAAAAATCAGTGATTGACGTCATTACTAGTAATAATTAAAATCCCATAAAAATATCCCATATTTTGAAGGCGCATTAACTTCAAACCAACCAATATACGCTTATTAGGATTAAAAAACACATGTAACAGAATTCAAATTGGCCTAAATTGATAAATAAATGTGATTTTTTTACATTTTTTTATTGGATATGTTTTATGTCAGACAGTTAAAAAAAAAAATTTCAAAATTGTTGAACTTCTTTGTTTATAGCACAGAAAATAAAAGCTACAGAGGTGATCAAGAACCACCAAAAGAAAACTCTATTTGTGGGGGAAAAAAAGCATTGCATGAACGCGCAATTGTCAGTTAAAGCAATGCAGTGCCGTATAGCAAAAAATGGCCTGGTCATGAAGGGGGTGAAACCTTCCGGGGCTAAAGTGCTAAAAACTTTGGACTTGAGTTATACGCAGGGAAAGGGAGAAAAAGTTACAGCTCTAACTAACTTTACCAGGAGCTATTGAGCTTCATAGACCAGAAGTTTATTTTAACAGAAGGGAGAAACTGCAAAAAAAATATGAAAATGAGCCTACATCTCTACTTATTGGCTAAAAATGTGATTAAATAATAATACTATTCATCATCCACATTTAATTTCTGAAAAAAAATGTAATTGTATCTGTAGCCTTTGTCATAATAAATAAAGATTTAAAATATATGCAAAACCACTATACATGCACTTTAAGGTGGAAGTAAACCCTTCTATTGTTTTTAGCCAAAGAAGCTGCCATCTTGGCTTCCGTTGCACATTTATCATGGGTGCATTTTAAATGATAGAGACAAAATATATACCAACATTGCAGAAAAATCACAATACAAATGTTATAAATTGAGTTGCAGTTCAGTGAGTAAAATAAGTATTTGATCCTCAAGCAAAACATGACTTAGTACTTGGTGGAGAAACCCTTGTTGGCAAGCACAGAGGTCAGACATTTCTTGTAGTTGGTGACCAGGTTTGCACACATCTCAGGAGGGATTGTGGTCCACTCTTCTTTACAGATCTTCTCTAAATCCTTAAGGATTCTTAGCTGTCTCTTTGCAACTCGAAATTTCAGCTCCCTCCATAACTTTTCTATAGGATTAGGGTCTGGAGACTGACTAGGCCACCCCATGACCCTAATGTGCATGGGGATCAAATAATTATTTTACTCACTGAACCGCAACCTAATTTATATTATTTGTTTTATGCGTTTTTCTGGATTTTTGGTTGATCTCCTGTCTCTATCATTTAAATTACACCTATGATGAAAATTATAGACCCTTCATTTCATTGTAAGTGGGCAAACTTACAAAATCTGCAGGGGGGTCAAATATTTTTTTTCTCCACTGTATGTAAAATGGAACTGGTACATTTTTTAAGTGTAACTCCAGCCAAAAAAATGTTTTTTTAAGTTTTTGGATAGCACAGGGAAGGGTTAACACCCTTGTAACATTTGTTTTGCTGTCTGTGCCCCTGTTCAGAAGATTTCACCTCACTTTCTGTCCCGGTGACAATTGGATTTTGAAAATTTTGGGTTGTCGTGGAAACAAGGATTGGTGAAAAAGCTTTGTTGGAAACACCTTTTGCCAAGATAACTCTTATGGCGCGTACACACAGTCGGACATGCCAATGGGATAACCCCTGTCGGCATTTCCGATGGAAAAATTTAGAACATGTTCTCTATCTAAGTCCGTCGGAAATTCAGACAAAAAAAGTCAGATGGGGCGTACACACGGTCGGAATATTTTTCTGTTGGAAATTCCGACCGTGTGTATGGGGCATTATAGGAGTGAACTTCCCTTCCTAGGCATCCTGTTGTCTCCCTCCATTTGTAAGCATGAGTCGTTTGTAAATCGGGATCCCACAAGATTTTGTGTGATATCCAGAAGGAGAAAGAAGATCTTTTGAGTTGACCCGTATGCTGAAAAGCTGGGGGTCCATTTCTTCTGGTGAGAAAGGGCACGAGAGGGATGTGTGTCACACTTCCCGGCATGAAAGTTTTGGAGCAATTTAGCACTTTATCTGTTTATATTTAAACACGGAGCACTTTGTTTGAAGAAAGGTCCATTATGAAACCATTATGAAATTAACTTTTCCTTGGAGCACTTTATGAACTTTGTGACAAGGATTTTAGATTGGACTTTTTTTATATTGTTTATATATGTTGGATGTATGCTGTATGCTCTGCCATTGAGGTTGATAGTTTTGAGAGAGTTTGCCCCCCCCCCCCTCCAAAAATTAAAAGTCAGCAGCTACAGATACTGTAGCTGCTGACTTATACTATTAGGGCACTTACTTGTCCAGGCATCCAGCAGTGTCCTCACCCGAGCCCATTTTTGAATCTTGGTGCCACCATCTTGGCTATGGGAAATAGGCAGTGAAGCCTTGCGGCTTCACAGCTGGTTTCCTAAGCTAAATTAGTGTTAGGTACCACAGATACCAGGGTGCCTTGACGAGGCTCTGTGTCTTACGCATGCGTTTGCAAATGTGTGCAGACTAAACCCCTGCTTTTAACGCATATTGTTTGACAGGTTATTTGGTTGTCTGCGGGCTGGTGGTAAGTTAAGCTTGGTTTTTCCCTTAGATTTATCTTTGGCCTTGTTTGTACCTGGTTTCCTAAAGTGTATCGTGCTGCACTCTGTGAATGGGCTGCAGGAGAAAGGAGGAAGGGACGTGGCAAAGTGAGCTGGGTGTGGGAGCGGGTACCTGCCAAAACCAGGGACCCGCTCCCCCCCCCTAAAGGTGCCAAATGTGCCAGCGGAGGGGAGGGGGAGGCAGACAAGCGGAGCTTCCCCTTTTGGGTGGAGCTCTGCTTTAATATCAGCAACTTGTCCTTCTCTGCACAGCAGTATGAGTAACTTAGTCTCTGCTGCTCACAGTACAGTGACATGCTGACAGGAGGGGATAGCAGAGTAGAATTGATGACCGATATTGCTTCTTTATTGTCCAACCACCAGGCTAGGGGTGGGTAGATGACACCACTGTATTCTTTAACTAAAAAAGAGAAAGTGATGTCACACTTCTGTTTATGCTGTCTGGAAGAGGTGTATAAATGATAAAATTGGCTAGACAGAATTTCAAAAACTTTATTAAATCAGACAGAGTATCTCAAATGTGCACTTAGCCGTTTAACTGGAGTTCAGCTTTAAGTCTAGACAGATTCCGTCTGCTGCCATGGCAACCAGCGCCAAGAGCAGTAGATGAAAGATAATATGAAATGAACATTCTTAACAATATGGAATCGAGTGACAAAATGGCTGCCACATCTAATTATAGTTGCATTTTCTGCCTGAATACAGAAAATATTTCCTGAACACCGTTCTGTTCCATTCCTGCTCCGAGCTAATCTAAAAACTTTTTTTACACTATCGTGACGTTAAAACGTATTTATATAAATCTATTAATTGAATCCATACATAATTCGATGCCATAGCCACATAAACTATGCGTTTTGTAAAATAGCAGCAGCGCGAACTGCAGAAACGCCATTTATAACACAAAGAAGAAAAGATTAAATAAAAGATAATTTTCATAATAGCTTTTATAGAACTATATCAAGTCTTAGCACACAATTACTACTGAAGCCTAGGAAGCCATTGTCTGCATGATTAGCTTAAAAGGCTTCGTGCATGTACAAAACATAAAGCTCAAATGTGGCTTCAAATGAAAATGTAAATTCATTTTCACTTGTTCATTAGAATTATGTTTCCTTTGTCAGATCCCATTCTTTGTCATTTTGTTGATGCAAATGCAAACTTACAAGGCCAATTTCAATTGAATGAACTAAACGTGAGTTTCGGCACTAGCCCAGTCTCGGGGAGTTGTTCTTGAATAAACAAGTTGAACTAAGTAATCTCCTGCCTTCCACTTTTTCTTATCTTGTCTGCTTGCATATATGGTTAATCATACCTTTTATGTAAATTCACCAACAGTTACCCCATGTGCTACAAATTGAATATGCATCTTACCAATCTACGTGATCAGTTTACAATCGCCTCATGATTAATTGGCATTGAGATCAAGACACTCTTGTATTGTGGAGTACAACATATATTTAGAATACAAAAATATATTTGAAATTATTTAAAGCCTTGTAAGTTATTGTTTGTCATCTCTGTCTGATTGTGGAGATTTCTCTTCACTTCCTGTCCAGGACACAACAGGAAATGAGAAGAAATCTCTTTAAAACCCAAATTAATTAAACAAAAAAATAACTACAAGGGGCAGTATTTACATTACAGAGAAGTGTCCCTTGTGCTGGTGGCTGCTGTCTTAAGCCTGGTACACACTATTCGTTTTTTCCGTCCAAACCAGCGGGTTTAGTACAGCAATCTCCCCTGCTGAGCTGTTGGGTCCTTACAGGGGGACAGCCTCCTGCTAGAACACTCTGATCAGTGCTCACCGCCATTTGCGGAGAGTGCTGCTCAGGAGCCGGTCAGCTGCTGGTTTTCCAGCATGCTCATCCAACAGAAGGCGGCCAAATGTCCAGCTTTTGTCAGACCGAGTGCCTCAAACACAGGCCAAATGTCGGCCGGCTGTCATTGAACCAGCCGATGTCGGCCAGCTTTCCGCCCTTGTGTACAGGGCTTAAGTTGAAATCTTAAGTCCTCTGAGCCCCTCACACTCACTCACACCCCCACACACCCACACACCCACAATAGAGGAGGTCAGAAAGAGCAGTCATATCGCAATCTTGACAATTCCTAAGACAGGTCCTTTGCCCATAATAACCCCTGCAGCAGCAGACGATTACCACTAAGGAGGTATGGTATTGAAGGGGGGGGTATTGAAGGGAGGGGGGGGATTGAAGATTTCAAATAAGGCAGCAGCCACCAGCAGAGACACTTCTCATTGAATGTAAGTTCAGTTCCCTTGGGTTGGTTAAGAGAAAAAATAGCTAAAGTTAGGCTTCGAAGGAAGGGACATCCCTTAATTTATTATAGGTATGTATATAGCACCAACATTTTACACAACACCCTACATACTGTAAATTCACATCAGGCCCTGCCCTCAAGGAGCTTACAGTCTAAGGTTCCTAACTCACATGCATACACATACTAGGACCAATTTAGACAGGAGCCAATTAACCTACCAGCATGTCTTTGGAGCTTGGGAGAAAGCCAGAGTACCTAGAGAAAACAACGCAGGCATGGGGAGAATATTCACATATATAAAAAACAGAATCTGTTGCGCTTAATATAACATTAAGTAAAAAGCAGCTGCCACAAAATTGCTGGGTACAATTAAAGAAATATAAAGGAAAAGGTGCAGCGCTAAAAAATATTAAATAATATGATAATGTCCCAACATATGAATAAAATGAAGCCAAACGGAGCCTTCTCCGTCGAGAGGAAACAGGAACCCTCTATTGAATTAGATCCACCATGGTGGAAAACTCAGAAAGGGATACGAACACCATCACCCAAACAAACTGACCCTTACCATCAGTGTATGGGTCATACACATATGTTGTGAACCAATAGCAAAGGCAATCTTCTTAGGGTAAACCAACGATCCTCTATTAGAGTTGCATCAACAAAATCCGTTGTCGGAAATTCCGATCGTGTGTGCACTATTCCGACGCACAAAATTCCACGCATGCTCGGAATCAAGCAGAAGAGCCGCACTGGCTTTTGAGCTTCAATCTTCTTGGCTCATTGTACGTCACCGCGTTGTTGACGTTTGGAATTTCCGACAAGATTTGTGTGACCGTGTGTATACAAGACAAGTTTGAGCCAACGTCCATTGGAAAAAAAACATGGATTTTGTTGTCGGAATGTGCGATCGTAAGTACGCGGCATTACAGTTGCTCAGTAATAAGCTGTTGCTGGACTTTCTGCACAGCAGCAACCTCATATGCATTCCAGCCCATGAACTTCCAGAATGGGCATGCATGGGTTTATCCCAGGAGTAGAACTCAAAGGCTCCCTTTTACTGCATACACTTGCAGCTTTCAAATGCTTAGCTGCAAATCTTGCTGATCCACTGCAAATGGGAACTTAAAATGATAGGACGCTGTGAGAGTGTCAGTCCTATTGCTACAAGTTCTCACACATGGCAAGAGCTCCCAATTCCACACCTACTCTTAGGTTTCATTGACAAGTGCGGCTATGAGCTTGTAAAACAAGACCCCTGAGCTGTGTTTTTCCTGCCTGAATGAGGGCATGCAAACATTCAGGGCTGTACACCTGCTGTGGCAAAAATGAAACACCATGATGCATTGGGCAGGCGTCACTGCCACCAAATACAATCCAAGCAAGTCTATGAGACTGTGCTGCAAAAGCACTGCAACTATGTGTAGGGGGGGGCAGGCTTGTGAATGGCTAGATTTGGGAAACAAGTGAACAAGTCCCTGTCTTGCTTCCTCTCCTGCTAGAACAGCAATCCCTCTCCTTGACGCTATAACCCTCCACCATCTTGTGCCCACTCCATGCCGGAGGTCTCCTCCTGACATTCCTGGCCATTAACCTTTATATCTCCAAAGGAAGGAATGTCCACACAAAGATAGGGTTGCTGCACTTTACTGATGGAAGGTGGAAGATAGCACAAACAGTCACATCACATTAACATACTATTTGGGGTCACTTGACGGTCTATTGTCGATCACATTTAGTGGACAGTCCGCAGTAGTCATATGTAAAAGCATCATGCAGCAGTTTTGGTAAGCTATCTTCCCTTAAACAATATCTCTTCCCCCCTGGGTCATTAGTACTCACAGAGATGGGATCTCTGCAGTCACCTCCTCTATGGGTACACCTCTCCTGGGACCCTTCAGGGAAATAGCCTAAAGCCAGGCAACTCATGGACTGGCCTAAAAGGCCTTTTTGCAACCTGCCCAAGCCCCCACCTCCATAAGGGTCAGGAAGTCTACAGCCAGCTCTCCTGAGTGCAGGTCTATTTCTACCCGGCCTCCAGTGCTGTTCAGGGCCTCCACCTGCTGGTTACATCAGACTGATGGTGGGGTCTCTGACTCCCATGCCACACTGGGCTCCTCTCAACCTGCCTTACATACGTGGGTGCTGACTCACCCGTGACATCACTACTAGAAAACGAACTAACTAAAAGAGGCCTAGCACCTGATGGCACTGCATTCAGACCAGCTAGCTCTACCTGCTTACATGTGGGCAATGCACATGATTGCAGCATAACAGTGCTGCATTTAGAGGTTTAAACCATCGCCTGTCAAATTCATAAATTCCACCAGTGTTCTTTTTTTTTTTTTTTTTTTTGCAGTGGAAGTTTGAGGGAAAACAAAATAATTAATTTAAATCATTGAAATATTCAATGCCTCTGTTTTGATTTCCATGTAAAGTGAAACGGAGTCCATTTGTTTTCAGTTAAGCATCGGCGAGGAAGTAAATACCACACTCAGCAGGGAGAAGGCTTGAACTCCATTTGCATAGATTCAGATTCCTCCCAGCTGCAGGAATAAAGGCAGCTCTCAAACACTATTCAAAATAAGGCAGAGCAGAAAAAACAGATATGTGCTATGAAAGAAGGAGCTGTGTATTTACATCCGCTAACTAAGAAGACGGTGCTTTTCTCAAAGGATCTGGGCAAAATATGTATTTAGGAATTAGAGCTAAAGCTTTTACGTTTATAGTCATTATGGTTTTTGTTTTGCATAGTGGTGGTTCAAAATCCTTCAGCAGTAAGGGGATATTGTTTTATATTAAAGTGCTACTCCAGTAGTGTGGCTAAGCTTATAAAAAAAGCTATGATGCATCTACAGCGGGCACACATTTTGAGATTTGGTTGTAAAATTGAGCATTCAACGTACAATGAGGACCTTTGTAGCCACCGCTCACTAGAAACTGACCGGTTACTCCCGCAGCCATTCTCTATACAGTTCATGGCTTCCATATTCTTCTTTGATGAGGGTAAAAAAAAAAATAATAATCAGCAGCATGCAAAAAGCTTATGATATCCATTCTTAAGCTCTTCAAGGTAAATTAATAAAATGTTCTATACATACAACTCACCAGGTGGAAGAGCTTGTAAAAAAAAAAATCAACATGTACTGTATTTTACAAGTAGGGTTGCCACTTTTTCTTCAAGCTAAATCCAAACACTTTAGCGGCACACAGTAATTTTTTTTTGTTTTACTATACACTATAGCAGGGGTTGGCAACCACAGCACTCCATCATGCCTCTGCCTCTAGGAGTCATGCCTGTGATTGTCAGGGTCTTGCAATGTCTCATGGGACTTGTAGTTTCAAAACAACTGGAGGGCCGAGGTTGCCTACCCCTCCACTATAGGATTTTAACAGACCTGGGACACCTTTGGGCACTCCAAAGAGAATAGTAATGAGGCGCACATAGTGACCCCTCGCCCTCCTGTCAGGCCCTGTTCCGAGTCATATTCCTATCTGAATAATGTGTCCAGGTTTCAGGTGGACTGAAGCCTGGACACATAATTTAAATCCTGGACAGGTGGCAACCCTATTTACAAGTAGGACAGATAACACAAGATGCTTTTCTTAACTTTAGTAGAGATAACAGCTTTAAGTAGAAGTTTGGTCAGGCTCTGAACATTTAAATATTTGCATATTCTTAACAGTTAGCAAATGGACTTTAAAACATGCTATCCCTGGCCTCTGTAGCTGCAAGTACTGTGGAGCAAGTTAGGATTAAAGTTTGCAACAACAATTTTAGTTTCACTTATACTTTCTTTAGGTAGCTCAACTCCCTTCCAACGTGACTTGGCAGCCTGCCACCTGTCCAATCTCTAAAGTGATAACAAAGAGGTTGCATTTCTGAAGGCAAATAGGCTGTTCACTTTGCAAGTTGCACTTTGCAAAGGAATTTTCCCTAAAGCTTAGTGAGGGTCCCTTCTGCTGACTCCCATCATCTAATCATATGCAAATAACAATTCTGTTTTTTTTACATTCCTTGCACGTAATTGGGTATTATTTGCAGAGTGAATCTTTACCACATTCACTAAGCTCTGGGGAAATTTCCCTTGCAAAGTAAAAATAACCTATTTATCTTCAGTAAAACAGTAAAATTCAGTAAACTCCATTAACCACTTGCTGACCAGCCGCCGTCATTATACGGTGGCAGGTCGTCTCTCCTGCGCAAATTGCTGTAGCTGTACGGCGGCTCTCACAGGCGCAATAGCAGGCGGACTCAACATCTGCCGGTGACCCGTGATCGCCTAGGACAGAGGCAGAATGGGGATCTGCCTTTGTAAGCAAGGCGGATCCTCATTCTGACAGATGACATGACAGAGATCTACTGTTCCCAGTCATCGGGAACGGTGATCTCTGTCATGTCCTTGCCAGCCCCTCCCTCCTACAGTTAGAACACACCCAGGGAACACAGTTAACGTCTTGATTGCCCCCTACTGTTAACCCCTTCCCTGCCAGTGTCATTTTTACATTGCTCACTGAATTTTTATAGCACTGATCAATGTAATAATGTCATTGGTCCCCAAAAAGTGTCATTTGGGGTCAGATTTGTCGGCCGAAATGTCGCAGCCCCACTAAAAATTGCATTACTAGTAAAAAAAAATAAATAAACAAAAAAAAGTACCTAAATATATCCCATAGTTTGTAGATGCAATACGTTTTGCGCAAACCAATCAATATACGCCTATTGCGATTTTTTTTACAAAAAATATGTAGAAGAATATATATCGGCCTAAACTGATGAATACATTTTTTTTATATTTTTTTTGGATATGTATTATAGCAAAAAGTAAAAAAAAAAATATTATTTTTTTTTCAAAATTGTTTCTCCTTGTTTGTTTAAAGCGCAAAAAATAAAAACCACAGAGGTGATCAAATGCCACCAAAAGAAATCTCTATTTGTGGGAAAAAAAGCATGTCAATTTTGTTTGGGTACAGTGTCGCACGACCGCGCAATTGTCAGTTAAAGCGATGCAGTGCCGTATTGCAAAAACTGGCCTTGTCATTAAGGGGGCAAATCCTTTCAGGGCTGAAGTGGTTACAGTGATATTATTATTTTTTCAAATAACAAATATGTCATACTTACCTGCTGTGTGCAGTGGTTTTGCACAGAGCGGCCCAGATCCTCCTCTTCTCGGGTCTCTCACCGCCACTCTTGGCCCCTCCCTCCTGCCGAGTGCCCTCAGAACAAGCAGCTTGCAATTGGGGTACCCAAGCAGGCTCATTCTCAAGCCGTGGCTCTGCGTGTCCATTTACACGCAGAGCCACGGCTCGGCCCCACCGCCTCTCTCTCCTCATTGCCTCACTGGCTGTGATTAACAGCAGCAGGAGCCAATGGCAGCAGCGGAGAGCCGAGGCTCTTGTACATATCCTTAGATCGAGGTGGGGCTCAGCCAAGTATTAGGAGGGCTGCTGCACAGAGGAGATTTTTATCTTCACGTATAGAATGCATGAAGGTAAAAAAAATCCTTGAGCCTTTAGAACCACTTTAACCATATATATGGGAAAAGAGGCCAGAGAAATGTTCAAAGACTGGAGTTCAATGACTATACATCTTCTATTGTGAATTTTGAGGATGAGTTGCTTCACTTTGCCCGTAACTACATACTGTAGGTCAAATAGGGTTTGATTAATGCTTATTTACAGCTTGTTAAAGAAATATGTAAAAATTTCAATGTCCGTAGCCTGGCCACAATTCTTCTTTAATCTGAGCACTTTTCTGATTCAGGTTGTTTATTGCTAAACCCTGCCAATTACTATTCCAACTAATATTGCTTTGTCCAATGAAACTGTTTCAGTGGCTAATAGCAAAATTGTTATCAGACAGTTGTTAAAAGTGGGAGGTTGAAGAGGCTTTTTGGGCTACTAAATGTAAAAGTTTTTAGTTGTGTCCACTCTTGCATGTAACGTTTTCTTGGGTTCACTCTAATAACTTCCAGAAATGTTCACTCTTCTCTTTCTGTACAGTGGCAGAAGCAGAGGCAGGGGATCTCACCTGAAAGACTCAACACTTAATCGCAGATTCCTGTAGAGTTTCTTTGCCTCACTTTCTTCACTGAGCCGGTCCTGGAAGGTCTTGTGACCCCAAAGGCACCTCTCATCACAGAGGCTCATCTGAGTCCCCTTATGGATCATCATGAAAGTCTGAACCTGAAGAACTGCCACTTTCAGGTATGAGGTAGATAGCGACTGATGAGTTATTCTGTTGTATGACTAAAGGCATAGCCTGTGGTGGGTAGGCGTTTCAGCACTTGTAAGGGATACACGCCTGGCTAGGTATATTATATAACAAAAAAAATCTAACACAAAAAAGAGCTGAGTAGCTCAAAGTCCTTAGGCTGCTCTAAAGAAAATTTAAATCAGTTGGGTTGAGTCCAAATGTGAAGAACCCCTCTATTTGGTATCAACAACCTGCTCTCATTTAGGAGCCCCTTTTAAAAAAAAAATTCTTATTTATCCATCCAAGTCATGGTAAAGCTAGTAGTAGTTAGTCACATTCATCTGGCTAGAATCTATACAGTTGAATGTGACTAACTGAAGGAAACTATAAATGTTTGGATATACAGTATTCTCTCTCTCCCCCACCCTCTCCCTCTCCCTCTCTCTATAAATATGTATATATGTATACAGTATATACATATACTGTATATGTTTAGAGTATATATACATATACTGTATATATATATATATATATATATATATAGATATATATATATATATATATATATATATATATATATATATATATCTATCTATATATATATATATATATATATATATATATATATATATATATATATATATATATATATAGATAGATATATAGATATATCTATATATATATATATTTTTTTTTTTAGAGGGGGTGGTAGACTAAAGGTTTGGGGGAGTTTAAGAAGTTAGAGTTCCACTTTAATAAATTAAAATTGTGGAGTGAGACATCCAGTGAGGGCAGAGGCACAGGCATTCACCTCTATATGTAACAAAAACAAAAAAGGGTTTTTCCGTGCAGCAATCTTACTGAACCACAAACCTATCTGGAAGCAAAGCACACACTGGATATGTGTTCCACAACTTTAACACACCAAAACCAAAAAAAATAAAAACAAAAAACAATAGTGCAGTGCTCCTATCCACAAACCATAAATAATATCAGCCCAAAATCAACATATGTGCATTCTACCATGATCCAATAAAGTGATTTTATGCAACATAATGCAATAATATATACTGGTGTGTACACAATGTGAAATCTTATTTCTCTATGCAAACATCAAAATATAGTGCAAATAATGAGGGTTATTTACGAAAGACAACTCCACTCTGCACTGCAAGTGCACTTGTAAGTGCAATGAAAGTGCACTTGGAAGTTCAGTCGCTGTATATCTATGGGGGACATGCAAGGAAAATAAAAAACAGCATTCTAGCTTGCACACGATTGGATGATAAAATCAGCAGAGCTTCCCCTCATTTCAGATCTTCCCCTCAGATCTACAGCGACTGAACTTCCAAGCGCACTTTCAAGTGCACTTGCAGTGCACTTGTAGTGCAAAGTGGATTTGCTTTTCGTAAATAACCCCCGATGTGTCATTCTTAAAAATGAATAAATATATAAAGGTATATGTGCTTCAGAGTATATGACCAAAACAATGTATCAATAGAATATAGTGAACAATGTGATAGTAGAGATTCCCAAATTTTCGAATGTGTCCATAACCACCCAGCTGGTCATAACTCGGCTTCAATTATCCTCTTCTTTAAAACAAACACCACCAGATCAATCCTCCACAAACATCCGTGCACTCCAAAAATGGATGCTTACCCTCATAAATGGACCTCTCCTGGATTATAGGAGGTCAAACACAGCCTTTTGAGGGTAACATCAATTCTCCGTTTGTGTGTCACTTTAAAAAGAGGATTATCCAGGCTACAGCCAAAGAGCTCAAGCTTAACTCCACTCTCCACTTCCAGAAAAAATGTAAATGGGGATATCCAGTGCTCTCCATAAAAGCCACTATTTATTAGACAAAAATTATATTGCACTCACATAAGGTAAAAGATATGCAGGCACTTCATAATATGAACAGCGGCATCCACAGCAATATTAGCAGCTCACTCCTCTCAACTGAAGCCCTAGATGGCTCTGCCTTCTAGTGCTATGACATCACAAAGGTTGCCCTGCTTGACACGTTACGTCCTTGAGAACAAATTCCTAAGAAGTGTTTGACCCCTTATAATCCAAGAGGTCCATTTTTGAGGGTAAGCATCCATTTTTGGAGTACAACAAGTGGAGAGGCTCAAGTGGAGAGGCTCGACTCTTTCAGCCTCGAGAATATGGTTTTTTTCTCATCATGATGGCAGCCCTGCTTGCCCCTTCTGGACGTTTTTACCCTTCCACCCAATTTTTTAGTAATACATAGACCATTGGTCTGTGCTTGCCATATGGATTGTCATTTATTTCTTTTTATTCATTGAATGACTTTTGATACATTATTTGTGTAGAACTGATCCCGTGGATTTTCTGAGTAATTCCGCATACACTTGCTCTTTTTTTTTTTCCATTTTTGGAGTGCATGGGTGTTGGTGGAGGATTGATCTGGTGGTGGTTGTTTTAAAGAAGAGGGCAATAATTGAAGTTATGACAAGCTGGATGATTATAGGAACTTATTAGATTATGGACTCTTTTTAGAAAATGCTTGTATACACCAATATATATTATTACATTACATTGCATATACGGTAGTCACTTTATTGGATAGAAAAGGTAGAATGCACATATGTTGATTTTGGGCTGATATTATTTATGGTTTGTGAATAGGAGCACATGTATATGCACATTTCACCTTGAGCTATTGATCTCTGTAAACGTCCAGTTCTATCATTTTAATTTTTTTTTATACAACAAGAAGCAGTACTCAAATCTGTCTTATGTTTATTTTTCAATGTTTTGAACAGTCATGAATGGGTTACATTTATAACAGCTGCAATTACTATTGTGTATCACATGGTACAGGGTGCTGTAATTGCCCAGGTACCATGTAAAATTTGTGGGCCAATCACAGCCTCACAATAGTAAGCACATCTGTTATTAATGAAACCCATTCATAACAGTTGTGTTTACATTGTGATCATGTGATCGCATAGCAATACCCCGGCAGCTCACATATACCGGGAGCTGTGTGCCCATTAGCCAGCAATATACATGTATGTTATCCAGCATGCCTGCGCTGCCAACTAGCAGTAAATGTACTGTGGGTGGGTCTGGTTAACCAAGATTTAAAGACTGTTTATTGGACTGGGACTTGACTATGATGTCTTGCAAAGATGTCTGGATTAAAAAAACAGCTGGAGAGAATAGCAAATATTAGTAGCCAAGACACTGTTTAGCTTTCTGGCTGGAGCTAAAGAGGAATTTCACCAATATATATATATATATTTTTAAATTAAAAGTCTTTATCTTCAAATCTTCCTTTAGAAGAACAGTGGCTACTAGTGCAACATCTTCCAGTTAATTTCCAAAGTAACAGGGATCTTGAGAACCCCTAACTTGTCCTCAGCTATTCTGAACCTTAAATTCAATAGTTTTTCCACCTGTTTCCAAGTCTTAGTTACACATATTCTACTAACTGCCAGACTAAATATCACTAGACATTGAAAAAAGGATAATGCTCCTAATGTAATGGAGGTTATTGAGTTAGTCCAAATTCACTATACCTTCGAGAGAATGCTAGCCTTCTGAAAAGATAAAACAACTGTATTTAAAACCTTTGAAAACCATTGGATGGATCAATGCTAAGCGACCACATTACTATGATTACTTAACACGTGTTCCATACTAGCCTCAAATTACCGTATGAAGTACTGCACAGACCTGTACTGTTCTCCTTGCTTACTTTGTTCTTGTTTTTTTTTTGTTTTTTTTATTGATACAGAGCTTCATGTCAGACCGTTTGGCTGCTCTAGGTGACCGATCATAAAAGCCTAAATTAAATAGTGGTCTCATTGAACCACTACCTATGTTTTCCAAATATTGAAACCATGTATGTACATATGTACATTGTCACTCAGTCTGCAATGCATATTGTTTTCTTGCAATATTTTATGTGATGGAAGCCAAATAAAAATGTATTGAAAATAAAAATCAGGTACCTTCCAGTCCATTAAATCCAATGCTGTCTTCCTGCAACCAATTCTTATGACCACTGTGTGTTTTCGGTGCCGTCATCTTGGATTTGGGTGCCAGCTGTGATATCCTGATGAATCACAGCCAGCCCCCCACTGCACATGCCTCCTCAGATGTGTGGCATGCCCCAAGGGGCTGCAGGTGAGCGATATCATCCTTGCCTAGGCAAGGACTGAGTAAATAGGAGTTAGTACTGATAAAAACTTGCTCCCTTCCTCCACCCAAAAACCTACAACTCAGTCACAGCCTGGAGCAAGGTAGAAATTAGGTGGTACTTCTATTTTTTGAGGAAAGGTCCTCTTTAAATGTTTGTGGACCACCCGCCCACACTGTACTGCAGGTGGGCAGGCCATACAGACACAGCGATGTACCTGTACATCACTTTCCTCTTCTAGGTATAGAACTCCCCTCACCCGCTGACTCCTGCTGTGATTGTACACAGCGGAAGTTTGTCAGTAGGTCCCAGCCAATGATTCACGAATGGGACCTGCTGATCGGCTGCGTCCAATTACAGCTCAGAGCCCCGTGTTGACAATCAACGTAGGGCTCTGTACAGAGGGAACAATTTCTCTGTTTTTTCTCCCTGCAAAGCAAGGATAAGAAGCAAAGAGATGTTTTGTAAAAAGCAGCACTAACAAGTTAACACTTGTTAGGCACACATTTAACCTTTTTAATACCCACCAATTTCCCACCCAGTGTCAGTATCTATCTCACTATCACAGTCCCACTATAGGTTGCTGATCACCACCATTAGTATTAGTATAAAAAAAAATTTGTAAATGCTATAACTTTCACGCAAACCAATCAACATACACTTATTGGGATTGTTTTTACCAAAGACATGTAGCAGAATACGTTATGGCCTAAAATTATGAAGAAACTAGATACCATAAAGAGCATAAAGTAAAAAATATTGTTTTTTTTTGTTTTTGTTTTTTAAACAAAAATGTTTGGTCTTTTTTTGTTTACATAATAAAAAAAATTAAAAAAAACACTGGTGATCAAATACCACCAAAAGAAAGTTCTATTTGTATGAAAAAAATGATATAAATGTAATTTGAGTACAGCGGGGCAATTACCAGTACAAGCAGCACAGTGCTAAATACTGTAGCAAAAAATGGCCTGGTCATGAAGGGGGTAAGATCCTCCGGAGTTAAAGTGGTTAAGCTTAAATAAATGGCATGTCTTAAGTGGACAGAATAATTATCAGAAGTTAAAGGAATAATCTTCCTAGAATGTAAAATTGCACATAGTCATTTGCAGTTTTGTTGGTTCCATAATTGAAAATCGAACCCCGCAGTTTGTATACATTTTTTCTGCCTAAATATTTAAATATCTGTCTATTTTTGCAAGCTTCAACTCCAGACTGTTTTCCCACTCTGTCATTTTAAGAGAAAGTTGTCTCAAATGTCTTCCTGTATAGTTTTAGTTGTCATAATAGTTTCCAAGACTAATTAGAAATATATATATAATGCCACTTCGATGAACAGTCTCCATATTAACGCATGCATTTCAAGTTTCATGGATTTCCCATTTTATTGTACCTAATTATTCCTTGGCTTTCAGGTTGGAGTATTTAAAAAATGCCATAACAGAAGGACAAACTGTAGTTTACTGTCCAATTAACAAATCTAGCTGCCTGCTCTGCCACTCAGTGAAATATAATTCTTTGGTCATAAATCAACAGAAGAACTACTTAAGCATGCACCTTGTAATCAAAGCAACGGGACTTGGCTGCCATCCACATAGGCCAGAGCTGAAATGTGCAGCATTATTTTAGTCAAGTAACACATTAACGGAATATACAACTGCTTTGCATTCTGTTATGTTTTCCAAATGGGCTGAAAGGGTTGCTGAAAAAACCTTTGTCCTCATATGAAGCACATCAGATTAAATTATTCATTTTTACTATGTACAATTTTACATAACAGAATATACGTTAACACAGAAAAAAAAAGGTTAAAGCTGGAAGACGGGCATACAGCTAAAGACATAGCAGAAATACATATGTGAAACTGACTAATTATTTGCTGTTCAGTCCAGACAATTTTGTGATTCAAGTACCACTGCCAGACAGAACAGGCAGGTGCTTGACCTGTTTGCATACCACTGCCACCACCACCATTGCAATCAGGAGACACCCCATTCTGAGAACTGACAATTATGTTGATGAAATCATGCCTTGGTATCTTATGTTCTTAGTATATTTACAGTGAAAGGTTGGCATTGTTCTGCAACACAATAGAGGAAGGATCTCCAAATTTTCTAAACAAAGGGCCAGACTTTAGGAGGGCCGAACTGTGACCATTGGGAGAATAAAAAGCCCCGGCGTCAGTGGGGAACAAAATGCCCCGTTGTTTGCTTCAGTGACAGTAATCGTGCCCCATTATTGGTGTAAGTGGGAGGAATTGTGCCCCATCGTTGCCGTCATTGGGCCCCCTTGTTGGTGTAAGTGGGAAGAATTGTGCCCCATCGTTGATGTCATTGGGCCCCCTTGTTGGTGTAAGTGGGAAGAATTGTGCTCCATCATTGATGTCTTTGGGCCCCATTGTTGGTTTCATTGGGAAGAATTGTGCCCCATCGTTGGTGTCATTGGGATGAAACGTGCCCCCTCTATTGGTGTTAGTCGGGGGGAATTATGCCCCATTGTTGGTATCAGTGGATGAAATAGTGCCCCAAGTGCCAGATAAAAGCAAGCAAAGGCCACAGTTTGGAGACCAATGCCATAAATCATTGATTGCATTAGTGTGCTGCCCTTCTTTACCCCAAAAATATGGCTGCTGTACAGGGGAATACAGAGGGCTAATACCGAGAGAATTTTGGCTACTAGTTTAAAGCTGACCTTTCCCAGAGCAAGAAGGGGGAAGATAAGTATTGCTAACATTATTTTTTTTAATAAATACACTTGTGTAAAGTTTTTTATAAAGTGTGTGTGGGGGGATACCCTTTATTATAAAAATACATTCGTAATTTCATTGTTAACTATATGACTGGCTTAAATATTAATAATACAACTTTAAGGCCCAGTTAAGTTGGTCTCTGCAGCTGTGAGGATGCTGGTGCATACAAATGCACATCTACATATCACAGCACATGGCCTTGCACTTAGGGTCACTACTTGACATAAAGTACCTGTAGGCCGGGCTGAAGTCTCTCAAGAGTTCGATGTCCAATCAGACTACCTTCCTCTCTCATGGTACTGTATGGAATCTCTAAGGGGCCTATTACCTACCTTTCCTATGCAATAATAGGCCACCTACAGTTGGGAAGACTAACTACAGTTCCCTATGTGTGGCTGAGCACATGTACTTGCATGTATGCCTCATGGCATTTGGTTGGGTGGGTGTGCATACTCAGCACTGGTGTTGACACCACTAGGGGACGTTTATTTAAAAAAATAAACATACGTTTGAAGTTGGGTTTTACTGTTAAATAGGGATTAGAAATGTTTGTAGACTGCCATTGCTCCTATACCATGCCTTCTTTTGAAAATACTAGTTACCTGGCTGTCTCCACCATTAATAATCTCTGAGTCACTGACCTAACACAAGTATGCAAGAAAGTCAGAATGAACACTGGGCCCCTAATTTACACATCTTGCATTGGTCAATTTCTTATCAAGTACTGAAGCTGCTGACCCAAATTAATGGCCAGGGAACTTATATTTTCTGAATGGAAGGTCAGCTTTGGCAGCTTTCACATTTTCTGCATATAGGTTTCCTTTAAACACTTAAGGCCTACCACTTCAGTTGCAATGTTCCTCCGTATGAAATTGTTGGGTTGATTGGTAAAAATAGATCCATAGGCTGCAAGGACTACATATTACTGAATGTGTATAGGCAGCTTTTATTCATGTCCTGATATGCATATCTTACCTTACTTTATGTAGGAACAGACTATAGATATAATGTAAATCCCTGTTCTGGATATGAGCAGGGAGTATAACTTTATTTACATCTGCATTTATATTCATAATCACCTTACTCCGAAGGATTTGTAAGATCCCATGTGTGATAAGGGGCAGTTTTGCATTAATTTACATTTTCCACCTCATTTCTGTTTGACTCAAGGTCGTAATTATTTATTTATTTTTATACTTAGGCTTCTAGAATTAGAAAAAGTCACTTTTGCTGTAATGCTCACCATGGATCCAGAACTATCCCCTGAAGCACTTTTTCTCCACCACTACAGGCAGACAGTCTTCTGGGTTGAAAGACAGCCAGCATCAATCGAGCAGCCATTATAAACCTCTTCAACACTGAGGAACCTTTGAAATAACTTTCGGGTGTTGGGGAACCCCTGCTAAAAAATTTTACAGCTACAACTCATGGTACTTTAGTGTGGTGGTCAGTGGGAAGAATGTTCTTTACACTTGTAGTTATTGGGAAGAATTACCCCCTTACAGATAGCTAAAAAGATCAGTGGTTTTGGTGGAAACTTATCTGAGAGGCAGAAATTGATCATTGTTCATGGAACCCCTAGCAACTCTGCAGGAACCCTAGGGTTCCATGGAACCCTTGTTGAGAGACCCTGCTCTGGAGCAACTGCAATTTGCAGAGTGCACAATCTATCTGCCTTTTGTAAATCAACTCGAGAATGTTAACAGAGTGACCTAAAGAAAAAGTTTTGGTTAATAATATACATATATATTTTTTGTGATTGGGGTTTTAAGGGGAGGGGTGATGGCATTGTCTGAGGAAGGAGAAGGGTAGACAATTAAAGTTCATATTTAATTGTTTAAGTAAGGACAGCTAATATATTCTTTTGGGTTTGTTTGATTTATTTTGCTCACTGGGGATATCTCCTCCCATTTCCTGTTTTGGGAATATGGTGCCACTTATTTAGTATTATTTTTATTCTGATAAGTGCACAGACTGAGAAAAGTTCTAAATTACTCTATTAAAAATCGTAAAAAGGCAGTATTGACTGAAATTGCTATTTTCCTAAAGCTGAACTCCAGGTACCAAGATTTTAGGATATTTCAACCTGTTACAATCTGTTTATCTATGACGTTTATCTGTTTATATTTTCTTGAATCAACATGCAAAATCATCTTTTAGTTCTTTTTGTGGTGAAGCAGATGTGATTGACATCAGCACTAGTGTCATGGCAACACCTAAGATAATGCTGTGGTGCACACAATCTCATTGCTCAGTTCTCGTTCATCAGAATTCTGAATGATAACACAAATCTGCCTGTGTGTTGTATCTCTTGCCCAAATATTTTTTTCACAGGCTAATTTAAATAAAAGGCCATTGACCAGGTTGGAAAATATATGACCTTTTAGTAGTTTTGAAGTGTTTATTTTAACAAAGTGTTAGTTGGCCAATTTGATCCATTCATTGCTTAATTCCAACCAGAAGTTAAATGTTAATGGAATACAATTTTCAGAAAGACAGATCATTTGTTTATTGAAATTCGAAGAAATCAGAAAAACGCAAACACATGTGTGGGCGACTAGAAAAAAAAGATTTCCTCATTGACCGACGCTTCGATTGGATGGCAAAAAAAATCAAATAAACAGTTGATACGCACTTGACTAGAATTAGAATGATAGGCTTTAGTGCACGATAAGAATTGCTTACTATTTGATGGTTTTATTTCTAAACACAAACACCAAAATGTATTTTATGCATCATCCAAAGCACAAGACATTTCCATTCACGTGTCATGAAATGACACTTGTCATCTAAACATGAGTTATCTGCATCATTTGGCTGATTTAACACTGTTCCTATGTCATGTCTTCCTCATAAAATGCATCTTCTGTGATTCACATGGCATGCCGAGGAAAAGCAGATACTGCATTTAGATGTTCAGACAATTAAGAACAAAACAAAATGTCTTGCGTGAGTGATAATTATGTAGCACTTTGGATCCTAGTAGAGTAAAGGATTTGACTTAGACAATAACATTAAAATGGATCTCAGATGTCTGGTTTACATTTTCCATAACTAGTGACAAGACGTGTACTATGCAATCCAAACTGTGACATTTTTGACATGTTTGACAATGAAAAGCTCCAATTCAATACGCCTTTCCTAACTTGGAATCCACCAAAGGTTACTAGAGGTTCCTTGAGCAATGATAATTCTGCCTCCCAAATAAGTGACCGCTAACCCCGATGATCTTTTAGCTATCTGTAACATTCAGTAACATTCTTCCCTCTGATCATCAATGTAAGGGGCATTCTGCCCTTGACCACCAATATAAGGGACATGGTTCCCACTGATCACCAACATAAGGGGCATTCTTCCCTTGACCAATAATGTAAGGAGCATTCTTCCCTTGACCACCAATGTAAGGGGATTTCTTCCCTTGATTACCAATGTATGGAGTATTCTTCTCTTGATCACCAATGTAAGGAGCATTCTTCCCACTGATCACCAATGTAAGGGACATTATTCCCTTGACCACCAATGTAAGGGGCATTCTTCCCTTGACCAGTAATGTAAGGGGGATTCTTCCCTTGACTACTAATGTAAGGAGCACTCTTCCCTTGACCACCAATGTAAGGAGCATTGTTCCCTTGACCACCAATGTAAGGGGAATGTTTCCCCTGATCACCAATATGAGCAGAATTCTTCCCACTGAACACCAACGTATGGGGCACAATTCCCTTGACCACCAATGTAAGGGACATACTTCCCTTGACCATCAATGTGAGGGGCATTCTTCCCTTAACCACCAATGTAAAGGGCATTATTCCCACTGATTACCAATGTAAGGGGCATTCTTCCCTTGACCACCAACGTAAGGGGCATTCTTTCCTTGACCACTAATGTAAAGAACAATGTTCCCACTGATTGCCAACGTAAGGGGCACTATTTCCTTGACCAGCAACGTAAGGGGCTTTATTACCCTAATGGAAGCATTTCATTTATCATCACCCCATTCTCTACCCACTAGACTCGGGGGACATACCATGGCTGCGGCCTAGCTCCGGCCACCCATCCACCTCTTACCCCTCCCACACTTGTCCAGTGGGCCCCCGTGCCCTCTACACCTGGTACACCCCCTCCCCGATACTGGACCTCACCGCAGGGGCACAGGTTGACACCGGAGACCAGGATATCCACGGCTCTGGCCCTGCCTAGCGTCCATTTTAGATCCTCCTGGATGCAGCTGCAGCACCAGTCCAACCAGTAAGTAGTGGCCAGATCCCCCTCACCCCTCCACTGCCCCCCCTCCCCTCCTCTCTCCCGTCTTTCCTTCTGGACCATCCCGTACAGGTAAGCCCACCAGGGTACCCTAACACCATCCTAACTGAATTGGTGCCTGAGAACTACAGTATCCTAATTGAGCATAGAATAGGAAAAAAAGGAGGAGGCCTAGCAGTGATCTTCAAATCGCACCTTGCGCTCACCAAACCAACTTTACAGAACTCAGTGCCTTTCATGGAGACACTCTCCCTGCATCTTCAAACAACACCCCAAGACACCATTCACACTATGCTACAGACCACCAGGACCAAAGACCAATCTCCTTACACCACTCACTGAATTCATTTCAATACACACCCTGAAAACCAAAAACCTTCTGGTACTTGGGGACTTTAACCTCTGGGCAAACTCTACCCAAGACCCTATTGCGACCGCCTGCATTAACCAACTGGAAGAACTAGGTCTTCAACAGCTGATAAATGCCCCCACGCACGGTTCAGGACACACTCTAGACCTCATCTTCAAACAGAATATGGACATCAACATATTCGACAACACACCACTACCATGGACGGACCACCACTCTATCAAAATTTAAAATCACCACTAACACCACCCTCCAAAAACAGAAACACACAAGAACAACACACTGGAACAGATCTCAGAAGAAACTACACTCTGAACTCTTCAAAACCACATTATCAAACAAAATACCATTGCTAAACTTAAACCTCTCAATGGAACAAACACTCAACTCGCTAAACAAGGCATTACTACAAACAGCAGACTCAGTGGCGCCAAAACGCAGAACACTCATCTGCAAAAAAAAACTCGAGATGGTTTAATGACACTCTTGCCCTACTCAAGCAAGAGCGTAGCAGAGCGGAAAGAGTATGGAGAAGAAATCCTACCAAGGACAACCATACAAACTACAAAGTACTCACTGTGAAATACCACAAAGCAATCTTCAAAGCCAAAAAAGAACTCTTCTCGAACACCATCTCAACTGCCTTAAACCGGCCGAACTTTTCAAAATAGTCGCCCAGTCAATGAACCCAACCTACTTAGATCCCCCAGCAAACAATACTCAAGAATTCTGCAATGGGTTATCAAATTTCTTCATCGACAAAATCGACAACATTCGGAAATCAATTCAACAGAAAAAAACAACCAACCTCACTCAACCAAAGCAAAAAGAGGATATCGACACGGACATCACACAACCAATAAATTTCTCTTTGACCCCAATCACCACTGACACGACTAAAAACATTATCAGAAGCCTTTGAGACAGCACATCACCAAACGACATCATTCCCACAAAACTCCTGAAAGAATGTTCCGACATCTTGGCCCCTACTATAACACACCTCATAAATCAGTCGTTCAAAGAAGGGATTGTTCCAACCACCCTCAAACAAGGCATCGTTAAACCCCTGCTAAAGAAACCCAATCTGGACCCTAAGGACCCTAACTACCGCAGATCGATAACATGCCTCAACACCATCTCCAAGATTATGGAGAAAGCAGTAGTACAACAGCTACAACGCCACGTGGACACACACCAACTCCTGGACCCTCAGCAATCAGGGTTCCGCCCAGGCCATGGGACAGAAACAGCACTTCTCAAAATATGGGATGATGCCCTTGAAGCAACAGATGACAGAGAATCATGTCTCCTGGTACTTTTAGACCTCAGTGCAGCATTTGATACAGTGGACCACAAGACTCTACTTGTCCGCCTCACAGAAGTAGCAGGAGCCACAAATTCTGGTCTAAAAGATTCTGGTCTAAAATGGTTTACATCCTTCTTAGAGAATCGCTTTCAGACAGTAAAACTAGAAGCATTCACCTCTGAAACCCACGCAATCTCCTGTGGAGTCCCCCAGGGTTCACCCTTGTCACCAGTGCTATTCAATATCCACATCCGCCCACTCCTCGAAATCATCAGAAAATCGGACCTCTCCTTCCACTCATACGCTGATGACACCCAACTCTACTTTCGCATCACCGGACAAAAAGACGACCATCAGCAATTAGAGAAATGCCTCACTTTGATAGATGACTGGATGCCCTTAAGCTCCCTCAAACTCAATGGTTCAAAAACAGAACTTCTTCTCCTACACGCTAACCAAAATTCCAAAACCAAGACTCCGTGGACACCTCCCACCATGTTTGGACAGATCATCTCTCCAAGCACCAAAGCCAAGAGTCTCGGAGTCATCTTTTACTCAGAAATGACAATGGATGCACAAAGAGGATCAGTAGTTAGCGGATCTCACCATCTCCTCTGCCTGCTACATAGACTCATCCCCTTCATCCCAGAAGAGGACAAAGCAGCAGTAGTTGGAACAATCCTCAATTCCCGACTCGACTACGCAAACTCGCTCTACATAGGATTACCCCAATATCAGCTTGCGCGTCTACAACTCATCCAAAACGCGGCGCCAAGACTGCTAACAGGAAAAAACCCTGGTAGTCCATTTCCCTATCCCTGAGGAGCCTACCCTCTGCCTCACCCACAAATGCATACAAAGGAAACGCTCCTCAATACCTTTGAGAGAAAATAAAACACTACACACCCAATCGCAATCTTCGATCATCTAACCAAAACCTCCTCCTCATTCCCAAATACCACTACAAAGCAAAGGGAGAACGAAGATTCGCAGTCCAAGGATCTCGGCTATGGAACGCTCTTCCGACTTACATCCGCATGGAAGAAAACCATCAGACATTCAGGAAAAAACTCAAGACCTACCTCTTCTAAGAAGCTGACAACACAGAACGCATCTAGCGCCTTGAGACGATTCAGTTTGCATTTGCAGCGCTTTACAAATCATTCATTCATTCACCAGTGTTCGGGGGTATTTTTGCACAGACTACTAAATAGGGGAACACTACAGTCTTCACTTCAGCCTTTCTTTATTTTGACTATTACTATAATTTGCTTCATGTCATTATCATTATTTTATTCTCTAAATTGTCATATACAGCAGTCCTTGGTGTCCAATATACTAAACCAGGGGTCTCAAATTGGCGGCCCTCTAGCTGTTGCAAAACTACAAGTCCCATCATGCCTTTGCCTGTGGGAGTCATCCTTGTAACTCTCAGCCTTGCAAGGCCTCATGGGATTTGCAGTTTCGCAACAGCTTGAGTGCTGCCAGTTTGAGACCCCTGTACTAAACACACCACATTCCTTACTTTATTGTTTATTCTTAAATCTTAACTCACTGTTTATTTTACACTAACAAAGTAATATAAATATAAAATATACTATATAGTAATTATTATAGTAATAATTATTAGGGATTCGCTGAGACCGAACATTTATTTTAAGGATTCCTCTGTGTTAAAAGGTTTGGGAAAGAATACATTAAAATTGAACTAAACCCATCAAGATAACTGTTTCACAAACAGTTGCATTCAAGGAATGCCATGAACAATATCTGTCACAGTTGCCTGTGCTGTCAACCCAACTGTCAAGCCATCAACTGGCTGATGTGATAGTTAATCACACGTGCAGCACTACAGCACCTGCAGATCAAACAGAGGTAAGATGGCAGCTTCCTTGGCTATAAATTATAGGAGGATTTAGTTTCATTTTAAAGGCACATAAAAACATTTTTTTATTCAAGAAATTACATTTTTTTTCCACTTGCTTTCAATTTGTTTATTTTTACAGTATGAAGTTATCAATCACAGCTTAGAATCGGGACATGATTTAGAAGCATCTTGGAAGCCAGTGTTAGCCTCTACATATGTTTGCAAACAAAAGCCGCTGAGATATCTGTTTTTATTAAACCATTAAAAGAAAGGTTGTGCCTTGAGGAATTTGTTTGTTTCGCACACTTGTAGAAAGCTGTCCTCCCACATGCACTTCTCTTACTAATTAGAATTTTAATAAGTTTCTATTTTGTTTCAATCATTAGTAGACAAAGTATAGAGTATGTACACTGACTGGACACATTCTTCCTCCCTGTCTTACAGAATCTAATATTGGTTAAGAAAAGTGAAGTAATAGCTTATAATGTTATTTCTGTTTATTTATTATCTAATTTGTAGTAAATTCATTATTTTAAACAGACAAAAATGTATGCATTTTTTTGTTAAATATGAATAAAAAATATATATACATATATATTTTAAGTATGCACAGTATGTTTTGCACAATCATTAAATTCATTCATGGTTGATGTACAGAAATGTTGAAACTACTGACATGATAGTATGACTGAAGACCTCATACTAGTCTCCCTCTGAGGGTATTCGACTCCCAGCTGTGAGAATACTACTGACATGACAGCATGACTGAAGACCTTATACCGGTCTCCCTCTGAGGGTATTGGGCTCCATGCTGTGGGGGTTTTTGTTAGACTGCTGACTCTAGTAGAGGACAACAAAAGTATTGGAAGAGCTACTCTATCATTTGTTATGAGAAATTAAATCCCAACTCCGAGAAACTGAAAAATAATCCCATGCAGTAGGGCTGTGCCCACACTGCAAGGGTTAATAGCTTGTTTTGCAGCACCTTCCCCCCATGCTCTAGCAATCTAAGGTTCTGATGTCATTAAGGCAAATGCAGAATCAATAGCTCTGCAATGGACATGATGGCGCCAAGGGAGAGACCCCCACTGGTACATGGGGGAGCACTATCTGTCAGGGGAATGGTGGATCAGGTACGTTAAAGTGCAAAAACTATCCCCTAGACTAACAAGCAATTAATCCTTGCAATGAGGGCACAACCCCACTGCAAGGAATAATTTTTAGGTTTTCTGGAGTCTTTAAATAAAGCCTAGCTCAAAATGGATTTTTCATAGAGTCAGCAATTTCCATTGTGGGCCAAATCACATCATATGCATTGGGCTATGTTGGACAGCCTTGCACGATAAAGTCCCAGTGCCCAGGCAAAGCAATTTGCTACGAGTGCTAAAAGTTCCATTCATACCACTGCACTGCAGTTGTGCGTGGTGAAAAAAGGTAGAACATGCTCTACTTATTTCAGCAAGGAGGGTAAGAGGGTATCAACGTGCTGGACTGTGGTACATAAAGTTGAATGGATTGTCATTTTATGTAGAAAAGAAATTTGCTCAATTCCCCCATCAACACAGATAGTGTTGATAGGGGAATCCCTTCTGCCAATCCACTGTATTCTACCAATGAGGGAGCAGGGGAAGCCGCCCCTGCCAGGAGAAGACAGAGATTGTTGCTAGTGGCTATACCAGCTAGCTTGATTGCTCAACTTTGTACATTCAACCTGCTCATACATGGTTCAAATCTCAGCTGGACCCTGCTGAACCGGCCGAGATTTGAACCGTCTATGGCCAGTCAACTTTTTCTGCTGGATTGTGCATGCATATCAAATTTGCTTTACTGTTATTTCAGACTGATTGTATAAACAGTTAGAATGTCAGCAGGGATGCTTAGAAGGTAGAAACCAACCAACCAAATGTCAGCTTGCTAGCATGTGGCTTCTGGTTGCATTTTGGTAGCTGCACATCATCGTTCTGTGTTACGATGTTGGCATTGTTGTTCCCCTGCACCCTTTTTTAGTGGGAAGCAGAAGTCAAAAAAGGATTATATTACAGTGCACCAAATATATATATATCTATATCTATATATACATATATATATATATATATATATATATATATCTATATATATATAGATATAGATATACTGTATATCTATATAGGTGTTCTATCGGGTTGAGATCAGGACTCTTTGCAGGCCAGTCAAGTTCCTCCACCCTGCAGTCATGTTGGAACAAGATCGGGCCATCCCCAAACTGTTCCAACAAAGTTGGGAACATGAAATCGTCCAAAATGTATGCTGACGCCTTAAGAGTTCTCTTCACTGGAAGTAAGGGACTAAGCCCACCAAGCCCAATCCTTGAAAAATAACCTCACACTATAACCCCCCTCACACACACCAAATGATTTAGACTAGTGCACAAAGCAAGGTTCATAAAGACATGGATGAAAAAGTTTGGCCCGCAGAAACTTAACTGGCCTACAACATCAGTGCCTGACCTGACAAATGCGCTTCTGGAAGAATGGGCAAACATTCCCATAGATAGTCCAGCGCTCAGGCTATAATTGAAAAGCAAAATGCTGCATTTTGCTTTTCAATTATAGCCTGAGCGCTGGACTATCTATATGTCTTTCCTGTTATGATCTGTTTCCACCAGTTACAGTTCGTCTGGCAGCACGGGCCATCATCATTATGTTGATTGTAGTTTTTGGTTTTTTGTTTTAATCTTGTATATACAGTATGCTATATATATTTTAACATCTTTTAATGGATGACATATTCAACACATCTATTTTACCCGTTTTGTTTTAACTCTCTGGGCGGCCTACCACTGGCGCTGGGTTACTCTTCTGTGACTTTTTTTCTGTTTTTTTCAAACATTCCCATAGACACACTCCTAAACCTTGTGGACAGCCTTCCCAGAAGAGTTGAAGCTGTTATAGCAGCAAAGGGTGGGCCAACTCAATAGAGAGCCCTATGGACTAAGACTGGCCTGCTATTAAAGTTCATGTGCGGGTAAAGGTAGGCGCCCCAATACGTTTGGTAATATAGTGTACAGTATATATGAATATATATATATATATATATGCACTTTTAATGAACAGATTATTTACAGTGAAATGGGTTTGAATAGTTAATTTCCCTTCTAGGATTAATCTAATTTCTCTCAAGTGCAAACAGCACAGGGATTTTATGCTGATGTGTGCTAAGTGCATAACACATTGAAAGAGGCTGGGTGTATATTTGCATATGAAAATACATATAATTTACAATGAATAATTTACAGTGAAAGGCTCTGGGCAATCCTGCCACATCTTCAGCAGTTCTTAGCACCTACTGCGTGGGAAGCAAGATATTTATGTGCATTATTATCTATATCTATAAAAAGAAAAAAAAATGGTTTGAGAAATATCTTTGTAACTTTTAGACAGAACCATTCTGCTGCGTTTGGCCCGGGCAGCTGTCTGTCTGTTTTCTAAAATTCATCTTTGCTTGAACTAGGTCTCAAAATCAACCAAGTGGAGCGCAATGACGTTCTCAGAGGTCGACTTATTCTTAGGTGAGCGGAATGCGGAATGTGATGCAAGGATCTTGACAACTGCACATGGCCCCTCCGTGAATTCAAGCATGCTGCAAGGTGTTTTTGGAAAACAGTTCATTATTATTGTCTTTTTTATTTCTATGGATGCATAATGGAAACTGAACATAACCCTGTGCTTCATTTTTAACTTTTATAAGTTCTGCCTAAGCACATATACCCCAAAATGCCTGCAACAACCTTTATTAGTAAGATAACACCCTCTAGTGCTCCTCCCTTATTCATACTTTGTTGTGTGGCCTGACTTTATGATTACCAACTACCATTTCTCTGGCTACTGGCTCACAGTAACAGCCTTTTTGTCTTATAAAGAAAGCATTTTGTGATGTCTGATTTTGGACAGACCCTTTACATTCAGAAACTTAGAATGTTCCACAGGTTGACTTTTAACCAGTGTCAGCCCGTCCATAAGGGGCGCAGGGGCACCGCCCCCCTAATCTCTGTGCGCCCGGCCCCTAATCTCCATGCTGGGTGCCTGACACATAGAGTTCTACGAGTTGTTTTTTTGTGAAGCACGTGATTAGAGCCGGAGGCTCTAATTAGCTTAAAAATGGGGGGGGGGGGGGCTCGGGGGCAAAGAGCACTGCACCCTGAGCCCACCCACTTGTGACAATAGTGAATCAACATTCGCTATTGTCTTCCTGCTTCTCCTCCTTGCCAATCAGGACACGGATCCTGACACTGGATTGGCTGGGAGGAAAAGCGAACGGATTGGCCGGGTCGAGAATCTGGGGAGGCCGCCCAGGATGAGCGAGTGGGCTTGCCGAGCAGACGTTTGGGTTTTCGAACCGTTAGTTGGCAGGGTGAATGTACCAAGTTGATTGAGCAATCAACATGGGTAGAACCAGTCTGCCGGATTATCTTGCAAATATAATTAGTGGCTGCTATTGCCCCTAGCAATAACCACTGTCTTCTCACAGCAGGGACGGCTAACCCCCCCCCCAACCCCCCGCTGTGAGAAGACAATTGCTCTGCAGGAGGGAATCCCCTGTCACCACTGTCTGTGTTGATTGGGGGATTGTTCAAATTTATTTTTTGCAACCCATGATTGCAGGAAAGAAATGGCCAGCCTTCGACTTCAAAGCAGGCTTAAAAATATAAGTGCAGCATTTTGAAATAAATATATAAAAAAAGAGTCATTTTTAGTTATTCAGTGAAGGTTCAGAGTTGAAAGTTCAACAATGCAAATTCCAAAATAAAGTGCTGTAAATGGTCCTTCATCAATAGCAATGCACACATTGACCTTTACCCTTAGTGGTGGACCACTCTCCATAAAGTGGTCAAACATGCTCAAAACAACTCAACTCTGAACCGCTATATCCACAAGGACACCTGATGTCTGTAGTCTTCACCACATAAGAAAATCCACCAAGAGGGGGCAGTATTAATGGTACCAAAATGTTTTAAAATCCACCAAAACACTCAACAAATGTTGCATAAAAACTTGCTTACCACTCTATATTACATGGGAATGTTTACAACCAACAAGATGGCTGACTTCCATGTGCAGCAATGTCATGTGACCAGGCTCCACTCGACATGTTTCGTCATAAAGACATCAGGGGTGCAAGAGGGGTGTTATTAAGTCAGTTAAGCCAATCAAAGTGGCTTCAGGAGGTAATACTCTGTTTTAATGCACTCCTAAGAAGAAGGAGTATTATCTTCTTCTCATCAGTGGAGGAAGAGAGGGTCCACAGTTTTAACTGATTTACCCTTGCCTAGAGTTGAGCTCTAACCTCTTGTTGATCATGTAATGTAGATATGTGGCGGCAAGAAATATGGGCTTTATCACACATGCCTCCATTGCGGAATAAGGTTGTGTGCTGAGAGCACACTCCCTGCACACTGCCAGCACCTGACAAGCTGTCGCCAGTAGCTCCCGGCCAAGGCTTATGATTGGTGGGCTCCCGATCATGTGATGTGATGTTAAAGGGCCACTGGGAGTCAGCATTAAGAGATCAAGCTCAGCAGAAGGTTACCAATTGGACACATTACTGCAATGAAATGCAGGTCTTCCCCTAGTGTATAAATAAGTATACAGTATTTCAAATGTTGTATATTGAAAAAATATAACAGCAAACACATTGGAATGATATTATTGTTTTGTTATATATAGGATTCCTATCATCCCTAGTTTATTTATTTATTTATTTTACTTTTTTTTTTTTTTTTTCAGTTTTTTATTTATTTTTTATTTTTTGTACCGATCCTGCTGTATGCCTGTATGCACCTCCCGTGTTGTTATAAATTGACAAGCTTTTATTTTTAGCCTTTCCCAAAGAGTGGCACCTAACATTTTGGGAGTAAGAACAGAGCATCCTTTTCCTTAGAAAGAAGATATGAATTTTATCTTCCATTTCCTCACATATATTACTAGGTTACTGGCTAAACTCTTGAATACCCAACATTAACACATGTGATTATCCAATAAATGGGTGCACTGGCTTGAATGCAGGCACTTCACCTCCCATCCTTACATAAAAACGCACTTTTGTTCTGTAATTATTACCTTTGCACTCAAGCCTTTTCTCCCTCCTGACTCTGTTGTGTTATTAGCCATCAACTTCTAGGCTGTGCTAATTCATTTGCCTCGCCTGGAGTAATAATGTGTTCCCTTTTATATTTCATAACCGAAGGCTGCTTAAATATTGTGCCTAAACAGACTAATTAATAGTTAGAGACTGTTAACCTGACTGCAGAAAAAAAAATACAGTTTTAATCTATTAATCACCATCTTCTTAAACCAACAGTTCCTTAGAACCCCATTTTATTAAAAGCAGAAATAGCTCTTATGCCATTTATTTTATCTGTAATAACAGTAATAACTCGAAATCCCCAAAGGCTTATGTATTAATATAACGCAAAGAGCAATAAAGGCATGCATGGTGAGGTATCCCACAGCAACTAATCATAAACCATGTCTTAAAGGGGAATTGTGTGTTATCAATTTTAGACACACAATAGATGTAAACATAAATAGCTTGAAGCTGAAGCCAAGGCAAACAGCTAAATGTGCAAATGAAATACACTATATTGTCAAAAGTATCGGGACGCCTGCCTTTACACGCACATGAACTTTAATGGAATCTCAGTCTTATTCCGTAGGGTTCAATATTGAGTTGGCCCACCCTTTGCAGCTATATCAGCTTCAACTCCTCTGGGAAGGCTGTCCACAAGGTTTTGGACTGTGTCTATGGGAATGTTTGACCATTCTTCCAGAAGCGCATATGCGAGTTCAGGCGCTGATGTAGACCTGGCTCACAGTCTCCACTCTAATTCATTCCAAAAGTGTCCTATCGGGATGAGGTCAGGGCTCTGTGCAGGCCAGTCAAATTCCTCCACCCCAAACTCACTCATCCATATCTTTATGGACCTTGCTTTGTGCACTGGTGCGCAGTCATGTTGGAACAGGAAGGGGCCATCCCCAAACTCTTCCCACAAAGTTGGGAGCATGAAATTGTCCGAAATGTCTTGGTATGCTGAAGTCTTTAAGGGGTTGTAAACCCTCGTGTTTTTTCACCTTAATGCATCCTATGCATTAAGGTGAAAAAACTTCTGACAGTGATCGCCCCCCCCCCCCCCATTTTACTCACCTGAGCCCTTGGATCCCTTGGCAGAGACGCGCTGTACCTCTCTGTTCGGGGTTCTCGGCTTTTGATTGGATAGATTGATAGCAGCGCAGCCATTGACTCACGCTGCTGTCAATCAAATCCAATGACGCGGGCGCTGGGGCCAAGTCCTGCATTCTGCATCTATTGACGCAAATGCTGGACCCCCCTGGAGAGTGTTTCTCCTAGGGGGTCATACAAGGCAGGGAGGAGCTGATAGCGCCACCGGGGGATCCCAGAAGACAAAGATCGGGGCCACTCTGTGCAAAACGGACTGCACAGTGGAGGTAAGTATCACATGTTTGTTATTTAAAAAAAAAAAAACAAGCCTTTACAATCACTTTGAGAGTTCCCCTTTACTGGAACTAAGGGGCCAAGCCCAACCCCTGAAAAACAACCACACATCATAATCCCCCTTCCACCAAATGATTTGGACCAGTCTGAGTGCTGATATACAAAGAATTACATGAGACTGAGACTGAAACTTAATCACATATTTATATTATTGTTTTTAAAAATATATCAGTTAGATTCAATCTCTTACCACCCTTGTAATGCATATGTGTGGTGGCAAAGAGGATGGGCGTTGTTGCTCACATGCCACACAAATGTGTCCATGGATGGCTGAGGCTACTACACTCCCCTCACAGTGCCTGAACCATCCCTCCCAGACAGCTCCCAATCTTTAGTAATGGTCCGGAGTCCGATGGACAGGATTCTGATCATGTGACTACTGTGACAACCAATCACAGTGGTCAAATGATTGGACAGTCATTTCCACCCCATGGCATAAAGACCCATTTAGACGGATGCCAGGGCTGGATAGGAAGGAATTAATGGATACTTAAAGTGGAACTGAAGTCCACTCCCCTTAAAAAAAAAAAAAATGTTTTGAAGTTTGAAATCATTTCACTTATTACTTTATAACGTGGGGTATCTTGTTTGGGAGGTATAGCTTGGAAAAAGTCATTTGTATCTGTTCCTTTACCCAAGAGCTTAGACTGTGTTCTTTAAAGAACTTTAAATGACAGCAGGACAGGGGTCCTCGATTTCACTAAGGATACCTTTACCCTTAAAGTGTTTGTTACCCCAACATTGCATATTCCTGATAAAAGCTGGTTGGGCATGTCCAGTGGCTGGGCTTGCCGGTGTGGGCAGGGCAAGGCTGGTTTGGCTGGAGGTGGCGGGCACAAACGGAATGGAGCCGGGGAAGCCTGCAGTGGGTCTTTGATTTCTAAAGAGTAGAAGGTTTATTGTGGTGAAGGAAGCAAGGAACTAGGGGGTGACCAAGGCCGCCATAATCTGTGTGGATGTGTTTGGGATACATACCCTGAGGTGCTATTTGGCTTTTCATTCATGTGAAAGCCAACATCCTTTGGTAAGCTACCACCTTCCCTATTATCTCCACTGGATGATCTGGGGATTTGTCTGTCTATGTGTCCCACTGTATCTTCTGGAGTCACTTTGGGAACATCACCATCCTTCCTCTTCCTTTTATTTTTGCATCTTTTGGAATCTGGCTACTAATTTTTTGGATTCACTTATGTACTGTCACTTGTGCATGGTGCTTTTTAGACTTTGATCACTCATATTAATATATGTAAACCTAATTTGCACTTTGCTTTTGGAGTATAATCCTGATATGTGCCTGCTCTACCATGTACTTGTATGCAAAAAGTACTATTATTATTATTATGATACGAGATTTATTGAGGGCCAACAGTTTACGCAGCGCTTTACAATGTATAAGGGGGACAACACAATTACAGTAAAGTTCAATACAAAAAGTACAGGAGGGCCTTGCTCATAGAGCTTACATTCTAAAGGGAGGGGGTGGTGGTACAAAAGGTAATAGCTGCAAAGAATGATTTGATGGGGGTGGTTCAGGGACAGTTATGTGGGTGTGGGAAAGGCTTCCCTGAATAAATGAGTTTTCAGGGATCTCCTAAAGGTGGACAGGGTAGGGGCTGATTGGAAATACTGGGGCAGGGAGTACCAGAGGATGGGATAGGCTCTGGAAAAGTCCTGAAGGCGAGCATGGGAGGAGGTAACAAGGGAGCTAGAGAGCAGGAGGTTCTGGGAGGAGCGGTGCGGGCGATTTGAGCGATATCTGCAGATGAGGTTGGTGATGTAGATGGGGGCGATGTTGTGAATGGCCTTGTATGTTATGGTTAGCATTTTGAATTTTATACGTTGGGGGAGGGGAAGCCAGTGAAGAGATTGGCAGAGAGGAGCAGCAGTCACGGATCGATTAGTGAGGTGTATTAGTCTAGCAGCAGCATTCATAATAGACTGAAGGGGGGATAGCCTGCTTAAGGGTAGGCCATTAAGGAGAGAGTTGCAGTAGTCGAGGCAGGAAATAATCAAGGAGTGAATAAGTTGCTTTGTGATGTCATTAGTCAGGAAGGGTCGAATTCTGGAGATGTTGCGGAGGTTAAGGCGGCAGGATTTAGCCAGTGATTGGATATGGGGGCTGAAGGAGAGGTCAGAGTCAAGGATTACACCCAGGACCCTGGCATGTGTGGAGGGACCAATGGTTGTGTTGTTGATATTAATGGTGAAATCACAGGAGGGGGACCGCGAGGGAGGAAATATAACAAGCTCAGTTTTAGAAAGATTAAGTTTGAGGAAGTGGTGTGACATCCATACCGATATGTCATTCAGCAAGTTTGAGATCCGTGAGGAGATAGAAGGGGTGAGTTGAGGAGTGGAGAGATAGATCTGTGTGTCATCGGCATAGAGGTGGTATTGGAAGCCATGGGAGGTTATCAACTGGCCCAGGGAAGAGGTATAGAGTGAGAAAAGGAGAGGCCCAAGGACAGAGCCTTGGTGTACCCCAACAGAAAGAGGAAGGGGAGCGGAGGAGATGGAGTTGTAAGTGACACTGAAAGTGCACTGAGATAGGTAGGAGGAGAACCAGGATAATGCAAAAGTATCCTGTTCTCTTTGTATTGCTTAGTTTGTGTGAAATCCCTGGTGTTCCTGCTAGTCCCTCTGCTTTCCTATTAAAAACTGACCACGCTACATAGGAGAGCACGCCATGGTCAGTTCTCTATCTATGCTGGAAACTAAGCCTGCTCTCCTCCAATGATCAGATTTGCCCTGACATGCCCCCACCTGCACAGCCTTTCACTTTGAAGCTTACTGTGCTGCTGTTTCTTCTCCCCCCAGCTCTTATGCAGCTGAGAACAGAAGGAATGTGATCACTTGTAAGAAAGGGGGAAAAAGGTATTTAGAATGCTTTTTAACATCCACACACAGATGTTTTGCCTTACATTTCTGTTTTAAACTGAATGGGTTGTTTTACAACCACTTTCACTTTAAATCAGAACTCCAGTGATAGATTTTTTCTTAAGACTGGAGAAAGGTTAGAACCTTTTTTTTTATTGCTGTACGTTTCTCTACAAAAATGTCTCCTAAATTCCTGCCTCAAAGACCGCATAGAGATTGAAATAACCCCAACTACATGGATGCCAATTGGAGAGATTCCACTTCCTGTCCTGGTTACCACAAAGGAAATAAGGGTAAATCTCCCAGTGGGAACACATCCAGAGTTTTCAAACACTCCCCAGTCTATCCAAAATTCAAAAGAAAAGTTTGAGGTTGGAGATTATTTTTTTCATCATGTAGCATCTGGTCTAAATTATATGCACCACGGTAGAAGAAGGCAATGCTGTTTATACTTGGCATCTTACATTTGTTTGCAGCTGTACACCTGGTTAGAGTAGACTTTTCCGAATCACTTTATAGCAGAGTTTATTCAGCATAGCCTAATCCAAATTACCAAGTTCCTTTCTCCCTGCAGTTTATGCATTACTTAACACAGCATATTGTATTATTATGTGGTTTTATGTGAGAAGAATGCTAATAAGCTGCCTCCGCTTTTTTATCCTTCTCCTGGCACACTGCCAGCAGAGTCAATGTTTCTGTGACTGCTTAAAAGATAACACCTTCTGCAAGTATAGAAAATAGTAAACAATTATTCTTTAGCGTATTATCTGTCATCTCGGGGGGGGGGGGGGGGTCAGTAATATGATGTTTGGTAAATTTTGGCTTTAAAGTGGTATTGCCCAACTTCAAAGCAGCATTTTATTATATTGTAAGCAGAAGGGAGGGGGGAGAGGGAAGGCAGGGAACCAAGCAGGGGGAAAAAAAGGGAAGGGATGCTTGGTAAATTTTGGCTTTAAAGTGGTATTGCCCAACTCCAAAGCAGCATTTTATTATATTGTAAGCAGAAGGGAGGGGGGAGAGGGAAGGCAGGGAACCAAGCAGGGGGAAAAAAAGGGAAGGGAAAGGGGGGGGGTGAGAGAAGAGGGGATGAGAGGGAATGGAGGGGTCAGTGGAGGAGAAGAGATAGGGAAAGAGGATAAGAATGGAGGAGAAGAGGGAACAGGAATGGAGGATGGGGGAGGAGAGACATGGAGGGGGAGTTGAGATGGGAAAGAACAGAGAAATAAAAGTATCATTGAAATACAGATGGAGAATATAGGCTGGAAGGGTAAAAGAGAGGAGGACAGGAAAGGGTAGGGGAGGATGGAGGAGAAGAGGGCGGGGCGAGGGGGGTAGGGAAGAGGGGTAGAGGGTAGAAGAGAGGGGGTGGGGTGAAAGGTGGTGAAAAGGGAAGGATACAAGTGAGAAGGGTGGGATAAAAGGAGAGAAGGGTAAAGGGTAAAGAAGAGTGGGAGTTAGGAAGGAGGAGGTTGGATGAAAGGAGAGGAGGACAGGGGAGGGTAGAGAAAAGGAGTAGAGGGTATAGGAGAGGATACTAGGGCGGATGGGCTAGAGAAGAGGAGTGAAGGGCATAAGAGAGGACACTGAGATGAAATTAGAAGGGCATAGGGTAGGGTAGCAATAAAAAAAAGTGTGGGGTAGAGGAGAGGAATGAAGGTTATGGTAGAAAAAAAGAGTGGAGGATAGAAAAGAGGAGGTTGGATGATAAGAGAGGAGGGAAAGGGAGGGAAATGAAGGGGAGTAGATTGTAGGAGAGAGAAAGGATGGTGGGGGTAGAGAAGAGGAGTGGAGGATAGAAGACTGAATGGTGGAATCAAAGGAAAGGAGGGCTGGGAGAGAAAGCAAGAGGAGTGGAGGGCAGAACCGAGGAGGGTGGGATGAAAGAAAAGGCGATCAGTCAGAGGACAGAGGTCAGAGGATGAAGCGTGGATGAGAGCAGAGGAGGAAAGTAGGGTAGGACAGAGATAAGAATCAGGGTGTAGAGGAGATGAGGGCAGGGAGGGCAGGGGAGGAGAGAGGAGAGCAAGATAAGGAAAGAGGAAATTAGCTTGTCTCGAAAAGAGAGATATAGGTAAGAATATAGAAAAGGTAGGTGATGGAGAAGTGCAAAGACACAGCTGAATAACCATAGCCTTGAGATAGCTATTGTCCAGTTGTAGTTGTTTAAGTAAGACTGTGTGATAACTAGGCTGCATATAGGGCACAATAGATCTGAATAATCTAAGCAGCACACAGTTGGCTGGGTTGCATTCTTTTATTAGAGATAGGAGAAGTGTTGGGGAATGAGAGGTGACTATAGCTGCTTTAGTATTTGTATTGGCATTAATATCTTCTGTAATGAGACAACAATTAGAAACAGCAAGAGATGACAAGGATCACCTATCTATAGGTTCTTTAAGACACCGCTGAACAGCTGTACTCCTGGCAGAGGGAAGGGGAAACTTTTAGGTTGTTTTTTTTCACCCAAATATTTAGCAGTGGCTCCTTTCTCCTGTGCTCATTCATGTAAACATGTATGCTTAGCAGAACCTAAAATGAAATTTTATGGAATAATCTGCTCCGATGGGAACTCATCAGTAAGATTGTGCCTGAACATCTAATCATCCTTTAAATCCAATATCTAGCTAAAGACAGGATAGGTGGATGGATGATATATAGATAGATAGACAGGCAGAGACAGGAAGATGTGCTTTGTTCCAAGAACAAAAGGAGACAGTTTAGTTAGCATGCAAATTAATGTTAGTGGTACCCTAATTGATTTTGTGGCTGACTGACCAATAGAGTTATTTTTTTACACTGCAAAATTCCCTCTGGAACCATCCAGAACAAAACACTCCACTAAAGCTGGTTCTGCATAATAAAACACTTTAATTCTATGGGGTAATTTATTGATGAACGTGCAATTACAAAAACACAGCTCATCTGTTTCCTATCTAACTATCATCGCAAACCCAGTGATATATGACAACCCCATCACTGCACTATTAATAACACATCCTTGGTGTTTTATTCCCAGCTTATAGACTATGAAAGCATTGGTTGCAGCCTAATAAAAAGCAAAAAGAAAGTTCTTCAAGGATAAAATTAAGCTCTGAAAAAAATGTTTAAAAGATTTTTTTTTTATGTACTGCATAATGATTGTAAACCTACATTGATTTAAGAGCCAGTAAACATTAAACACATATAAAAAAAAACTTTAAAATAGAACATAGGACTTTAAAGGTGCCTAAAGAAATAAACAGCTATTTCATATATGATAAAAAATAACAAATTTTATTAAATACATTTGTTAAAAAAAGATATAACAATCTTCTAGATAAAAGAATATAGATATGATCAGATCAAAATATCGATTGAATCCTGATGAAGACAACAGTGGACAATGCATGTGCCATATTTCTTGGCATGGTTGCTTGTAGTCTCCATTGGCAGAGTGTTTAACAGGGTGACATTGCAAGAGAGCAGTTGAGAGACAGGGTACTGTCACCCTATAACTACAAGTGCTTGATTAGGGACCTTTATGGCAGACTCACCAGCTACTATTAAAAAAAAAAAACTACAGACTCAAAAACATAAAAATGACTTTTGAAATTACAATAAAGGCCGACTCTGGGCTCTGGATTCCCTTCCCCTTTATTTTTTTCCTCCCCATGCCCCACAATTAAAAAAAAACAAAAAAACAAAAAAAACTGTATACCCTTTTCCAGGTACCTCTGGTACACTTGGGTGATTTTATACATCCTTTTCACCCTCTTCTTGGCAGATTATAGACCCGGGGCAGTGGGCAACAAGAACTGAGTTGAATGACGTTGAGTTTCAATCAGCCCAGAAGAAGATCAAGATCTGCTGACCAGGTAAGTCCAGACATAAGGTGAGTACATCAGATGGAGCTCCTTGTTTTGTTTGTACAAGAGGCTGGGGAATAACATTTTTACTTTTACGCCCAAGCTGAAGCTGAGCTTTAACATGGTAAAGCTTCTATTAGTAATTGGGTTTACATATACTTGAATGGGAGTGGTGATTATAGATTTAAAAACTTCACTTGTTTTTCACTCTTTTCACTTTGTTCATATTCGTCCATTTATTCATTTTCACTACTTTCCTCCCCCCTCCCCTTCCTTCTCTCTCCCACCCCCCTTTTCCATACCTGTTTTTAAACCTCAATATTTTCTAACACTTCTCTAACTATCATTAATTAAGTGATATTACCTTAAAGCATTTCTTTTTTCACTCCAACAGTGTTTGGGCTGTCGCCCGGTTCTTGGCATCTCCCCGCCCCCTCCAACATGTGGGCTTAAGTGCGGCCTCTTGTAGGCCTTCACTTTTTGACCCTTTGGTATATGGCCCCTTCCCCTTTGGAGTTGAGGTGGGGTGTCTTGCTGCATTGCTTGGACTCCATAGACTTTGGCAGCCTATGGGCACAGCAATCAGGAGGTTTCTTAAACAAAAAATGGGCTCTCAGAGATTGACGCGAAAATTGCCAACATCCCTAAACAGTAAAGACAATAATAACCTCAAGAAGTGGGGTTTTAAGGGCAATTATAGAAATAGATAGAAAGTTGTATAAAATAATTATATTGAATTTATTGATACAAAAAGTTTAAAAACCAGACTTTGAACAAAGGACAATGACATGGGTAACAAAAATATTGTATACAGTAATTGACAGTGGTGGCAAAGAAATCCCACTACATAAATTATCGTCATCCATGAGTGAGAGTCCGACACATTTCGAAATTTATAAATATAATCTTTATCAGGGACAATTTGCCATTTCTGAAAATGTAAAATACAATATAAATACATGAAATAAAAAAATATATCATATAATATAAAACTTACAGGATGTATGAAACCCCTGTCAGAATATACAAAAACTTACATGTCAAAAAGCAGTGATTTGAGCAAAGAATTACTATACACCATCAGACATCCACAAAGCTTGTATTGGCCTTTCAACATACAAAAGAACCCCAGGATATTGTAATCCAATAGAGGCACCAAAATAGTAGAGGCGTGGTAACACCTTAGAGAACAACGGCCAAGGGCAGCGAAAAAGGGGGACCTATAAGAAAAATTCAACATGTGATAAGGCTCCTAGCTTGGATAAACATGAATGGAAATAATAGTTGTGGTTGGGCAAATACGTCTACACTTCAAACTTGTATTCTGCCCAACTTTCTATCTGTTTGTGTAATTGCCCTTAAAATCCCACTTCTTGAGGTTCTTATTGTCTTTATCAGGAGGTTTCTTTTCAGCTGTGATTGGTAAATATATTTGAACTATTTATAAATGTGTTAAGATTCAATATACATGTATGTTTTGCCTGTTGATATTTTTGGTTTCTAAATGTTTCCATTAGCATGTATGTACTCTCTTTCTCTAGAGTTTTTTTTTACTAGCTCCCCCAGAAGAAGACCTCTACTGAAAAAGGTTGAAACGCGTCGGCGTTCTTCAGTATGATTTACATACTTATATCATGCTATGTTTTTTCTTCTTTGTACTCAATGACTGTAAATTGTATGTACATGTATTAGCTTTACCCATAGAGCTCATGTTTTAACTGCAACAAATGTTGCTTTGATGGAACGATTTTTTTCTAAATAAAATTATATATTTTTTCAAAATATTGTATTCCATTGCTGCAATTCAAAACCCCTAACCTTTCCTATTTATGACTTACTAGGGGCGTGCAGCGTTCCTTTTTCTCACTAAGAGTATCGTTTTCTATTTTTCAGATTTAAAAACTCTTTTGCCAGGTTTCAGCAGACTCACTCAGTGGAAGTTTCCTTTGCATGCTTTTACAGTTTCTAGAACGTGAGCCTAATGAAAAATAAGAGGCATATGTAGTTTATTTGAATAAATGCCAAAAAAAAGAACCTACTTACGCTGAATAGCAGTAATTTAACTGGCATTTCAAAACCATCAGTTTCTTTATATCAACACATAGCTTCTCCTGCAGAATTCTTTGCAATATTTGTTAAGAATATGTCCAAAAATGTAACCATTTATCTTACAAAAAAAAAATGGTTGACCTGACATTTTCTAAACATTTCTTTGCATAGATCCCCAACACTCAGCTTCATTCTTCACGATGTAACTTTCTATTTTTATCGCCTCTCAGACAATTTCAAATTGATTACTGGAAGTGCTTCTTTCATGGCCGTGTGAAAACAACCATTCACGATTCATCAGCAAACACTTCAGATATGTCATTAACATGTGATTGCTGTCTGTAACACATTTATTAGGAAACTCCTATAATAAATGAATAGGTGTTGGCCTAGTTATGAAAACGGCTTCACGTGTTTGCTTCTAGCAGCAGTTAAAGTAGTATTAAACCCTCAACATTAAAAATAACTTTTTGCAAATATATTAACTGTGTATTCAAATTGATCTTCATCATTTGATCATATGAATATTCATTTTTATTCTTTTTTTTTCTTTTTTGATTGGGCAAAGCTTTGCCCAATCAGGGCACAGTGAAAGCTGGTTGTTAAAGCAGACCTTTTTTCTTTTTTTTCAACTTTTCATCTATTATATCTTCTGCCTTGTTGTTTTAACTTTGGATAGGAAAACATGTTTTTTTTCTACCAGTTAATACCTTATACAGCCCACTTCCTGTTTCTTGTCTGATAAATAAGCCTAGGCTTATGACATCATGCACAACTCTTCCTCTAACTCTCATGAGAGTTTGCCAGGAAGGGAGGGGTGGTTGAGTCATAAGAGGGCCAATGAGAGCTGCAGGGCTGCAGAGCTGGAGGTGTGTCTCTGTATAAATCCAGGAAGTGAACAGGCAGACTTATTGTAGGGAGATTTATGCAGCATATTTGGCAAGTACAGAATCACGGTAAGATGTTTTTATTACAAATTATGTGAGCAGACTGCAGTTCCTCTTTAAAGAGTGAGGCCGGGAAGCCGGGCCATGGTGTCATTAGCAACCGATGAGTCATCAGCCGTCAATGGGCTTCCCTGCTGACAGCTGAATAAAAAAAAAAGTAAAAAAAAAGGCATGCCCCCCAGTCCATACCAGACCCTTTGTCAGGGCTGGGCTCAGCCCTTCCTTCTCTGAGCTGGCCGCTCAGCTGTCGGCTAATTGCCAGCTCCCATCTCTCTCCACAGTTACCCAGCTGTTGTTGATTCTGCTCGTCAGTCCTGCCTACTTAAAGTCGTCCTGCTCACTTGATCTCTGCCTTCGCCTTTGTCAATATCACAGAGACTTTCTCCTGCGTTCCTGTTGAAGACTTGCTCGGCTGACGTTCCTTCTGGTTCCTGATCCTGCTTGCTGTACTACTACGTTTATCTCTGGCTCTCTGACATTTTGCTTGGCTGACTACCCGATCCGGTTACTGAACTCTGGCTTGTTTTGACTATGCTTACTCTGTTTACATTATTATTATTATTATTATTATTAAACATGTGTGATTTAACTATACTTCTGTCTCGGTCTGATTCATGGTTCCTGATACCCTTCTGGTTGTTTGTCCTATCTCTACTTCTAAATATTAACCTTTTGCTAAAACAGACAATGTTCACATCTAGTTTGCAACTGGTAATGAGATCTGCCAGCACAGCACAGCACAAACAGGGTAAATTACACAGCTCCTCAGTCCCCCCCCCCCCCCCCGGTAATCAACTAAATAGGATTTTTCAGTACTGGAGTTTTCCAGAATAGAGCATCTAAAAAGCTGCAATTTTAAGTATGCAAATCAAAACGTGTAAGAAATATAGAGTAGGCGTCATCTAATTTGGCTGCAAAAGTAGAAATACGCTTCAAGTCTCCACTGTTACATTATAGAGAATGAAAAGTTAGTTTAAGTAAAGTGAGAAGTTTGTTTCAACAAAAACTCAGCAGCACCGGTGCCGACTACTAGCGTAACGCGCGTTTCAGCTCCAGGAGAGGAAGCCGTGCAATTGTAACGGGTATCCATAACCATCACGTTTCAAAACGAGGTCGTTTTGGAAATTAAATGGCTTTCAGTGACTGAAAAAGAGGACAGCGAAATGGTTTTATAAGTAAGCACTCTTCTATAAATATGGGAAATTGTAATACAGATGTGCACAAAATAATGTAGATGCAATCAGGAGAGATTACATTTCTGGAAAGTGCATGATGCTTTTGTGCTATTGAAACCTCAGATTACAACCTGCCTGTATGTTCACTCAATCTTCAAATGGCTTGTAGGAAAATTCTGATAGAACACAAAATGGCCTGATGTACCGCTATGTACGGCTGGCTTGATTATATGAAATTGCTGCCTAAACCAGCCACAAATGTGTACTTATTAGATGGATTTTTTTTTTAACATAGATACAGAACAATCAATTTCGCAATGCAGTTCATTATTTGTGAGCCTTTGATACTGGAGTTATAAGGGCAGTATTGTATTATATTTTACCAGGATAAAATGAACTCTGTTCTTTGAAGACACTGTTTAATATTTTGTCAATGGCTCAACATGTTGTATTTTTACCATTAGTGTGCGTAGCCTATTGCATTAGGGGGTGCGCCCCAGAGCAAAACACGCATGCATGTATATCAGCAGGGCAGTGGACGGTGTCAGTAGTTTTTTTTATTTTTATTGTTTTTTTTTTAATTATTTTTTACAATTGTATTTATTTTTTGTTTTTATTTTTTCTATAATATTTTTTTACATTTTCTTTTAAGAGCCCCATTATTGGGCTTTGGTGAAATATCAAGGGTCTAAACAGACCCCTGATGTTTCGATTTTGAGACAGAGAAAGAAACTGAGGAAAGAGATTCCCCAGTTCCTTTCTCTGCAGCCTGCAGTAAACATAGTTTACTATGCATCAATTAAGAATAAAGAAAGAAGTGATCAGTACAGATCAGTCACTGTGTTCATTCAGAAAAGGAAGGGGTCAGTTAATTAAATATTTACCAGCCCCTTTCTCACTCCTGAGAGGAGGGAAGCTGGCAGCACTACAATGGGGAGACAGGAAGCAGGGGAAATCAGTGCTGCATGCATGGGCGCGCGCACAGGGTGTGCCGGATGTGCCCGGGCATACCCTAATCACCCCATGACGTGCAGATTCTCCCTGCTTCCCATCTCCCCCCTGCAGTGCTACCTGCTTAACTCCTCTCAGGAGCAGGGAAGGGGCTGATAATTATTTAATTAACCGGTCTTCCTTTTCTGAATAAACAAAGTGAGTGATCTGTACCGATTGCTCCTGTCTTCATTCTTAACTGAAGCATTGTAAACTATGTTTCATGTTCTACTAACACCGTCTATTGTTCTGCTGATATACACACATGTGTGGTTGTGCTCTGGGGTGCACACCCTAATGCAATAGGCTGCACACACCAATGGTGGCATGGGATGATTAGGGTATGCCCAGGCATATATGCATATGTCTTTGTGCTGGGAGCGTGCCGCACAGTGCTCTCCCAACACAGAGGCCCCGGGTCCCTACTAACAATCCGGTCCCGCATTTTTGTTTTTGGGCTGTACTATGGGTACAAACAATAACATACACAAATGTGGTATTGCTGTGATCATTGGGAGCAGGAGAATTTATTTTGGGTTGTCCTTTGGTGGTAGGTTATGGTAGTAGCAAGAAATATACAGCAAATATTAACCACTTGCTGTCCGGCTCACGCCGATATACGTTGGCAGGGGGGCACGTACAGGCAGATTAACGTACCTGTGCGTTGCCCTTTAAGAAGTGGTTTGAGGGTGCGCGCCATGACCTCCGTGAGTGTGATCGCGGGTCCCGCGGACTCGATGTCCGCAGGGATACCCGCAATCGTCTCACGGAGAGGAAGAACTGATGTAAACAAGCATTTCCCCTTTCTGCCTAGTGACAGGACACTGATCACCGCTCCCTGTAATCAGTGTCGTGTCACACATAGCCCATCCCCCCTACAATTAGAATCACTCCCTAGGACACACTTAACCCCTACGGCGCCACCTAGTGGGTAACCCCTTCACTGCCAGTCACATTTACACAGTAATCAATGCATTTTTAATTGCACCGATCGCTGTATAAATGTGAATGGTCCCAAATTCGGGCCAAAAATGTCCGATCTGTCCGCCATAATGTCACAGTCATCATAAAAAATCACTGATCGCCGCCATTACTAGTAAAAAAAATATATTAATAAAAATGCCATAAAACTATCCCCTATTTTGTAGACGCTATAACTTTTGTGCAAACCAATCAATATACGCTTATTGTGATTTTTTTTTACCAAAAATATGTAGAAGAATACGTATAAACTAAGGGAAAAAATTTTTTTTATATATTTTTTGGGGATATTTATTATAGCGAAAAGTAAAAAATAATGCATTTTTATCAAAATTGTTGTTATGTTTTTTGTTTATAGTGCAAAAAATAAAAACCACAGAGGTGATCAAATTCCACCAAAAGAAAGCTCTCTTTGTGGGGAAAAAAGAACATCAATTTTGTTTGGGAGCAACGTCGCACGACCGCGCAATTGTCAGTTAAAGTGACGCAGTGCTGAATCGCAAAAAGTGCTCTGGTCTTTGGGCAGCCAAATGGTCCGGGGCTTAAGTGGTTAAAAGAAATTAATTTTTTTACTATTTTGGTCCAGTTTTTCTTTGATAATAAAAAAAAAAAAAAAAAAAAATCAGGGGATTTTCATTATCATTTACCACCAAATGAAAGACCAATTCGTTCTGAAAAAAATCAAGGTATAATGCACCTGGATGCATTTATAATATCATGAAATGATGCAGCGCTGCATCATTTCATGATATAATGTGCTGTAAATAAATCAACTATTTTGAGTCCTGTTAGTTTTGGTAACCCAAAAGTTCAGCAGAAACCAGCCAATTTTGATCCATCTATAGACAGAATCCATCAATCAACTACAGTACAACCAGCCTATCAGATTTTGTCCACCCAATTACTGCCAGCTGCTATAGCTGCCAACAGAGATCATTGTATTTTGCTTGCGGAGAGGGCTCCCCACTCTCCCCACTGGCAGAACACAATAGCACTGCGGGAGGGATTCAGTCAGTGTTGATGGTGGAATCAAGCAATTTTCTTTCCTATAGTTGATAAGTTCCTGTAGTTATAGGAAAGAAAATTGCATAATATAAGGGCTGCTAACTTCTTATACAAGGTGGTATCAAAAGGTTTTGAGACAATTTTTTTTACACACCAACAGATGGCAGCACAAGGCTGCACGCACCATCACAGGGAGCACCGACCTTCATAAGTCAGTGTGCCAAAAAACATCGTCCTGTGTACATCGAGAGCTGTACAACTGGTGCTATTCTGACCACGTGGGTTACTACGTCTGCTATTTCATCATGGACAGCAAGTTAGAACAAAGAGCAAACTTGAAATTCTGCAATCAAAGTGTTTTCAGTGGCATGCGCGATTGTTCTTCGACGATCATCATGTATAAGTTGCCTAATGGTTTCAACATTTTCGAGGGTTGAGCTCGTTGAAGGTCTTCTTCATCTCTCGTTGTCTTCCAGTGATGTTTTTACGCTCTTAAAGTGCATGTGCCACTCAAAACACCTCGAACGATTCATTGCAGCATTGCCGTAAACTTTCTGAATCATGTCAAATGTCTCTATGGCAGATTTGCCCAGTTTCACGCAGAATTTCACGTTTGTTCTTTGTCATAACTTGCTGTCCATGATGAAATAGCAGACGTGGTAACGCATGTGGTCAGAATAGCACCAGTTACACAGCTCTCGATGAACACAGAACAATGTCTTTTGGCACACTGATTTATGAAGGTCGGTGCTCCCTGAGACTGTGTGTGCAGCCTTGTGCTGCCATCTGTTGGCGTGTTACAAAACTCGTCTCAAAACTTTTTGATACCACCTTGTATGCCTGTATTACTACAATAATGAGATCCCATTATTATAGTTCCTGCTCGGCTCCAACCTTTACAAATTCTAGTTAGATTCTGCACATTTTAAAATAAATCAAGGAAATCCACAGAGAAGAGGGGGAACCCTTCACAATGACCACAGTAGGTATGCAGACTTGGTAAATTGAGTGCTGAGAAGTCACCAACAAAGTCCCCAAGAGACTGAAGAAACGTTCAGGTGGTATAACTCTCCAGCATCTACCAAAGCCTAGACTATTAGTTTAGGATGTACTGACCCTTTAAAAAAAGTACTTGTGACAAAAACTTTCTTCCAGCCTACTATTCTTGTAGCCTCCAGAAAACTTTAACCCATTTAATAAAATTAATATTACCAACCCACACACCAATACAGCAATACGGTCATACACACATAGCCAAATGCACTTGGCAGACGTCCAGGTCAATTTCCTTTGTCTTGCAATGTTTTGTGACAATTTAGCAAACTTGACAGGGATGGCAACACATTTTGTGAAGAAAGCTTTTACACAATACCAACTGCAATACAAGATTCCAACAATCAATACATCTCTTAATGTATTGTCTCTTGTTTATGTCTATCTCATTCCCGGGAACTCTCTATGTGAGCACTGGACGTTTACAACTTTATTGATGGGAGTTAAATTGCAGATCTATGGCTTGTATAATTGAATGCGAAGAAACATTGTACTTCAGTGAAAATGGGGAGAATCGCAAATGAACTCCTGAAAGGTGTTCAAAGGAATTCATAGAGCAATGCTGTGCAGAAAAGTTTTATTACAACATAACATAGACTATTTATTAAAAATAAAATAATTTAACAATTTGTATTTCAAGTTTATTTTTGTATGCTAACTGAATGTCTTAGTATCTAGATGACACACAAGAGAAAGTCGCAGGACATAAAGAATGACTGTGCACAATGATTGTCTGTTTCATCCCTTAAAGTGGTTGTAGATCCCATTCATGAAATTTGACCTAGGCACATATATCTGTAGTGTTTACTTATCTCTCTCCAAAGCTCTAAGAGCTGTGTCTTTCTGCTGCTCTGTTCCTCTGTTATCAGCAGAATCACTTCTGTCACAAGTTCTCCGACACACGAGATAACAGCAGCTGAAAATTTGTATTGGGGAGGGAGCTTAGAGGGAGGGAGATAAGCAAAGAGCTTTTCTATTCATAATACAGCTCTGTATGTTCCTTCGTTCCTCTGCCTATATGGGGGGGGGGTTGCCTTTCCTCCAATCAGATCTCACACAGTGTAAGCCCAGACTCCCCCTGGATATGAAGATACGAAGACCATCAGTGCGCAATCCGAGTGAAGTATTTTAACAGATATATTGTGGTTAAAAGACAAGTGGCAACTCACATTGTGACAGTTAAAATCAGGCTCATCACATAGTAAGGGCTTCCGATGAACAGTCTCACAACAACAAGGAACCTCAGACCAAGACAGGAGGACTGGATGGTTGGATACACCTGCAGGACCAAAAGAACACACCGGGGGGCACCAAACTAAGTGCAGCATTAATAGTATTAAAAAATACTTTTAAATTAGCAGCTCTAATGGGAAGAAGAAATGACACTTTTTGTATGTAATCTGTGAGCGGTAAGCTCATGCATATGGGATTGGAGCCTCTTTCTACAACTTGCAGCCTGGAAAGTCCAGACGTCAGGTTGGATGACAGCTTAGATGAGGAAGTAGAAACCAACAAGATGGCGGAGAGCTTCTTGTGGAATGCAGAGTAGACCGGAAGTGATGTTATCTGGATGTCGGGGTAGAGTTATGCATTTCAAGGCCACACAAGCTTCTTTCTCAAGCTAACCTTGGGTTAGCTTCCTCATCTAAGCTCTCATCCACCCTAACATTCAGACTTTCCAGGCTGAAAGTTGTAGGAAGAGGCTCCTCTGTTGAGACCTAAGACTGTCCTTAGGAAGCCCTTACTATGTGCAGAGGCAGATTTTACCTGTCACAATGTGAATTGCCATTCGTCTTTTCACCACAATAAATCTGTTAACATACTAAACTCAGTCTGCACACTGCTGTTCTTCTTATCGGTTTACCTAGAGATACTTCAATCTCTTCAGAGGTGTTAACAACACAAAAAAAAACACTTACTCAACGCTACCCTTGTCCCAGCTTCCTTGATTTAACACAGATGAAGCAGGGAATACATTCCCAACATATACACTAAAATAGGATAATGTATTCCCGGAGGTTAGGATATCCATAGTATAAAAAGCCACTGGCTAACACACAGGGCTCATGTGAGGCTGCCTTCACGGTTGGGGCTGGGAATCCAATGGCTGAAACAGAAGAGGTGAAGAAAAGAATGGCGCTGGGGCAGGCACTGGTGTAGCACAATTTATTATAAAAAAGTTGAAACAAACAACTGAATGAAGTTACAATTGTTAATGGGGTGACAGGCGATGGAATATGAGGAATTCACTTTTAGGGGTAGTCCAGGGGAAGTTGTTGCTGACATTCCGGGGAGAGGTCCAGCAGTCCAGGGAGAGCTGATGCCGGAGAAGCAGGAACAACTGATCTGGAGCTATGATGGACACCACGGGCAGAGAGCCGTCTGGAAATGACCTGTCAGCCCGACGATCAGTGTAGCCAAAAGGACCGTGTTTTGGAGGCAAGCCACATCTCCTTCATCAGCTGGAGGCTGACAGGTCATTTCCAGAGGCTTACAGCTCTCTCCTCGTGGCGCCCATCATAGCTCTGGATCCACCATTCAAGCCTTCTCCTGCTTCTCCGGCATCAGCTGGACTGTCAGACCTCTCCCCGGAGTGTCGGCAACAGTTTCCCTTGGACTAACCTTAAGAACACAGTCCTCATATTCAACCGCCTGTCACCCATTGCCCATTGTGAGTTCATTCAGTTGTTTGTTCTAACTTTTTTATAATAAATTGTGAATGAATGAATGAATGAATAATTTGTAGAGCGCTGCAATGCGAACTGAATTGCCTCAAGGCGCTTGATGCATTCTCTGTTGTCAGCTTCTTAGAAAAGGAAGGTCTTTAGTTTTTTCCTGAAGGCCTGGTGGTTTACTTCCATGCGGATGTTGGTTGGAAGAGCATTCCATAGTCGAGGTCCTTGGACTGCGAATCTTCGTTCTCCCTTTGCTTTGTAGTGGTATTTGGGAATGATGAGGAGGTTTTGGTTAGCTGATCGAAGACTGCGATTCGGTGTGTAGTGTTTTATTTTCTCATGGAGATATAGCGGAGCGTTTCCTTGTATGCATTTGTGGGTGAGGCAGAGGGTCTTGAATGTGATCCGATTCTTCACGGTTAGCCAGTGTAGGCTCTTTAGGGATGGGGAAATGGATTCCCAGGGTTTTTTTCCTGTTAACAGTCTTGCCGCCGTATTTTGGATGAGTTGCATGCGCGCAAGCTGATATTGGGGTAATCCTACGTAGAGCGAATTTGCGAAGTCGAGTCGGGAATTGATGATTGTTCCCACAACGGCCGCTTTGTCCTCTTCTGGGATGAAGGGGATGAGTCTGCGTAGCGGGCGGAGGAGATGGTGGGATCCGCTAACTACTGACCCTATTTGTGCATCCATTGTCATTCCTTTGTCAAAGATGACTCTGAGACTCTTGGCTTTGGTGCTTGGAGAGATGGTCTGTCCGAGGATGGTGGGAGGTGTCCACGGAGTCTTTATTTTGTGCTACACTAGTGCCTGCCTGGCGCCTCTCTTTCCTTTCCTTCTTCAGAGGTGCTGCATCTGGTGCATTGAGACATGATAACCAGATTGTTATCACCCCTTAAAGTGGTGTTCCAGCCCCAATTTTTTTTTTTTGTGTAAAAGTCAGCAGCTACAAACACTGTAATAAAGACACTTAATGCTTGGGAGCCCGCGATGTCGCCCCCCAGAGGCCGATCCATCAATCTAACTAAGGGAAATCGGCCGTGGCGTCTCCAGGCTTCATAGCCGGTTTCCTACTGCGCATGCGCGGTCTGAATGACCCTGTGGTCTTCTGGGACACACACAGATGCCAGAAGGCAGCAGGGAAGCAGAAGCAAATGATGCACTGGGCCGCGGCAGAGGTAAGACGGAAGTACACTCAGTACTTCATAGAACATAAGAAACAAAAAAATAATATAAAAATAATTATCCAAAAATGAGGGGTGGTCTTTCCTTTAAGATAAAGTTGTAAAAGTGGGTGGAACTCCGCTTTAAGTGTTACAGGAGTGGATGCCAATTATTAAACTTGTGGACACTGATTTTCAAATAACTTTTCAATTATGAAAAACTCTCTACATTGAACAAATATTAAAGAAAGCGTCAGAACACTTCAAAGGAATCGTATGTTGTCTTTGTTCTGCACTCCTGTGGGGCAGCACAGTGGTGTCGTGCGTAGCCCTTTCACCTAGCAGCAATAGGGTTACCGGTTCAAATCCTGACCACAACACCACCTGCCTGGAGTTTGCATGTTCTCCCTGTGCCTGCGTGGGTTTCTTCCCACACTCCAAAGACATACTGGTAGGTTAATCAGGTCCTGTCTTTAAATTGGCCCTAGTATATGTATGTGTTTGTAAGCACGTCGGGACCCTGCGGGGTATTGACTGCGCTATATCAAGATGAAACTCAGCTCCTCTTCCTTGAAGTATGCCATCTTTTGTTTTAAGATTAAAAGTAAACTCCGAACAAAACATAGCATGCCATCATAAATATGCAAAGAGGATATCTGTTTATGCATATCTGCCTTTTCTGGATTTATACTGTTTATTAATGTTTAAGGAATTTAAAGCGGTATTAAACCCAAAAACAAAAACGTTTTATATTGCAGCTTACAATCCTTGGATTTGGTGGCTGCCTTTTTTTTCCTTTGTCTTTCTTTGGTTTCACCTGGTGATCCAGCCAGTAAATCTCTTACTTTTCAACTTCCTTTAACAGACCAAGCTGTCCAGCCAAATTTGCATTTGAAACCAACAATGTACCACTAACAGGGGTGCTTACAATGGTTAGCTGTTATTCATTTATGTAAAACCTTTATGCCATCAGGAAAATAAAATCCTAAAATATTTTAGCTGGAGTTCAGCTTTAATTTATTAATCCAGTCCATCGCCTTGTTTATTTAACATTACCATCTCCCCAGGTTGACATAACGGCTGTCCCAATGTGGCTCCATTATTTAGTGTGGAACAACCCTAAGACAGAAAGAAAACAAATACAACCACCACATCTAAGGATTGATAAGCTACAATAAAATGTGTTTTGGATTTAATAATGCTTTAAAGGCTAAATTCATCTTTGATCACCCTTTTTTTTACTTCTAAATTCCAGCTCCCCTATGTACCAATATAGAATTAATGTACTTCTTTTACAAAAATAAAACAGCTTTCCGTTCATTCTACACCGGTTTACCTCACTCTCTTCATAGCTGTTTAAACACACTGCTCCATTACTTCTGCCTTACTTCCTGGTCAGACTTTAGGTGATGACACAGGAAGGAGTTGACCAGCTGATCTCATTAGCACACACCCTGCATCCTCTATCCTCAGCTGGTCATCTCCTTCCTGTGTCATGACCTAAAGCTGTTTTATTTTTGCAATATTGGTACATAGGGGAGCTAGAATTTAGAGGAAAAAAGGTGAAATTAGCCTTTAAGCTTGTCTTGGTCAATGTGTTTATTTTGTGAGTTGCAGACAAACTAACCATTACTCACAGTGGAATGCAGGTTAACAGTGCATTTACCTCAATTATTATTGAGAAATGTACCCGCAGCTGTAGTAGGCAGTTAGCAACCTGTAGCTAAAAAGGAGCCAGTTAGTTTTACTAAAAAAAAGATTTGCAGTGAATTGGTCTAATCTGTGCCATGGTTTGTGAGGCCAACTGGTTCACTCTGTGAAATCTTAAAGATGTTCTTTTGGACCATTACCTGTTTTCTTCATCAGTATGGATTGTGGACTAATGGCTATCCTTACTGACTTTACTAAAGTTCAAATACAGGCATCTACGAGGTGTGTCTAAAAAAGTTCAGTGAATGGTTCGATATCTCAACGGCAACATGGGCTAGGTGCTCACGCATGCAAATGGCTATCCAGGGACACGTCAGGAAACGCCACTTAGCATGGAGTACATGTGACCATCAGGGTAAACCCACTGCAGTCCAATGTAGTCAGTGTGAGAGGTAACAGTAAAATGTAGCAACGAGCGAACATCAAGTTCTACTACAAATTGGGGGAAATGGCTATGGAGACAAATGAAATGTTGGTGCAAGTGTACGGGACGGAAGCTGTGAGCAGAAAATGTGTTTACGACTGGTTCAAAAGCTTTTGCCACCGGAAGGAAATGACTGAGGATGAGCCACGTTCATGTCGGCCCTCGACAACCGGAGCCCCATACATGATCGAGCAAGTGTGACAAATGCTGTTATGAGATTGGCAACTGACTGTACAATTAATGGCAGTGGAATTGGGCATTAGCAAGGACAGGGTGCGCAAATATTTGAGTAAGCGGAAAATCTGTTCTCGGTTTGTGCCACACAAGCTGACAGATGAACAGAAAGCAAAACGGATGAAATCCTACAGGGGATTTCATTACCACGTGTGACCAGGATCCCTCCTTTTTGCAAACCATCATCACAGGGGATGAGACCTGGTGCTATCAGTTCCATCAGGAATCCAAGCGGCAATCGATGGAATATTATTCACCATCTTCCCCAGGACCCAATAAGAGTCGCCTGTAAATGTCCAAGATCAAGACAATGTTGCTTGGCTTCTTCGACAATGATGGCATTATCCATAGGGAATTTATTCATGTGGGTCAAACCGTGAACGCCACATTCTATGAGGAAGTTTTGAACTGGTTTCTATGACACATCTGTCGTGTTCGGCCAGAGTTGCACAGGATTGGACCAACAAGAATGTTTGACTTGGTTATTCGATTGATTCCTAAAGAGGCCTTTGCGGACAGTTTCCAGAAGCTTTATGAATGTTGCCAAAAGTGTGGTGTGAAGGATAGCGATTACATTGAAGGCCAATAAAGGTAATTTGTTTGTATCTTCTGTTTTGTTTGTTTTCTGATACCATTCACCAAACTTTTTAGACACATCTCATATGAAATGATGGCTTGGTGCACCCATAAGGTCCACATCCTCATTGTAATGCATGGTTGCCTATTGACCAACTTACAAATGGATGAGGGACCAGCCTTTGATAAAGATTAATTTGGATTTTTTTTTCCATTTATTTATTTTCATTTATTGCTGGAGATACACAGTAAATAATCCAACCCTAGAACCAAAATGCAGGTTTGTCTTTACTATACTGCCAGAGGAGAGAATCCTTGAAGATTCATTCATTGCTGATTGTAACCTGCAGCGTGCAGGTACTGTTGCAGTTCTGAATCACATATTGTTTGCCAGCACTATCTATAACTGAAGCAATTTGGCACATCAAGCAGTCTGTAGTAGCCAATAAAGCCATTGTCCCAGATAGCTTATAGCGATTATAAGTATGCATATTAATCCCTGTTGATATTTATATACATTGACAAATGACACCAAGAATGAGCCAGTAAGACCAAGACTCTTAATGGGTTTGCTTCTAGTGAAACACTTCATAGGATGGGCTAATGATTGAAAACAGAAGAGTTTCTTTGGAGTAAATGAAAATGAATGCAGTGAAGAAGCAGATAAGGAAAACGGACCCTGATGATGTATCCTAAAGTGATGATAAAGTCAAATTTAGAAAAACTGCTGACAGGTAGGGTTTTTATAACCTAAGCGACCCTAGTGGTCTCTTCTTTCATAAGTGCCTCTTCTGGCCTGTCAGCGGTACTGTAGTCTGAGCTGGACATCCACAGCTCAGGCCACATTTTGCGGCACCCACTCCGTGCCATGGTGAAATGGCTCTTGATGGCATGTCATTGTGGCGTGGCTCTTCGAGCGGCCAGTGAGAGCGAACCTGGGGGGAAGACTGGGTGAAGAGGGAAGCACCGGGGAATTGTAGGAGTGATGACAGCGCAGCGCTGGAGGGCTTCTCTAGACAGGTAAGTCTGTCATAATGTCCTAATTAGCAGTATGTACTGGCTGATTGTGCCATAAACCTCCTGGGGGCCAATAGAAAAAAATTAGGAGAGTGTAATAACACTTTAAGATATTTCTAAAAAGTAACATTAAATACTGCTTCCTGTACCGTAAAAAAAAAATCAACCAGTAATAACTGCTTTTACATACAAACTAGAAATATTATAAGTGTGCAGGTTTGATAATCATATTTTATCACCTAAATTAGTTATATTCAATTTTGAATATGACTCTTTTGAAAAAATAACAGAGGAAAAAAAATAACAGATAAATAACAGAGAAAGTTTGTAGCGAGATATGTTTATATGTAAGTGGACCTAGCATTGGATATGCATTTTAAGTACAACATTTTGTAGTATAATTTGAGAATTCCCCATTATTTGTTTGTTATGTGTTCCCATTCACACAACATGATTTAAAAATGTTAAATAAATATTGTGTACCTTTTAGATGCTTCTGAGGAGAAGGTGTCATGGCTGACTGCCAACATTTCTCAGCATGAGCTATCCTGATTGCTGTGCTGAGTCCAGTTCTCATTAACAAAGAATGGAGAAGCCAAGCTCCTAAACCCTTTAAGGCAAATAAGGGGGAATTCAATAAAGCTGCTGTGCACCTTTTCTGGCATTATTCCTCTTGGTAATTGTAAGTGTTGTGCCAATTTCATTTAAGAGGTTGTAACTATAGAAAAAAAAAGAGATCCTGTTCCCTTATCGCAGATTTAACAGCATAGTGCTTGTGCTGTCTAACCTGTCCCTCTCTAAGCTGTAAAATACCTGGTTGATCCTGCCTGTTCCTGTGCCCCCCTTAGTGTGCTGACCATAGTAATCATGGCTGCTGATGCATGATACCGTGGTCAGGTTACGTGCCTCCATCATCCTGCCGCTCTCTTCTCTCCCCCTCCCTCCCTGTCTGTCAGCACCTGTGTGTGTGAGCCCTCTTCGTCGTCGCCCCCCCCCCCCGGCACTATTAGTAGCTGGCAGTAAAGGTAAATAATATTACTGCCAGTCCCTCTGTTCTATCATTCCATCCTACACTGTGTATATGTTTGTATAAAACAAAGCCTGCAAATACCTTATCTCAGATTTTTTATGGCTGGTCATGTGATTTCCAGCTGCTCTCCTGCCCCCATCTAAGGGCGTCTACAGTGTGGGGGGGGCTGAGCAACCAGCACATCGGTCACGTGACCTTCCTGGCTGACATCAGAGGGGGATCTCAGACCCTCCCTCTGTAGTCCTTGGGGTAGAAGAGCGACCAGAGGTCACGTGATCGGCCATGAAAGATCTGATATAAGACATTTACCGGCATCGTTTATGCAAGCATTTACATAGTGCAGGATGGATTAATAGGACAGAGGGGCTGGCAGTAATATTTCTTTACCTTTACAACCACTTTAAGAAACTGCAACACTTTTGTTTCTGACAACAACTCCGACAATAGCGGCAAATTCAGTTAGTTCTAAAATGTGTCACTTTAATATTGTGATGCAATGCCTGGGCCATATTCAAAATAAAATACTGACGACTTGTATCTTATGAAAGTGGAGCTTATTAAGATCAATTCTTTTGTTGTACAGAGAGAGACCCTGGCACAGATACCAGTGTTCTAAAATTTCAAGTACAGGTTCTAGACAGGTGCATCAATTTGGCGCATGCTGCACCACTTTTAGATACTTTCAAACTCTGTCTGCATCAGTCTTGATGAATTTCAGGGATCGTGTTCAAATCTAATATTGATTAGATATTGATGAAATACTGTATCTGCCTCCAGATAGGGTTAAAAGTGCAACTTTCCAGCCGCCCTTGTAACAAAGAGAACTAAGTAGCATTTTCCTTGCTGGAAGTTCCATAAAAGAGCATGCTTAAAAAGTAAACTGTTTTTTTTTTTTTTATGTTTTGCTATGTGAATTGGGAAATGTAAGAAATATATAGTAGGTATTATCCCAATTTGGCTGCAAAGGTGGACATTCTCTTTAAGCCTCGTCTCCTACACAGTGAAACTGTATTTGCTTTCCATTAAAGTGAAGTTTAAGGCTCTTAAAGGCATAATAATTTTTTTTTTCATTTTGGATAGAGTAAAGCCAATCATAGATGGATCGAATCTAGGCTGGTTCAGCAGGGACCAGCTAAGATTGGATAATTGTATTGGCAGACTGGTTGTACTGAGGTTGATCCATCAGTCGACTTAAAGCAGAACTTTACCCAAAAAGAGAAACTCCACTCTTCCTCCTCCTCCCCCCTCCTCCTTTAAATTTGGCAGTTTATTTATTTTTTGGGAGGGGTGGGTACCTGATTTTGACAGGTACCTGCTCCGCCACTTCTGTTGGAGGAAGTATGCCCCCCCTCCTACCTCCGCAGCCTTCTGGGACATATCACAGGTCCCAGAAGACTGCAGGACCAATCACAAAGGGCAGCGCAGCTCACGCATCTGCAGTTGAAAGTCGTCTGTGAAGCCTTCAATCAAGATGCCGGCGCCTGCAACCAAAGCCAATTGAAGAATCGACTTGGGGCGAGGACAGCGCTGGATCCAAGGTCAGGTAATTGTCCTTATATTAAAAGTAAAAAGTTAAAAAACGTAAAAAAATTTTGGGGGGGAAACTTGAGCTCCTCTTTAAGCCTGTTGGATTTTTTTCATGCGATCACTACAAGAGGCTTAAGCCACCAGCAGTGATCATCATACGGGAGGGATTCCCCCATCAACAACTCACTGTGTTGAAGAAGGAATCAAGCAATTTTCTTTCCTTCCACCCGCAGTGGAAGGAATGAAAATTGCATAATCTATGGGCTGCTTAAGGGAGGGTTATAATGTATGTTTTTTGCTTTCTAGGTCCCATTGTGGAGATTTCATTTTGCTTCCAGTCCCATGGCCAAAACAGGAAGTGAGAGGAGAGTCCTTAAAAGTTATTGTCAGTCTCCCTAATGGGGGCTCAGACGGCAATAAAAACCTGACAGGTGTTCCAATCTTTTCAAAACTAAAAAAAAAAGTTTTGCCTAATGGTATGAAACACAGTAGGTCAGCCCTGTATAAATACACAAAATAAATGCTTAAGCAGCTCACATCCCGCCAACATTACAACATACTAGAGAATTCAGCGCACTACACAATTAAGCCAACATTGTTTTACCAACCACTAAAATAAATCATTTTCCCAATCTACCGAGTTTTATTGAACATTTTAATTGCTCCATGGGCAGTTTTTTTCCACTATTTGTTTATGTCATTTGCATATCAAAATGAAAAGATTGGGAATAAAAGCTCTGGATATTTATAGCTGTCACAAACAGTTCGCTCTGACAATTATTCAGCTCTCTTGCTAGTGATTGATGGGTGTTTTCGATATGTTTGTTGAGCTTAGCTAAAGCTTTTCAATTATTAATCTGCATCATTGTAGCTAATTGCACTGGTGGCACCAAAGGGTTAAGCGTGTCATTTATAAAACAGTTTAGCTTTAGCGAGATTTGTAACAGGCAGTTTGTCATTCCTCTGGCGGGGTTACAAATGACTGGCTTCTGGTATATGAGACCATTATAGAGGCTAATGGCCTACTAAAAATTGTCTCTTTCATGTACAAATTAATTGAATTCTTATGCAATCCACATCCTCCTGTCTTGCTGCACAGTGAATGTAGAGGCTTTTAGGAAGTGTACGAGTCTCAGATCCATTTTTTCTTTATTCCGCTGCCTGCCCTTTCAATTTTTCATTGCCGAAGCAAGGCACGGTCGTAATCCGGTAAACAAGTAAACATATTAAAATGAGACGATGCATGGGACAAAGAGAAAATAGAATTATTTATTTACTGGCAATGTGTTTTCAGAACAAGGGGAGAGAAATATAGGCAAGAGTTGAAGCATGTCAGGAGATTAAAGAAGTGCTCTGCTGGCCATGATTTGCATTTAAACTGGCCACATTGCCTATTTCTAGGTGCAATTTCAGACCCCAGCCTTTCTACAAGAAATAAATTGGTTGGAGGGATTTCTAAACCTTTTAAAGGAAAATGTAGTCCTAAAAGTGCATTCTCCTCTCTGTTTTTTAGTCCAAAATTCTCATTTAAATTATCCCAAGGGATCCTGCGGTTCCACTGTTAAGTGACCAACCCTCACAGATGAGGTTTCTATATCACAGGATGGACACATTTTTGGCAATGGCTACATAAACCTATATAACATCTAAATCAGCCATTCTCAACCCAGCTTTCATGGAATCCTAGGATTCCCAAAAAAGACTCACCCAAGCTCTACAACTACATTAGAGGTTGCGTGAGTGAAGTTGGTGCACTGGCCGTGTTGTTCACTGGAAGTCCATATTAAGAAAATATAACCTGGCAACCCTAAAGCTTCTTCTTTCAAATGATTTTATTTTAGCACAACAGCAATACACGATCTAGCATAAGTGCTAAAATAAAATCCTTTGAAAGAAGAAGCTATTGGGTTGCCGCCTTATCTTTTCTATTATAGAATCCTAGGATTCCTCCAGAAGGCATTAGAGGTTATTTGAATGGCTACCTTTCTTCCTCTGCAATTGAAGTCTGTAGGAGAATGCTTGTGCAACAAACCCTCAGGAATGAGATTTATTTCTCACAAGCTGGACAATCTTATGTCAAGTGATACCCAAACCCATAGCCATACTCAACCTGACTTCCACGGAACCCTGAGATTCCTCCAGAAAGCATTAGAGGTTATTTGAGCAGAAATCTGTGTGAGGGTGCTTGTGATCAGGGGTGTGGCTGTTGCTCAGCTCTGTTTACTAAATGTAAAGGATGTTATTTAAAGACATTGGGGTTGATTTACCAAAAATGGAGAGTGCAAAATCTGGTCCAGCTCTGCAGAGAAACCAATTAACTTCCAGGTTTTTATTGTCAAAGCTTAATTGAACAAGCTTAAATTAGAAGCTGATTGGCTACCATGCACAGTTTTCACCAGATTTTGCACTCTCCAATTTTAGTAAATCAATCCAACTGTCTCTTACCCATTTAGGGCAGAATGGTCGTGCCTGCTGATAGCCCAACCTTCAAGCAAGATATTCGCACCCATTCAGCATCTTTTCTTCCTCCCCACCAAGGTAGTCCATCCTAAGTAAACTCCAGAGTTGGAAAACATAGGAGTTTGCTGTGTGTATGCCGATGCTTCCCCCTTGTGACAGTGTTCAGGCCTGATGATTGGCCAGTTAGGCCTGAGCACTGTCATATGGGGGAGGTCACATGTTCCCCCATACTCGCAACAGGGCAAGGGCACAAACTGAGCAGAGAAGCAGCTTGGGTTAATTGTCTGAATTTGTTTGAATTGGTGATAGTGATAGTCATTGCAATAGTGTCTCTTTAAAGCATAATTACAGCTAAATGTATTGGCAAACCATAGCATGTGGGGACATGTGGGGAATATTAAGAGATATAAAGGTGTGAGGCTTCAGTTGGGTTTTAAACCTTGTTCTTAGTCCTCAGTGCATGAAGGTACATTTTTGCACCACCTTCCAGAATTTTAAGTTGTGGGACTTTCTGCAGGACATACTTGAGTCGGAATAGATAGGGGACTGGCTTACAAAATTAAGAAAATGAGCAAGTATGTTATGTCTATTTCCAGAAAGATTAGCATGTATGTTACATTTATTTTCAGAACCCTCATGTTTGCTTTTGGTTTGCAATAAAAAAAAAAAAAAATATATATATATATATATATATATATATATATATATATATATATATATATATATATATATATATATATATACATATAGATATCTATATAGATATCTATATATAGATATCTATATAGATATATATCTATATAGATATCTATATCTATATAGATATATATATATTTAGTATTAACATGTCTGTATTTTAGGAAAACAAAGGATTACTGATTAGTATGCATACAAAATATTTTATGATGCTCCCCCGTTTCCTCCACTGAGAAAGTTTTTATCTTCTGAAGAGCAAGAATGTTATTAAAGTATTCAGTTGATAAAAGGACACTAAAGTATTACAGGCTCTGTCTTTTTCCCAAAGACCTGCTCAATACAACTCTTCTTTTTTTTCCCTTATAATAGATTTTCCACTGCTAAGAAAATAATAAGCTGTTTTCATACGATATGTCTTATCTTGAATAAATCATTAATTTTCTACTCATCATTTTTGTACTCTTAAGCACTTAGTTCAATTCTATGTCAGAGCAATCGGAAGGGAAGTGTGAGAGGTCGTTTAAAGTACTGAAATAACAGTTACGTTTGTGATCAGTAAATTATACTGAAGCGATGAGTAAAATGATTACATAATATTTTGCTAGATTTTTTTTTTTTTTACTCATTGCTATAATTATTTGAAAAGTCGATAAAGGGTATGGGGCTCTTGAAAATTTAGATGAATAAGCTTAGTTTCAATTAGTTTGCTCATGTTTAAAGCGGACCCTACCTTGCCCTTCCTTCTTTACTTTAAGGCTGTGTTCACACTGGAGAACACATGCAGCTCACAGCAGGAGTCCGGTGCGTCTCAGTTCACCGTTTCAGTTCCACTTGCAGCCCGAATTTTGGGCTGAATCCGGACCTGAAACGGGCCAAAAGACACACAGGGCTCCTGTGCAATTCGCGTAGCCGCTGCGGAGATGTGTGAACTGGCTCCATAGAGAGCCAGTCACAATCTCCTGCTATGCAAATTGGATGCTGAAAATCTGCATCCAATTCGCACTAGTGTGAACCCAGCCTTAGGCTTCATTCACACTATTGCAATTTGTCATGTGACGTTTGTCCTGCAAGTTTATAGATAGGCAACTCCTGTCCTCATATTGATTAGTGGTTCCAAATTAATAATAACTACTGTGGTAAGGAACAGACACAAATGATACACTCAACATCTTTCCAAATAACTGTTCTGTTTATTCAGCGAAATTTAAGTTTTTTATACATGATTACATAGGTATCACATTAAAATTACAATTGTACTTTTATGGTAACAAGGGGCGTAACATAGGCAGTCTAAATTCTAATCAGGACTCAAAAGAATGCAACATGTAATGAAAACATTATTAGTGCTGTGTGCACAATGAGTGCAGTGTGCAATACATACAAAATAGAATACAACTATATACAGAACTTACAAATTTCCTTTACACTTTGGACACATAAAGTCGTATGACAAGTTGTAGCCTATTGATTTCAATGGCGATTTACTACTACTACTACTATCCACTTAAAGGCGCAGCGACTTTGAAAAGGTGCCTGCACTACTTTGATGCAACTTTCTTGCGACTTAAGTGCCATGAAGTGTAAAGTTACAAGAGAGGTGCACTCTAAAGCCACACTCAAAATTGTGTAACTTTGGAGTTGCTCTGGTGTGAACAGAGCCTTAATCTCCTTTTCTATGTTACATATTTTTGCTCTCTCCCCTCCTGAAACAATTGCAAATATATACTATATATATCTATATCTAGATATAGATATATAGATATCTATATATATTAGGTATATATCTATGTATTGATATCTATCTATCTATCTATCTATCTATCTATCTATCTATCTATCTATCTATCTATCTATCTATCTATCTATCTATCTATCTAGACATAGATATATATAGTATATATTTGCAATTGTTTCAGGAGGGTAGAGAGCAAAAATATGTGCCCTAGCTGCCCGCTGCCCCCTTGAGTACTTAGGCAGGCCATACATTATGCAATTTTCTTTCCTTCCAAGAAAGAAAATAGCTTGATTCCCCCATCAACATAGTCAGTATTAATGGGGGAATCTCTCCCGCAGAGCAATGATATTTTAAAAGTCGGGGATTTCCTGGCTGTCAGAATGCAATGATTCCTACCAGCAACTATAGCCACTGGCAATGATTGAACGAAAAAAACATGTCAGGCTGGTTGTACTAAAGTCGATCGATAGATCAACTTCAGTACAACCAGCCTGCCCATAGATGGATCAAAATGTGGATGATTCCTGATAATTTGGATACATTTTGATCCATCTATGGATGGCTTAAGTAAATCTGAGGAGGCAATGGGGCAATCTAGAATGCACTGTATATGAATTGAACTGAACTGATCAGAGGGTTCGCTATAAGAAGCCATAAAGGACAGCTGGCTCCTGGATGACATATAAGAGGCAGATAGTGGTATGGGACAGGACCTGTAGGAAGAGAGTACTGCAGGAGAAGAAAACAAAACTCATGGCTTATAAAAGTATTTATGTAGCAGAGAAAAAAGGCAAGAGGGAAGTAGCATAATAACAGTTTTTTGGAGAAGGGTAAAATTCCTTTTAAAGCCTAATTGGACCCAAAAAAATAAAAAACAGCAACCAGCACAAGGGACATAACTTATGGTCAGTAGAATGTGTACTTTTTACTGATGGCTCTTCTGTTCATTGAAATCCTCCATTTTTAATGCCCCCCCCCACCCCACCCTAAATTGCCCTAATCTTCTGATGCAGTGGGAATTAATAGAACTAAGGCTGTCACAAACTCTCATCAAGACAGACAGACTATACCCACCCTTTCTGCTCAGCTGCTTCATTCATAGAAGCCGTACCACAGTTTCTGTGAATGAAATATGATCTATGAATGGAGGACAGGCAAATGATCGATAGCTTTGCCCCCTTAAGTCAAACATCCCAGCACCCTGCCTCATAGTTACATAGTTACATAGTAGATGAGGTTGGAGAAAGACACAAGTCCATCAAGTCCAACCTATGTGTGTGATTATATTTCAGTATTACATTGTATATCCCTGTATGTTGCGGTCATTCAGGTGCTTATCTAATAGTTTTTTTAAACTATCGATGCCCCCCGCTAAAACCACCACCTGTGGAAGGGAATTCCACATCCTTGCCCCTCTTACAGTAAAGAACCCTCTACGTAGTTTAAGATTAAACCTCTTTTCTTCTCATTTTGATGAGTGGCCTCAGTACTTCACCCAAGAGACCTCAGCCCCGATGCAAGCAGTGAGCTGGCTCTTGGGAGTAGTTATGTGAATATCAAAATGTTTTGATGGATGGATGTTAGTCTGATAGAATAGTCATTCCTATCTAGGCTGCTTTTGCATGCAGACCACCCTTTGAAACACTAGCATGTGATACTGAGCCTCCATGGTTAAAAAAACTGAAATCCAATGAATGAAAGGGGTGGGTCAGGAACAGTAAGGCTCGGTGGAAAGTGTTATATGATAGTGAATGTACTCTAGACCAGAGTTGAATCAGGATCAGAGTAAGGAATTCCAGTATAGGAGAGGAGACTGTACTAGACTGAGGGCAAGGCCAGATTTATTCTACCTCTCAGCAACAACCACATGAAATCTGCACCTCTAGGAAACTCATAAAACCATCCTGTATTGTAATAAATAGTGTAGTATGCAAACACATTCACATACAATTGGTTTAAAGTAACACCCATATTGCAGTCACTTAGCAAAGCTACAGAAATGCTAAAGCAAGCATGCCACATACTGTAAAGCCAATATTGTAATTAAGCATCCAGAAAGTTATCTAATATTACTGTAAGCATTATAGCAAAGTTCAATATGTGCTGCACGTATCTGGACCGAAAACTGATATCCTTTCCAGAAGACAATTTCCTCTTGCCGGTATAAGGCAAGGACTGTTACTAGATGTGCTAGTCTCTCAGACAGAAATATCTACAGTATGGCCATGAATATTTTGACACTATTTATGACAAAAAAGGTTGGATTTTAGAGTCTCCTATAGGTCCTGCGTTCATGCATTTGCTTCCTTTGCAAACTCACCATCATCCAGAGTTTAGGTCAATTTTAATCATAAAGAAAGTTCTCAGCTCATCAAACACTTGGCTAACAACTACTCAAGACACCTGTAGAGGAAATATGAATTTGTTCAAATTTTTGCACTTCTGTACTCACTTATGCCTTGTACACACGGTCGGACTTTCCGACGGAATATGTGCGACCGGAGCCTGTTGTCGGAAATTACGACTGTGTGTGGGCTCCATTCTGACACACAAAGTTTGAGAGCAGGCTATAAAATTTTCCAACAACAAAATCCGTTTGCGTAAATTCCAACCGCGTGTGGACAATTACGACGTACAAAGTGCCACGCATGCTCAGAATAAATTAAGAGAGACGAAAGCTATTGGCTACTGCTCCATTTAAAGTCCCGACGTACGTGTTTTACGTCACCGGGTTTAGAATGATTGGATTTTTCAACAACTTTGTGTGACCATGTGTATGCAAAACAAGTTTGAGCCAACATCTGTCAGAGAAAATCCATGAATTTTGTTGTTGGAATGTCCGATCAATGTCTGACCGTGTGTACAGGGCATTACACCGTAACCCAGCTGCTGTGTAAATATCTAATAGGTATTGTAAAGTAATGTTAAAAAAACAGAGCTAATCCCAAATATATAGGTCCAAAAAAAGTCAACACAATTCATAAACTTAAAGTGGTTGCAAAGGCCGGATGTTTTTTATCTTATCCATATCCATACTGAAAATGGAGGCAACAGCGTGAGCCATTGGCTCCTGCTGCTGTCAATTGCAGCCTGTTAGAAGAGAGTCAAGGGGTGGGACCAAGCCACACTGTGTTTGTCAATGGACACACAGGGGTTGATTTACTAAAACTGGAGAGTGCAAAATCTGGTGCAGCTCTGCATAGCCCCAGGTTTTTTTTGTCAAAGCTTAATTAAACAAGCTGAAGTTAGAAGCTGATTGGCTACCATGTACAGCTGCACCAGATTTTGCATTCTCCAGTTTTAGCAAATCAACCCCGCAGAATGTGGTTCTGGATCAAGCCCACATAAGTGCCCCCACTGAAAGTCACTTGCTATGGGGGCACTCAGTAGGAGTGAGGAGCCAGAAGCACTGGCAGTGGGCCCATAAAGAAGAGAATTGGGGCTGCTCTGTGCAAAATGATTGCACAGAGCAGGTACGTATAACATGTTTGTTATTAAAAAAATACCTTTATAATGTCTTTATTATGCCCCAATCCATATTAGCTGCAGAAAAATGTGCATTTATTTTATTTATTTTTTTAAAAGTTAACTTATTCTTAAATTGGTTAATAATAGGAGGTTAGTTCACCACCCTTTGGGTGTCCATAGGAGAGTACCATAGTGTTTGGAAGAATGGGAGATTGGGCATGTCACCTTATATATATTGTCACCTGAGTTAATGCACTTGGCACTTTGTGAATATAATTAGGCACTTTATGGATCATTATAGCTCTTTATATTGGAATGGGGCATATTCACTGTATTAATTGTGTTGTTTATATTTATGTATTTATTTATTTACTTAGTATCAGCACAGTATTAGTTTTAGTTGCATGAACTTAACCTTAGTGTGAGTGGAAGACACAAAAACACAAAAGATTTTCAATTTGCAACTCCTAGTTCTGTATCATTTTTTCCAAATGGCACCAATTCATGGTGTGGCTACGCATTTTAAACTGTGACCTTTCATGATCACTTAAATGTGAGTTCTATTTTGGTCCTGTTGAGTTAGCATGGTGAGGAATGCTGACATGCTGAAGGTTTAAACAGGAATTCATCAAAAAGCCCGAATCAGGTAGACAGATCATTGAAATGTCGGGGAACGGCTGTAAATAAGGCATCTAATAAGTCAGACAGTGGTAAATCTTTTTTTCCATGAACCCAAGAACATGACCTGTCATTCCGGAAAGTGTCACTAAATTACAAAAACGTGAGAGGAGAATCATGCTGTTAAGAGAGACAATGCGCCAGAGAAATATGTGCAGTGATTTTACAATAAGTAAGATGTCATGTGTCATGTCAGCTCGCTCCGACACGTGATAAAGAATTGGCTTAAGCCAGGAGTAGTGAAGGTGCTGCATCCTCTGACAGTATCTGAAGTCTTGTTTTTTTCCCTTGTAGACTGTTATACTGTAAGCAATACACCGTGATCAAAGTGGGCAGAGGGATCTTCAGGCTAGGTGTCAGCTCATTGACTACACTAGAGTATGAAGTTGTCAGACGGAGCTTCCAACTCTGAAAATCTTTCATAAAGAGGAGTCTCCAACAAGACTGCAGGTGTTCTCCATAGCAGCTCATGAGACTCTTATTTTTTTTTTTTCAGAGCAAACTATACAATAATAGCAGGATTCTAGTTGTTGGCAATGTTGAGAATATTACTTTTTTCTAGTTCTAATGTTAAAAGAGAAGTATGGGGTGTTTTTTTTTTCCAGAACTATACTTACCTAGGTGGATGCAGCATCAGTTCGATGCTGCATCTGTCTCCCACTGGCTATAAGACTGAGAACCTGGCAATCAAACACCACTGATCACTTGGTTCTTAGGGATCCCTGAGCAGAGAGCTGGTGACTGTCAGTCATTGCTATCTCCTCTGCTCCCCCCCCCCTTCACTCACTAAGCTGTGGAGGGGGCAGGAGTGGCCAGCTCAGGCTCTCAGCGGCTCACTGACAGGTTGAGCGGGGGGGCCATCCAGGCATGTGGGTGGTTCCTGACCTTAGTATTATGGTCTTGACACCAGAACTGGCTCTGTGACATCAGCCAAGAGCAGGTTTCAGCCTGCTGTCTGCTGAAAACAGGTCACAGGAGTCCAGAACGATCTGCACTCCTGTGATCCACATGAGAAGTACAGCCAAATGAGCTTTGGTTGTACTTCTCCTTTAAAGTGGACCTTACCTATTTTTTTTTTTTTTTTCAAATTATAAAACTGAACAAATGTTGGCTTTCAAAATGAAGAGGTTTTTCTTTGTCAGAAAAGGGGGCTATTTAAAAATGAAATTCTTTCCTCCAGTAGACCAGACCCCTTCTCTGTTGCATAGAATAATAAACCCTTAGGGGTTGATTTATTGAAGGCAACCATGCTGTTAGCTTTGCAAAATAATTTTCACTTTCCAAGGGATTTTTTTTCCAAAGGTAAAAAGGTAAAGCACTGCTGACTTCCATTGTCCGGTCATGTGAAAGTAATAATACTGTTATTTTTTTTTGCCAGTGATTGGGTAAGGTGAAAATTCCCTTGCAAATTGAAAAGTCCTTTGCAAAGTAAACAGCCTATATGCCTTTATTAGCACAACACATAAGCTTCAATTATTTTACCACTACTCCAAATTTAAGAGGCCACTGCACTTTTTGTGAAAAAGTTGTAATGTGTGGAAGGTGAGGTCAATGGAATAATACATCTTAGAGAGGTGTTCCACTAAGCAATACATGGCATAGGTACATGAAGAACAACAAACCTTAAAATTGTACAACAGGGGAGACCCATGGAGGACAATGAGAGCAGTATGTGAAATACAGCACTATTGATAATACTAAACATTGACTCTGCTTTACTAAAAGAGTATTTTCACTTTGAAAAGCCAATTTTTCCTAACTTAGTCACTGAGGTGAAAAGAATTAGAATGCGCTGTCCAAAACTATACCCCCCCCCCCCCTCAAAAAAAAAATTGCTTTACCTCATTAATAGGGATGAGCTTCGAGTTCGAGTCGAACTCATGTTCGACTCGAACATTGGCTGTTCGCAAGTTCGCCGAACAGCGAACAATTTGGGGTGTTCGCGGCAAATTCGAATGCCGCGGAACACCCTTTAAAAGTCTATGGGAGAAATCAAAAGTGCTAATTTTAAAGGCTTATATGCAAGTTATTGTCATAAAAAGTGTTTGGGGACCCGGGTCCTGCCCCAGGGGACATGGATCAATGCAAAAAAAAGTTTTAAAAACGGACGTTTTTTCAGGAGCAGTGATTTTATTAATGCTTAAAGTCAAACAATAAAAGTGTAATATCCCTTTAAATTTCGTACCTGGGGGGTGTCTATAGTATGCCTGTAAAGGGGCGCATGTTTCCTGTGTTTAGAACAGTCTGACAGCAAAATGACATTTGGAAGGAAAAAACTCATTTAAAACTACCCGCGGCTATTGCATTGCCGACAATACACATAGAAGTTCATTGATAAAAACGGCATGGGAATTCCCCACAGGGGAACCCCGAACCAAAAAAAAAAAAAAAAAAATGATGTGGGGGTCCCCCTAAATTCCATACAAGGCCCTTCAGGTCTGGTATGGATATTAAGGGGAACCCCAGCCAAAATTTAAAAAAAAAATTGACGTGGGGTTCCCCCTAAATTCCATACCAGACCCTTCAGGTCTGGTATGGATTTTAAGGGGAACCCCGCGCCAAAAAAAAAAAAAAAAACAGCGTGGGGTCCCCCTAAAAATCCATACCAGACCCTTATCCGAGCACGCAACCTGGCAGGCCGCAGGAAAAGAGGGGGGGACGAGAGTGCGGCCCCCCCCCCCTCCTGAACCGTACCAGGCCACATGCCCTCAACATTGGGAGGGTGCTTTGGGGTAGCCCCCCAAAACACCTTGTCCCCATGTTGATGAGGACAAGGGCCTCATCCTCACAACCGTGGCCGGTGGTTGTGAGGGTCTGCGGGCGGGGGGCTTATCGGAATCTGGAAGCCCCCTTTAACAAGGGGACCCCCAGATCCCGGCCCCCCCCCTGTGTGAAATGGTAAGGGGGTACTTACCCCTACCATTTCACTAAAAAACTGTCAAAAATGTTAAAAATGACAAGAGACAGTTTTTGACAATTCCTTTATTTAAATGCTTCTTCTTTCTTCCTTCATCTTCTTCTTCTTCTGGTTCTTCTGGCTCTTCTGGTTCTTCCTCCGGCGTTCTCGTCCAGCATCTTCTCCGCGGCGTCTTCTATCTTCTTATCCTCGGGCCGCTCCGCACCCATGGCATGGGGGGGAGGCTCCCGCTCTTCTCTTCATCTTCTTCTCTTCTTCATCTTCTTCTTCATCTTCTTCTTCCTTCTTCTCTTCTTCCTGTCTTCTCCGGGCCGCTCCGCAATCCATGCTGTGGCATGGAGGGAGGCTCCCGCTGTGTGACGGCGTCTCTTCGTCTGACGGTTCTTAAATAACGGGGGGCGGGGCCATCCGGTGACCCCGCCCCCCTCTGACGCACGGCGACTTGAGGGACTTCCCTGTGACGTCACGGGGAATGCCACAGGGAAGTCCCGTCATGTCACCGTGCGTCAGAGGGGGGCGGGGTCACCGGGTGGCCCCGCCCCCCGCTATTTAAGAACCGTCAGACGAAGAGACGCCGTCACACAGCGGGAGCCTCCCTCCATGCCACAGCATGGATTGCGGAGCGGCCCGGAGAAAACAGGAAGAAGAGAAGAGAAGAAGGAAGAAGAAGAAGAAGAAGAAGAAGAAGAAGAAGAAGATGAAGAAGAAGAAGAAGAGAAGAGCGGGAGCCTCCCCCCCATGCCATGGGTGCGGAGCGGCCCGAGGAGAAGAAGATAGAAGACGCCGCGGAGAAGATGCTGGACGAGAACGCCGGAGGAAGAACCAGAAGAGCCAGAAGAACCAGAAGAAGAAGAAGATGAAGGAAGAAAGAAGAAGCATTTAAATAAAGGAATTGTCAAAAACTGTCTCTTGTCATTTTTAACATTTTTGACAGTTTTTTAGTGAAATGGTAGGGGTAAGTACCCCCTTACCATTTCACACAGGGGGGGGGCCGGGATCTGGGGGTCCCCTTGTTAAAGGGGGCTTCCAGATTCCGATAAGCCCCCCGCCCGCAGACCCTCACAACCACCGGCCACGGTTGTGAGGATGAGGCCCTTGTCCTCATCAACATGGGGACAAGGTGTTTTGGGGGGCTACCCCAAAGCACCCTCCCAATGTTGAGGGCATGTGGCCTGGTACGGTTCAGGAGGGGGGGGGGGCCGCACTCTCGTCCCCCCCTCTTTTCCTGCGGCCTGCCAGGTTGCGTGCTCGGATAAGGGTCTGGTATGGATTTTTAGGGGGACCCCACGCCGTTTTTTTTTTTTTTTTTGGCGCGGGGTTCCCCTTAAAATCCATACCAGACCTGAAGGGTCTGGTATGGAATTTAGGGGGAACCCCACGTCAATTTTTTTTTTAAATTTTGGCTGGGGTTCCCCTTAATATCCATACCAGACCTGAAGGGCCTTGTATGGAATTTAGGGGGACCCCCACATCATTTTTTTTTTTTTTTTTTTTGGTTCGGGGTTCCCCTGTGGGGAATTCCCATGCCGTTTTTATCAATGAACTTCTATGTGTATTGTCGGCAATAGCCGCGGTAGTTTTAAATGTGTTTTTTCCTTCAAAATGTCACTTTGCTGTCAGACTGTTCTAAACACGGGAAACATGCGCCCCTTTACAGGCATACTATAGACACCCCCCAGGTATGAAATTTAAAGGGATATTACACTTTTATTGTTTGACTTTAAGCATTATTAAAATCACTGCTCTTGAAAAAACGGCCGTTTTTAAAACTTTTTTTTGCATTGATTCATGTCCCCTGGGGCAGGACCCAGGTCCCCAAACACTTTTTATGACAATAACTTGCATATTAGCCTTTAAAATTAGCACTTTTGATTATTCATGTTCGTGTCCCATAGACTTTAACGGCGTTCGCGTGTTCGAACGAATTTTTTTCCTGTTCGCATGTTCTGGTGCGAACCGAACAGGGGGGTGTTCGGCTCATCCCTACTCATTAATTAAGCATAGTGAAAATTAATTTTACAAAGAGAAAATTCACTTAGTTTAGCGAATTGTGCTGACACCAATCAGCCAATCATGTGAAAGCAAAAATCATGTTATTTTATTCTCCTTGCACATATATATATGTATATATATATGTATATATATATATATATATATATATATATATATATATATATATATATATATATATATATATATATATATATGTATATATATATATATATATATATATGTGTATATATATATATATATATATATATATATATATATATATATATATATATATATATGTATATATATATATATATATATATATATATATATATATATATATATATATATATATATTTTTTTATATATATATATATATATATATATATACAGAATATATATATATATATACAATGTATATATATATATATACATATATACAGTATATATATATATATATACAGTATATATATATATATATATATATATATATATATATATATATATTTATTTATTTATTTGGCTTGTTTCACCTTTCCCTTTAAGACAAGGGCACATTTACTTTGTAAAATAATAATTCATATTGAAAGTGAAAACGCTCTACTCCTTTAGAAAAAAAAAATCAACCAGAAAGAAAACTAGTGACCCCAGAGTAAGGTGGACACTTACAACAAATTATTAAAGCTTTCTTGCTTAAGAGGGAAACTAAATTATATACAAGCAATGTATGAGCAATGATCACAGCTTCAGAAACAGACAGACTGAATAGGTATATTTAAATATTAGAGATTTTGTCCTTAGAAGCTATAGAAAAAGTGTTAAATTCTACTGTGTTTTTCAATGTGGATTATCCCTTAAAGAGCTGGTTCACACCAGATGCCTTGGGGCTACTCTGGCAGCTATTTTCAGCAAAGCTCAATTACATAGACAAGGCAAAATTATTTGTTTTTAATGGTGTAAGTTCTCTGAAAAAAAGTACTACATGCAGTACTTGTACAGTTGGTTCTAACTCAAATGACCACATGATAACATTGCTGTGGTAAATTGGACTGTATTGAATTGTCACTTGTCACTTTTCAATAAAGTTCTGTAAAAAAAAAAAAAAAAGTAAACCGTGTACTCCACCGGGATAGGCGCATCAGCAGTGTGTCTCTCACAGTAGCAGCCATGTGTTCAGCATGGCTGACTGATGTGAACAAGAGCTTTGTGTTGATTTATTCAACTCATATTTTATATTTATGACACACTCTATTGAAAAATGCACAATCTGTTGGGCAAAGACTGAACTCTTTGCACATGTGAAGGCCACTTAAATATTTGATTTGTGTTTTCACTTTATTTTAAAAAAAATGCAATTATGCTGGCTTTGTACATTACATTTAAATTGTATGCATCTGTGCCAGTTCTAAATAACAAGCCATTTAGCCTTGATAGAAAAAAATTGAGACGCAAAGGAATTCAAACACATAAACATACGCAGCCACTAAGTAGTTGACGGGTCACATTGTCAGAAAAGCTCTCAGACCCAGCAGGGACAAATTCTTAAATGTTTACATGAAAGGGAAAGAATGGAGGGGAAATTATAGATGTAAGGATGGAATAATGAATATAGTAGAGGATGCACTGATGTTAAGGGTAAATTCAGGGGCTTCAAAAGGATTTATATAAAAGCTTTAAAAATGAAAATGTCAAAAACAAAGTAAAAGGTTTGCTTTGTGTGGATAAGGGTCCTTTATTTTTTGTCTCACATTTGAAAAGGCTCACAAGTGTTGCAAGAGTAAATACTGTTTAAATTCCTCAAGGTATTTATTATTAGAGCAAAAGGGTATGTATTTGGAGGAAGGCTCTGTCTTTTTGGAATTAGGAGGTGGTAGATCAGGTGTCCAAATACCAACATCATACTGCTACCTTGCTGGCCTTTAAAGTGAAAGGCTTCACTAGATGTCTTTTAATGCCAGTAATTTAACAATTCTTTCGTACACGGCATCCTAGAAGCCCTGGACATTAAGGATTCTCCAGTGTGGCAGTTTTTGGCAGATGTTCTGCATTTCATTGTAAGAAATTAAGAAGGGTTGCATTGGTGCTACCATTTCTAAAAAGAAGAATTTGACTCTTGCTAGGTTTCAAGGTCGCTGTATCAATAGGGCATGACATCATTGGCACATGGCAATTTGAAGCCTATAGTTTAAAAATATAAATATAGCCAAAAGTTGTTTTTTTTTGTTTGTTTTTTTTGCATTAGGATGGAGTGGGGAAAGTTAGGGAACCCCTGTTGGCATTTTACTGATTTATGGGACCCTGCTAAAAGAGATATCCCCTCACTTACTGTACCGATGACCAATGTTTTCAATCGACAGGATGAGGGAAATTTTCAACAGCAAATAGGGTAGGGGAAGACTAGAATCCCTGTCAACTTTTAATTTTTAGATCTTTAATTGAAGTGCCACACTGAAATGTTTGAGTCCCGAGGCCATGGCAAAGTGTATTAACACAGCAACTCTTTGCAGTTGGTTTGGCTTCTCAAACGCACTGGATTTTGTACCAAATTTATGTTTGATATAAATTTCATTTTGGGCTTGAACAGTTCAGTGTGGCACTTCAGTTCCAGATCCAAATATTCTTTTTACAACCCAAGGTGATTGTGGTAACCTTTCAGTGTGTGGAAGCTGCCTACCATCTGGATGTCCCACAAGGGTACCATCAGCATACCATTGACATTATAAAAATTGAAAACTGTCGTCCATTTTCACCTGAAGGCTTCAGTGCCATAAATCTACCACCTAAAGAACTTTTTATTTCTGTCTCTGTTGCACATATTTACTTCTTTCTTGCTTGGTGAAACCATTGTCACTGTAATAATATGTGAAGGAAATCTCTCCAACAAAGCCCAGATAGCAACAATGAACACCTAACGGGTGTTTTAATCCTTCCTCACTCTATCCAAAAACTAAAAAAGAAAAGTTTTGGCTCCTGCTCCTGTTTCCTGGAGCCACAGAAGAACAGACAGAACTAAGTCAAGCTAGGTCGCTGCTATCCACTTTATGTGAACTGAGCTGTTCTCGTCAGAGTTTGTCAGGTCTGGTTTGTTCATTTCTACCCAGCTGTTTATAGAAATCTCAAACTTTTTTTCTATCAAAGCCTCAAGTAGTTTTCACAGATAACATCCAGGCCTCATACATCTATGCAGGTTAAAGTTTCTGGACACCTGGCTATCATACATATATAAGCCTATTGGACATTGTATTCCATTGTATGGAATATTTGCAGTTAAAACAACTCTTCTGGGTAAGCCTTCCATGAGGTTTTAGATCATGTCTTTGAGAATGAGAAACCATTCAGCCAAAATAGGTCAGGTGCTGATAGTAGACAAGAATACCTGGCCCACAAATGACCTTCTTATTCATTTGGTATTTAGAAGGATTCAAATTAGGGCTCTGGACAGGTCACTTGAGTTTATCTGCCCAAGACTCGTCATACCATGTCTTTATGGAATAGTTTTTGTACACAGGGACATTCATGCTGAAAAAAAAAGGCTTTCACTAAGATGTTGCCACATGGTTGGAAGCGCACAATTGTCTAAAAAGTTTTTGTAAGGTGTAGCATTAAAAGTACCCTTCACTGGAAACACCTACATTTATTGCTTTGTCCCTACATACATTTGGCCATATAATGTACCTATATCTTTAGTGAAAACCAAAGCTAGTACAAGAGATGGAGTAAATTACTTAACAACGGGTTTTACGAAACAGGTTAGTCTCATATTTTCATAGAGAATCACTCTTTAAAACAATAGTAAAGGAAATGTAAAACCAGCATGGAGAGGTAGCATGTGGATCCCCAGCGTAACACTTGCAAAAGCAGCCATGATTGTCAATTAGGGAAGTCCTGATTAAAAAAATGTAGTTGGTGTCTACTGATGACTTTACATTGCACAGAAACAATTAGCAACTATGGCAAGTGTAAATTTGAGAAGTCCCCAACTGATAAAAAAGTTCAACTGCCTTAGGGGAAAATAAATTGTATAAACATTATAAATGAATGATAACTAACATCTTTTAATTGCCCTGATTGCCATACGTGCAATTGTTTTTTTCACCAGCCTATCATCTATTTGCAAAGTTTTACAAATGTGAATTTTCAGTAGCAATCTGGTTTCCAACGTTTAACATAAACCCAAATTTTAAAGGTGAAGATTCACAGTCTTATATAGGGCATCTAGAAATGTTAATTGTGCATAAGTAGTACACTCAAAATTCTACCTTTTTTCCTAATTTTCTCATATATAAGTATATATATATATATATATATATATATATATAGTATTTGTAGTGAGAGATCATCAAAAGCACTGCTGCCTCTGACTGCTAGTCTCATGAAATGTGGAGTGAGATTTAGTGGTGTCATTGCTGTGCTTCTCACTGTTTGCCTTGCTGGAGAGGAATCTGTACCTCATAACTTGCAGTGAAAGGATATCCCTGCTTCTGCTTCATCTATTTTATGGATCTTTGCTTTTTGAAATCTCTTGCAGCTTCTTGAACATTAACCTACCAGTCATCAGACAACCATTCATCAAGAGGGCAGATTTTGCACAAAGAAGAAAAGCCCTGCTCCTACACAAGGATGGCTGCCACCACACAGAGGCACTTTGAGAAATTCAATAAAGCTATTTACGACAAATGTCTTGTGGTAGTTCTCTTTAAAGTTACCTGCACCTAATTCTGGCAAGCAATTGTGTCAGTTTTGGTAACAGTACCAACATGGGTGGCAAATTCAGGTATTCCTTACTACCTCCACTTTAAGAACCTTCAATTTTTAAATCAACAAACTGGCTGTAATTAACCTCCCTGGCGGTAATCCCGAGTGTGGCTCGGGGTGAATTTTCAGTACCAAAAGCGGTAACCCCGAGCCACACTCGGGATCGCATTGCAGGATCCAGGTACAGTTACTTACCTTGTCCCCAGGATCCTGCGATGTCCCCCCACTGTGTGTGCGAGCCGTCCTCCGCTCGATTCATCACAGCGCTGAGCTCCATTCCCTGCGAGCGTTGCGACGCACGGGGACAGAGAACAGCGCCAAATTCAAAAAGTGAACACACACACTGTACATATAGTACACTGTATTCTTACAGATTCCATTACTGTATCAAATTATTTCACCTCCCTTTTGTCCCTAGTGGTTTGTCCAGTGCCCTGCATGCAGTTTTATATTATATATACTGTTCTTTCTGCCTGGAAACTGGAGATTGTCCATAGCAACCAAAACTGTCCCTTTACATGAAAAGCGGTTTTAGACCAGCTAGAAAACAGCGATAATAAATTAGAATCACTTGCAGAATTGAGTGATAGTGATTTGTGGGGAAATCCGTCACCAGACACTGAAATGACAGCGACGATTCTGCAACTGAGCAAATTTCAGTGTTTTTGATTTGATTACATTATTGAATATTTTATTATTATTATTATTATATTATTATTTGTTATAATTATTTATAGTTATTTATTATATTATAATTTATGATTTTGTGTTTCAAGCTTTATCATACCTGGGATGTCTACTAGACTCTTGTTTGGACTGATTTAAGTGTGTTATTCCTAAGAATTACAGGCCTACAATAAAAAAAACGCTAAATTTCCATGCAAAACAATTGTACCGCTTTGAGCATCAAAAATCTGCAATAATCATACCAACAGGGAGCTTAACACCAAGCTCTAAGATGGCATACAGAGAGATGCCAGAGCTCAGGGCGGGACATGTCTGTGCTGAGAAGCTGTCGTAAAAGTGACAGTTTCTCGCACAGAGCTCTATCCTTGGCTTCATTCAACTGCTGGCCCGGAGGTTCCTTGGCCAAATTTAAACAAATTGGTGGGGATGCTGGTAATGTCATTATCCAAATATGAGAATGACATATTTGGGAAATGATGAGTCAAAGGAGAGGTGGACCTGATGGGGAACTCAGTTTCCTAACAGCCTCCCCACAACAAAACTCCTTGACCATGCACCTATCTGTGAGAATGACACATTGATTGAGGAAGAAGAGTACTGAGGAAGGAGGGTCCAGTGTCCTCAACAAATTCATGTACCTGTTTCTGACAGATATATGAATCCGGTGCAAACACAATCAATTTTGGCGTGAAGGCCCAATGGAATTCTAAAGGGTCCCTCTCTTTATGAATGCCCCAAAAAGGACGACGCTCTTTATGAATGGTGTGTGAAACAAGGCATGGTAAATCAGTAATTGGGAACACAATCAGCTGGTGACTTGACCCTCTGCTTTGACTTTTTTGGACAGAGTCCATATTAAAGGAACTTTTTAATAAGCCTTAATTATTCTTTCTGAATCAGGGCCAATAATTACTGTAAATGTAAACTTTACTAAAAGTATCATTAGTAAAAAAAAATAATTACATTATTCATGTAAAACCATTTAAAGTTCTAAGATCACTAAAAGCAATTTTATTAATCTTTTAAATTAGAATTAGCTTCAACAAAAATTCCTGACCTTAACAGCTTCCATTATCTCCCCCCCCCCCCCTCTATAAACTAGAAAATTATTTTTAATTATGGCAGGATTGATTACATTGCCCGTGGCCACAATTTAAAGTCACCATTTTTAGTAGATTTGGCTTATCTGATGTCTCTCTGTGTTTTCTTGGAGCAAAACAAATGCATACATTATAGTTTATATGCTTCTTCTTCAGTCCGCTGGCAAGTGCGTTTGACATTCATCACTGTTCTCACTTTCCCAGATGCGAACATCCTAGTGTTTCCTTGCTCTGAGCAAATGCAGCTTTCAGGAAAGCCTTATTACAAACTGCAAATAGCAGCTTTATATCAAGTTTACTCGATGGATCTTAAAACTGGTATTACTAAATGTGACATTACTATTTTGGCGGGGAGAATTTTCTTTTTTTTATGGATTGCTCTTCCGACAATTCTTGAATTTTTTTTATTAAAAAGTGAAGCTGCCAATGCGTGATTAAACTCCTACCATCATTTAGGTTTATATAGGTCTTATGTCTTTTATTGCTAGGTCTATAATACTAAAATATACACTATTTTATTAAATATTGACCAGGATGAAGTGTCATTTTGCCCATTGCAGATATTCATAAACTTCTGTAAGTTTGCATTAAAAATACTTGTGTGATCTTCATTCCTAGATGCATGTAAATGGCAGCAAGGGCCTATAGAAAGTGACATAAAAGGGCAGTGCTCTGGGGGGGGGTGGATCAATGGTGCTGGAACCTAAAAACTGAAGACAGATGATCATTTTATGTTCCAGTTGATGACACTGTTTTGTTGGTATTGCCCAGTAGGGTATCTGATTGGTGGGTAGACAGCCCCCACACACTGAGGGATTACCACACCCACCCTGGGTTATGTAGGTAAAATTCTGAACTGGCAATTGAGGCGCCATACCCAAAGATTTGAGTCTGAAATGTCCTTTATTCAATATATTACCTGGATACAGCAGCCTACTGTACCCCATTAATATTTGGCATAAACTTGATTTTGGACTCAAACTTTTGGGTGTGGCCCTTGAGTTTCCAATTCAAAATTTTTCAAACAAGGGACAGTGGTTCTTTTCTGTTATCTACCTAACCTTTCTACAAAGTGTTGCAAGAGCAAAATGATTGCCATTTTCAGAACACGATATTTCTCTACAACTGCCTTCAGTGCTGTTCAGCCAGAGTGCATTCGGAGCCAATGTGTTCTAACTTGGTGGCAAGACATCATCATCATCATTTACTACAGTAACAGTAATGCCCCGTACACACGACCGGTTTGCCGTCGGAATAAACTCGAAGGTTTCTCTGGCGGAACTCCGACGGAATTCCATTCAAGCGGTCTTGCCTACACACAGTCAAACCAAAGTCCGACCAAATTCCGACCGTCCAGAAAGCGGTGACGTACAGCACGTACGACGGGACTAGAAAAAGGAAGTTCAATAGCCAGTAGCCAATAGCTTCCGTCTTATACTTGCTTCAGAGCATGCTTCGTTTTTGGTCCGTCGGAACAGCATACAGACGAGCGGTTTTCCCGATAGGAATTGGTTCCTTCGGAAATATTTAGAACATGTTCCATTTCTAGGTCCGTCAGATATTCCGCTCGTGTGTACACGGCTTTACTGTGCACTTTATTCTTGCCAGTGTTCACTACTTGTTGATGCCCAGCAAGGCTCTAACTCCTCACCCAGTAAACTGAGGTGAAGATGTAGGGTTGTTTTGATCCTACTTTACACCTGTAAGTAAGTTGGGTCAGTTTCAGAGGCTAATAGAACCCAAGGGGTTGATTTACTAAGAGGCAAATAGACTGTGCACTTTGCAAAGTGCAGTTGCTCCAGAGGGCAGTTGCTCCAGAGCTTAGCAAATTGTGTAAAGCTTGACAAAAAATACCCAATCACGTGCAAATAATATAAAAAAAAAGCTTTTTTGCTTGCACATGATTGGATGATGAAAGTCAGCAGAGCTTCTGGTTATTTACTAAGCTCTGGAGCGGAGTGAGGGGAAGATGGCCCCCACCCGTCTCCATACCACTGCAGGGCAGACGCGACATCAAAACGTCACTTCTTCCCATAGCTCTTAAATAGACTTTTTTTTAACAGGTCCTGTTGAGCTTTTTTACTTTTACAAGGGATGTTTACATTCCATGTAATAGGAATAAAAGTGAAACTATTTTTTTTTTAAAAGAACAGTGTAAAAATAAAAAATAAAAGGTAAAATAAAAGAAAAAAAAGAAATTTTTAAACACGCCCCTTCCCGCCGAGCTCGCGTGCTGAAGCGAAAGCATATGAGAGTAGCGCCCGCATATTGAATTGTTGTTCAAAACAAGTGAGGTATCGCCACGATTGTTAGAGCGAGAGCAAGAATTCTAGCCCTAGATCTCCTGTGTAACTCAAAACTGGTAAGGTAACCTGTAGAAATTTTTAAACATCGCCTATGGAGATTTTTAAGGGTAAAAGTTTGTCGCCCATTCCAATAGCGGGCGCAATTTTGAAGCATGACATGTTGGGTATCAGTTTACTCGGTGTAACATTATATTTCACAATATAAAAAAAAATTGGGCTAACTTTACTGTTGTCTTATTTTTTAATTCAAAAAAGTGATTTTTTTTTTAAAAAAGTGCGCTTGTAAGACCGCTGCGCAAATACGGTGTGACAGAAAGTATTGCAACAACCGCCATTTTTTTTTCTAGGGTGTTAGAAAAAAAAATATATAATGTTTGGGGGTTTTAGGTAATTTTCTAGCAAAAAAAAACTGTTTTTAACTTATAAACACCAAATCTCAGAACGAGGCTCAGTCTTTAAGTGGTAATTAATTTGGATTTTCGGACAAATGCATTTTTTAACAAAACAAAATAAATAAAAACGAATTTTGGGAGTAACTACAGTAAATAAAATTTATTTTTCGGACGAAGCTGAAATTCCGAAACAAAATATTTCAGTGTGCACATGTCTAATGCACAACGGTACAAACTCTTTAGAAAGGACATGGTCAGAAATGTGGGGTGTTATACCCCAGTGTTCTTAAAAAGACAATTTTCCTGTTAAAAAAAATAATAATAATAATAATAATAATGTATATCTAGACACATTTTTAGATGTGTGTTCCAGTCAAGCAGAGAACAAACTGTTACAAAATATGCCCGGAGGAAAAGAAAATCCAGATTCTGGGGTGAATCGGAGAGATCATCAACGGAGTGGATTTGAAGAAATTTGCTTCTGTAGTTGTTAATTATAAATAAAGGATGTTTTGCATCAGTTAATTTCCCAAGTTGTTTTGCAAGAAAATAATTAATTTAAAATGTTAGCAGCAGTAGGTAAATTAAAAGCACACATACTGCTAATTGGAAAGATTGATCCTTAAGTCCTGAAGTTTAGCTCCAGGCTTACACACGCCCAAAACTTTATTCAAATACATAGGGTGTGTAGTATGCCCCGTCCTCAGAGCCTGGGATATGGATCATGGCAGAGGCAGGTGGCACTTGTAGCTCATTCATTCACAGAACTTTCAACTCTTGTGATTCAAAAAATACTGAAAAGTGTTAAAGTGGTTGTAAACCGCAGACATGAAATATGAACAAAGAATATTCCTCTATAGTGTGTACTTGTCTCAATCCAGAGCACTAAGTGTAATTTCTGTCTGCTGCCTCATTCCTCTGCTATCTGCATGAATCACTTCTGACAAGTATTCCTGACACCAAAAGAAAAATGGTGACAGGGAGAGAGCTCCAGCTGATTGACAGCCTTAGCTCTGTTCCTGTGTGCTGTGTGAAGGGGGGGGGGGGGTGTCCCTTCCCTCCAAACAGCTCTCAGAGCTCTCCTCAGTGAGGAGCCTCCCCACAGAGCACTGCAGTGTGTAATTTCATCTATCCACCCCCTTTTTATGGCAACTCAAACAAGCTTTATAAATTCTGGATTTCGAATGGACGTAGAGAAGAGAAGACGCGATAAACATGTACAACTTAAGTAGGAGGATTTGTTTCATCCCTGCGTATGACCTGAGGCCAGTCACTTCACTGGGTATATGTGAGGGTTTACAACCACTTTAAAGCAAATTAAACAGACCTCTAAAATGTACATGTAATTCTGGTGTATGTTACATTTTGTGTACAGATTAGGGGTAATGCTCCTACTAGTGAAAATAAGGTACCACAGTTGTTCCTCCTGAATCTAGCTTATACAGTATGCCTACACACAACAGAAGTAATGTATGGCGACACACATTAATACACACATTTTCTTGTATATCTGGTGTAAATGAGTTTTCAATGTTCTCCTTTTCAGAATTTTTAAAAGCTTCTCTAAAGGTTTCCTTTAATCTAGGTCATGGTAGAACTAGTAGTAGTTAATCATATTCAAATTGACTTTTTCTGTAACCTCATGTCACCACGCGTCAGCGCATCATAATGTACGATACACAAGGAATTGAATGAAGTGTCATTTTGTGACAAGTCAAAAGAAAGATTAAGGTTCATACAGTACCATATATACAATATATACACTATATTACTAAAAGTATTGGGACGTCTGCCTTTACATGCACATGAACTTTAATGGCATCCCAGTCTTAGTCCGTAGGGTTCAATATTGAGTTTGCCCACCCTTTGCAGCTATAACGGCTTCAACTCTTCTGGGAAGGCTGTCCACAAAGTTTAGGAGTGTGTTTATGGGAATGTTTGACCATTCTTCCAGAAGAGTATTTGTGAGATCATGCACTTATGTTGGATGAGAAGGCCTGGATCGCAGTCTCCGCTCTAATTCATTCCAAAGATGTTCTATCAGGTTGAGGTCAGGACTCTATCGGGTGGAGGCCAGTCAAGTTCCTCCTCCACAAACTCGCTCATCTATGTCTTCATTTACCTTGCTTTCTGCATTTGTGCACAGTCATGTTGGAACAGGAAGGAGCCATCCCCAAACCATTCCCACAAAGTTGGAAGCATGAAATTGTCCAAAATGTCTTGGTATGCCTTACTGGAACTAAGGGGCCAAGTCCAACCCCTGAAAAAAAAAGCCCACATCATAATCCCCCCTCCACCAAATGATTTGGACTGGTCAAAGAATGGTCAAACATTTATATAGACACACTCCTAAACCTTGTGGACAGCCTTCCCAGAAGAGTTGAAGCTGTTATAGCTGCAAAGGGTGGGCCAACTCAATATTGAACCCTACAGACTAAGATTGGGATGCCATTAAAGTTCATGTGTGTGTAAAGGCAGGCGTTCCGATACTTTTGTTAATAAATTCTGTGCAGGCCAGTCAAGTTCCTTCACCCCAAACTCACTCATCCATGTCTTTATGGACCTTGCTTTGTGCACTGGTGCACAGTCATGTTGGAGCAGGAAGGAAAATAAAATGGGCAAAATTCTCTCCACACAATCTTTGGCCCCGTACACACGGTCGGACTTTCCGACCTAAACTGTGCGATCAGAGCTTGTTGTCGTACGTGTTATACGTCACCGCGTTCTTGACGTTTGGAATTTCCGATCAACTTTGTGTGACCGTGTGTATGCAAGACAAGTTTGAGCCAACATCCATCAGAAAAAATCCATGAATTTTGTTGTCGGAATGTCCGATCAATGTACGATCGTGTGTACAGGGCATTATAGGGAAACATGCACAACTGAGGCTGTCAGTTAGCAGGGCCGTCTCCAGGTATTATTGGGTGTCGGCATAAACTGTCAGAAGTTACTCATGCAGATATCAGAGGAATGGGAGAGCAGAAAAAAATCACTCTAGGTGCTTTAGATTGAGACAAGTGCACACAATAAAAGGATTTGCTGTGTTCACTTTCCATTTCAGAGGTTTACATCCACTGTAAAGCAGTGGTCTCCAAACTGCAGCTCATGGGCCACATGTGGCCCCTTGATTGCCTTTATCCGGCCCTTAGGGCACTATTTCTCCCACTAATACAAAATACTATTCCTCTCACTGACACCAACAATGAGGCACTATTCATCCCACTGACACCAATGATGGGGATTATTCTTCCCTCTAATACTAATGATGGGACATAATTCCTCCCACTAATACCAATGATAGGGGCACTATTCCTCCCACTGATGCCAACAATGGAAGTTATTTTTCTCACTAATACCAGTGATTAGGCACTATAACTCTTCCTACTGCCCACAGGTGTTATGTCATTTTTTTCTACCCCCTACTGACCACCAAGTCTGAGGCATTTTCAGCTCCCACTGGCCACAATCTGGCTCTCCTAAAGTCTGGAGAACAGAAAACTGTCCCTTTGCTTAGAAAGCATGGAGACCCTTGAAGAAAAACAAATACTGCATTACGGCCACTACATGGCACTTATGATCATACGAGGTAGTTATATAACACAGTATACAGCAAAGTTTAATTGTAGCTGTGATGATAGGTGTCACATCCATTCAGCAAACTTTTTAAACATAGTCCATTTAAATTGATAAAAAAAAAAATAAAAATATATATATATATATATATATATATATATATATATATATATATATATATATATATATATATATATTTTTATTCTTTATGCGTTCTTTAAGATCTGCTTGACCATAATTGTCCTCTACCATCTTTGCTCTAGAGTTATCCCTTTTCACCTTAGAAAGTTGAGTGATAAGTAACTGTGCACTGCACAAAGTTGGAAGAGAACAATACTTTCTAGCTATGTATAGTAAGAGAGCAATACAAATTGTGCATTTGTTTACTTTCCGGGACAAAGTACATAAGAAAATTAGAGAAAAAAACAATTTTGGAAGCACCAGAAGCCGGCTGATTGCTGAGCATCAATTATCACCACTGTGACTAATGTTTGTCTGTCTGTAATCATAGAACGTCAGAGAGATAAAAGGGCAGATCATTTCAGAAGAGCAGTGTGTAGAGAATACTCAGAGCTGATAAAAGGGATGAATCTGTTTCCTGACTTGTTAGCAATCAGCACTGAGCCCGATGATTATAATTATTAGTGACTGTCCATGCACAGTTCTCAGCAGCAGCCAATATCACACAGAGAAATACATAGAAAGGAATCAACTGGACAATTTGGACTTCTCAGTAACCACCCCTGCCCAAATTATAAGTTTAAAACAAAGTTCTTGTTTGAGCCAGAGTCTACTGTTATCGTCAAACAAGTAATATCTACCAGAAAAACTTTTCTACGCGGCCTGAATGTACTGAATGAGCTACCAACATATTCTGCAGAACTTTACACATTACAGGTTCAGGGTTCACATTAGTCCTGCCCCAGAGGAGTCTACAACCTGGTGTCTCTATTGCAGCCAATATCAGCAAGATTTGGGGCTACAATGCCCTGAAAAAGTGTTGTAATGCTCATCATCATTCTTTGAGAAATAGAGAATGGGGCTTTGCACTAGCACACATACTGGTTTGATTTTTTTAAATGTCCAGTATTAGGGCCATTCATGTTATGGAGCCAACCAACTAGGATGACCATCAGAGTTAAAAAGAGAACCGAGCAGCAGTGCAGAAGTTAGGCAGAGTTCCTTAAAGAAGTATAACATCTTAAATATATATATATATATATATATACACACTATATACACTATATTATCAAAAGTATTAGGATACCTGCTTTTACATGCTGCACATGAACTTTTATGGCATCCCAGTCTTAGTCTGTAGGGGTTCAATTTTGAGTTGGCCCACCCTTTGCAGCTATAACAGCTTCAACTCTTCTGGGAAGGCTGTCCACAAGGTTTAGAAGTGTGCCTATGGGAATGTTTGACCATTCTTTGACCAGTCCAAATCCTTTGGTGGAGGATGGGTTATGGTGTGGAGTTGTCTTTCAGGGGTTGGGCTTGGCCCCTAAATTCCAGTGAAAGGAACTCTTAAGGCATCAGCATAATAAGACATTTTGGACAATTTCGGACAATTTCATTCTCCCAACTTTGTGGAATCAGTTTGGGGATGGCCCCTTCCTGTTTCAACATGACTGAGCACCAGTGCACAAAGAAAGGTCCATAAAGACATGAATGAGCGAGTTTGGGGTCGAGGAACTTGACTGGCCTGCACAGAGTCATGACCTCTACTCCATAGAACACCATTGGGATGAATTAGAGTGGAGCCTGCGAGCCAGGCCTTCTCGTCCAACATAAGTGTCTGACCTCACAAATGGGCTTCTGGAAGAATGGCCAAAGACTCCCATAGACACACTCCTAAACCTTGTGGACAGCCTTCCCAGAAGAGTTGAATCTGTTATAGCTGCAAAGGGTGGGCAAAGTCAATATTGAACCCTACGGACTAAGACTGGGAAGCCATTAAGGTTCATGTGTGTGTAAAGGCAGGCGTCCCAATACTTTTAGCAATATAGTGTATAATCACCATAAACAATGGTTAAAGTGACTTTTTAAAGGCCTTAAAGTTACCCTGAACTTATTTTGGAATACACTTCTTCAAATTGACTTTCATTAACTACTAACTCCAAAGAGCTTGAAAACCCTTTCATTTTGTGAGAGAGGTGAATGCAAAAATTACCAAAACAGTCCATACTCTTCAAGTTTATTTATTAAAGCAAACCAATGGCAGTGTGCCAAGAGCAGCAACCAGTGGAAACTAATCAGATATAAATTTGCTAAAATGAAAACAAGTTCTGATTGGCTGCTGCGCTTCATACATTGCTCGTAGCTTTCTTGAATAAGCCCAGCTATGTCTCCACATTGAAACCTAGCTGTAGTCACTGCTGTCAACTTTGAAATGGCAGTCTATCATACAGAACCGATAAACCAAAGTAATATCCCAAAATTCCATCTCATATCCACCAATATTTATACACAGACTAGTGCACCAGCATCGAGAAACCACAACTCTCGCGCTATGAGTGATATACGTAGCACAGCAGCCATGTATGAGCTCCAGGGGAGCCATATTTTCTCATGTTCCAATTCACAATATTTATACCAAATTCCCTAGACAGCCACGCGCGACTTTAGCACTAAACAGCTACATGAGCAAGCTGTGCCAAATAGTGCCGGGAAAGGAAAAAGATTCATCAAAATTTTATTCCCCCTTTCATTACTAGAGTAATAGCATCTTTCACCGAAGTGCGCAGGGTGAGATAACGGATTGCATTATTCCCAGAATTGTGCCTTACATGGCTTTATATGTGAGATTATTTTAAGAGTGCGGTGCGATGTTATTCACAATCTGAGAAAATGCACATATACAGCTCGGTGCTTACAATAAACAAATGCATAAGAGTAACACTATCCATTTCTAGCATAAGTGTATGCTTAGCACAGTCACACAGCAGATACCATGTTTTATTATCTAGGTTCAGTGCCCTCCAGGGGCAACACTCTCTGCATTAAAGAGGACCTCTATATAAATATGCGGGAATAAATCCCTGACCTATTACAATACACAGCTACAGCGAGCTTTTTCAACAAGCTCGACCTTTTATTATTAAAAAGCATTCCCTGAGCTCCAAGCAGGTAGCACTGCCTAGGCTGAGATGATGTCATCAGTCTGCTGCAGGCAGCAGAAACCATTTTCTCAGTCTTCTGCCCTCGGTCGGCAAGCGGTTAAAGTGGAAAACCGGCCTAACAATAACTATTCTTATAAATGCCACCTCCCCCCTCCTGCTACCTATCCTGCATGCCATGTGTAAAAAAAGATCTGTATACTTACCTTTTTTCAGTCCGCTCTGGTCCCGTCATGTGATCCTGCAGGTCTGGGTCCCCCATGTCAAGGAGCACTCAGCCACGGCTAGGAATTCCAGGAGCACTGATGTCACCCAATGGGATTGATCTACCAAAGGCAAAAAGACTGTGCACTTTGGAAATGCAGTTGCGCCAGAGCTTAGTAAATAAGGTAAAGCTTCACTTTGCAAAGAGTACCCAATAACATGCAAGGAAAATAAGAAAAACTGCATTTTGCTTGCACATGATTGGATGTTGGAAGTCAACAGAGCTTCTTCTCATGGTCACGTGATTTCCTACACGCGTAGGGCGGAGCCGGGGGAAATTGCCAAAACTGGAAGTGACACGGGAGCCGCGGGCCCCGCTATCTACATTACTAGCTGTTATTTGTTTCTCAATGTAAGTGCATTACTTTTTAATAAACTAGGGTTGTTTTAATACACTACACTATGAGAATATATTGTGTTGTGTGAGTTTGCCCGTAGTGCCAATATCGTGGATTTGAAGGGACATACACCCGGAATGTGAATTAGTCTGTGACATCCAAGTAACAAAGGGAATAAGGAGGAGGACTACAGAGGAGCCTTGTTTTGCACCCCGATATGGGGAAAGAGTGGTTTGACCTGGGGTTGACAGGTCTAGTGTGGAGGAGAGTGCATTTATGAATGGTGGTTGGAGTCACTTGCATGATATACAAGGATCGGCAAAAAGTTTGGATCACTATATATGAACTATTGCATGGAAAAAGGACATATGAAGGGATTAGTGTTTATGTATTGAAGTCACTGAATTTTTAAAGCTATAGAGGACTTTTTCACCATTTTATATATACAGTATAAATAAGGGACATATGAAGAGATCTGTATTTATATATTGAAGTCACTGAACTTAGATACACGCGTGGAATTTACGTTATGTGTAGTAGACGGTTATTAATTTATATATTTAAGGGGGTAGACGCAGCAAAACATTTTCTTTTTTTCACGTTATTAGGGGTTGTGGGAACACAATCACTTTGTTTGCAGCCACCCAATGGGTTTTTTACAATTATTGTGTGTGACTATGGGTGTGGTTGCCACCATTCTTACTAATTATGTCTGGAAAACCACAAAACACGCTCTTTATAGGACTTTGAAGGCAACTTCTAACCAAAAAATAAAATTAAAATAACAACATTTATTTTCTCAATTTAAAATGTTTGAACCACATTTATTACATCACATATTACATAGTATAAAATATTGTATGGCACTATGTTAATGGGGAGAACATACCCAGGCCAATTAGAGGGGTTGTCCGGGTATGTCCCCCCATATACATAGTACCATTGTTATGCCATGGAATGGGAGACATTTATTATCATTGTATATGCCTTAACAGCCTGCAATATGAGTGGTGGTCTCTGCAAGCACTTATGGGGGGTCCCGATGACTTTGGAGTCTACTTCGGACTTTCCTTTTTCCATATAGGACCAGTGGGACAAATTATGTTTTCTTTTTGTTTTGTATCATGATGGTTGAACCTATATGTATAAGTTGTAATACCTGGATAACAAAATATCATTTATATTCCAGAGTGGTATCTTATCCCTGAAAAAGATAATTGTTATAAATATTTTGAAACACTTTGGAGTCCCTAAGTTGGCTGGGCCAACCAGTAATCCAATAACTGCAAGCCAAATCATCAGCTGTGGGGGATACCATTTTTGATCACACTTCTTGATGTGGTAACCCAATTGTTTACAATATTTTATACTATGTAATATGTGATGTAATATATGTGGTTCGAACCTTTCAAATCGAGAAAGTAGAAGTTGCCTTCAAAGTCCTATAAAGAGCAATTATGGTTTACCTAATACCTGTGATTTACCTAAAACCTGTGGTTTTTAGGATTAAGTGATCAATTAACATATACTTTGCTAAACGTAGCATGGGATAGCATGCATACATTTCGTTTTTATCATTTACTAAGCTGTGGAGCAACTGCACTTGCATGGTGCACAGTCTATTTTCATTTAGTAAGTCAACCTCATAAGCTCCAGCATAGCCCCAAAATATTGCACTTTACCATTGTAATGGAATCACCGAATACAAGCTTTTAATGATCCCTGGTGTGCTGGTGACATATACTTTGACCTATGATACAGGTGTTCAGCTGGCAATTGCTGCAGCATCTGTTTACTTTATACCTTTACCAGGAACATGTGCAATAGGAATATTATATATGGCAAAATATATCTGATGCTAGGTATACTTTTGCATGTTAGGCTGGGTTCACACATATGTGAATTGGATGCGACTTACACCGCCTCCAATTTGCAGAACATTTTAAAATATGTTTTTTTCAATGGGTCTGGTTCACATATGTGCATTGCATCCGCAGCCCGCATTGTACAAAAAACGTGTGCATTTTCTAAGCAGTACAGTGCGAATTGCAGGCACATAATCTTCAATGGGAACACATCTGATTTGCAGATGTGTTCCGTTCTGAACACAAATTTTCTCCCCCTCCTCACTACACCCACCCCCTCCCTGGTCAGTTGATCCACAGCTACAATAGAGAGAAACCGCTGAAATCACAGGGAAACCAGAGCTGCTATTCGCACCGCACATGTGTGAACCCAGCCTTAAGGGGACTCATTTCAGAATGAACAAGGCCCATGTAATCTGATCCAAGAGAAGCTCACTACTGCCCTCTATGTGATTCACTAATGTCGTGTACACATGAGCGGACTTTTCAGCATCAAAGGTCCGACGGACTTTCGACGGAGTTATGACGGACTTTCGAACGACCGGACTTGGCCACACATGAATGGACTAAAGTCCGTTCGAAAGTCCGTTCGTTTGAACGTGATGATGTACAAAGGGCCTAGAATAAGGAAGTTCATAGCCAGTAGCCAATAGCTGCCCTTGCGTCCTTTTTGCCCGTCGGACTAGCATACAGACGAACGGATTTTTCGACCGGACTCGAGTCCGTCGGAAAGATTTGAAACATGTTCTAAATCTAAAGTCCGTCTGATTTTCCACAGAAAAAGTCAGCTGAAGGTCCGATGAAGCCCATACATGGTCGGATTGTCCGACGGATTCGTTCCGTCAGACCAGTCCGGACGAAAAGTCCGCCCGTGTGTACACGGCATTAGACTCTAATGTCTTGCAGTAAGAACCCTCTTCTCTGCCCATGATTTATCTTGCAATGCATCATTGTCCAAGGCCTGCGGTATACTAGATGAGTGACTTATAGCAGAGGTGAGCTACATAGAGAAGGATGAATAGACAATAATGAGTGAAACACGCGTGGCCATAGTGTTAACCCCTTGCGATCTCCTGCAAATTACTGTTTGTTTGGCTTGTACAACCCCAAAGGTTTCATGTTCCTCTGCAGAGACCATGTTTTCTTATTAGTATGGCATTTTTTATCATCTGCTTATTTTTCATACATTAGCATGGCTCATTTACATAATAACTTATTTTTATAGATGAATGCGGTTATAATTAATGTGCAGTCTGTACCTAACAATTTTCCCCATCCCTGTATAAACTGAGGAAATCTATATTCCTTTCTCTTTCTCTCTGAGAACTATATCAGATGATCATTAATAATGTTCCATCAGATATGACCCAAGCCCATTCATATTTGTTGCAGTGCTTTGATTAAAAGGTGATGTCATCACTGTACCTTCTGTATGTATGTCAACCGCGGCTCATAAGAGACTGTGCAATAACTTTGCAGGAAGCTGCGGCCTTTTTTAATTTATATATTTGAGATATTAAGGTGAGATCAGCCTAGTGCTAATAATCGTATCAGTGTGCGTTAAAGTGGAAATCCAGCCAATTTTTTTTTTCTTGGATAGAGTAGGGAATTGTCAGAAAATGAGGGGGGCCTTTCTGGGGGGGGGGGGGGGGCACTCATACCAAGAAAAACTTGATATTGAACCTCTCTACTCATTACATTTTCTCCCCATTGCAAAGCTCGGGCTCACCTTCCGCCCCACTGACCACACAGGAAAAAGAAATGAAAGTGTATCTATGGTCACTATATAAAATCATATATTAATTTCCACATTGTATTTCAGTTATTTCTAGCCTACTTCTATTAACCACTTCAGGTCCAGAAGATTAACCCCCCCTCTGCACTTTTTTGCGATACGGCACTGCATTACTTTAACTGACAATGGCGCGGTCGTGCAACGTTGTACCCAAATAATTTATATCCTTTTTTTCCACAAATAGAGCTTTCTTTTGGTGGTATTTGATCACGTCTGCGTTTTTTTTAATTTTTTGCACTATTAATAAAAAAAAGCCAACAATTTTGAAAAAATAAACAAAATGTTTTACTTTCTGCTTTAAAACATACCCAATAAAAAAAATGTAAAAAATCTAATTCCTTCATCAATTTAGGCCAATATGTATTCTACACATTTTTTGTTAAAAAAATCCCAATAAGCGTATATTGATTGGTTTGTGCAAAAGTTATAGCGTCTACAAACTATGGGATATATTTATTGAATTTTTATTTGTTTTTACTTGTTTTTACTAGTAATAGGACTGCGATATTGCGGCAGACATTCTGACACTAATTGATACTTTTTGGGGAACAGTGACAACAATAACGTGATCAGTGCTAAAAATATGCACTGCCACTGTACTAATGACACATCAGGGGTGATCAAAGGGTTAACTGTGTGCCTAGCCAGTGTTTTAGTGTAGTGGAGGAGGTGCTTTTAATATTTTTTGCAGGAACACAGGATCCATGCCTTCCTTACTGACAGAACGGCAATCTGCCTTATTTACATTTTGCCGTTCTGCCTGTGTACCAAATGATCCGCGGGTGCCAGCAGACATCAAGTCTGCCAGACCCCTTTGATTGGCTCCAGCTGTGCACAATCAAGCCTGCTACCCGGAATTGCAGGATCACATATATATATATATACGTGATCCTGTGCAGCGCGGCCACCCTGTGGCATTAAAACTGCTAAAGGTTGGTGGGCAAGGGGTTAGTCTGAATGATCTTGAGGTTTGTAAACCTACTTTGTGAAGATCCCCACACATTTACTTCCTTGAATTCTGTGACACGTAGTCACTATGTCCTGTGGGTCGGCACTGCGGTGTCACACATTTTACAGAGCCTGCCTTCTGAACTACAGAGGAGCTGAAAGGAGGAGTTTCAGTAGGTGGAGTCAGTACAGGAACCGCTGCTTGCAGGCAGCAAGGTATCATGGGATATGTAGTCCTTAAAACTAAGCAGTGGCAGCTGGTGGTCATTTTTTGGGGGGGGGGCAAACAGTGCTCCCGCAGCCACCCCCTCTGGTCGGGTTGGTCGGTCGGTGCACTTACACCATCCATGTCTGGCAATCACAGACAGCTTCCTCTGCTCTCCTCCGTGGGCATCACAAGCAGCTTCTCCTTCCCTTGCTTGGTGGCTTCCGTCTCCTCCCTCCTCCTCGGTGGCCAATCAGAATGCTTTTCCTTTCGGCCAATCGGGATTGAATATACATTTGCTATTCTCACACACTTGGGTGGGCTCCGAACGTATTCTCTGCGCCCCAAGCCCACCCTATTTTGAAGCCTATTAAAGCATCTGGCTTTAACTGGTGATTCAACCCCCCCCCCGCATTGGAATTCATGCATCCGGCATCCTGAAAGGGGCCGGACACATGGATGGGGGGTTGGCGCCTGTGCACCCTTAATGCACAGGCCATCCCTGGAACTAAGTAATACTGGATTTAAAAAAAGAACTATTGTTTATATTATTGCAATGCTAAATTCCAGAAGAGGCTTTTATCTATAGTTGAAGTCTGGATAATGGTAAATTCAGACTGGTACAGTATTCTGAATTCTGGCTTCTGACAGTTTGAATTTCCAAAAGACTTCTGGGAGAAAGGGACTGGGGGCTGCATTAGAAGTTTTTTTTGTGCCTCATATCTGCTTTTGTTGCTGTCTGAAAGCATAATCAAAAAAAAAAGACCACCAGCCCCATTGATGAAAGAGTCCATATCACCCTAATGGTTGAAGTATGATATTTTGCTATCTTTTTGTCATCCCCATGCTTTTCTATTGATATATCCTTTTCCCCCTCTTTCTGTTTTGTACCCTATATTATTTTGCATTCTCAGCAAAAACCAATTGAGCAAATAAAAAATAGTCTGAGTACAAACATTATAAATATTAAAGAAAAAGAAAAATATCCCTATAAATTAAAAAAAAAATACATCTGCAAAAATACATAAAAAACAAATTATTGAACGCTTTGTAACTTAAAAAAATGTTGTTTAAAAGAGACTTTAATATGAATATATTAAATGAAAGCAAATGATCAAATATATTAAACCGTATGCACAAAACTAATTCTATCTATATATAAAATTTGAAGGGCTTCTATGGCATAAATTCAATGCAATAGCCAATAGTATCCATATATCTGCCATTGTTTGAGAACTCCTATTTTGACTGCCAGTCCCACCAGGTCCCATCCTTTTATCTTAGTACCCTTGGTAGACTTTTTATAGGAAGTGGCTTGAGTTGTCTTTTGGCCCCATCATACTGCCAGGCTGGGCTGACAGGCGCTTCCCAAACCATTCTACATTTGCTGCTTTGTAGTATTGGTTTGAATTTGAATTGCCTTCAATGGTACTTGCAGTTCAAACAATTTAAAATGTGCTATTTTTTTAAAAACTTCACCAAATCACAAATTATCAAACTTTTCAAACATTCACTCAATTCAATCTCTAGTTCGAACCCTAGCCCTCTTTATTCAAACCTTAGAAGAAGTTTTGGCTTCAGTTCCACCACAAGGTTTGAACAAAAATGTGTTGAGAAATAATTTTTCATCATTGCTTTACATTGCATGTAGAATGCATAATCTCAAATCTCTTGAAGTTACAACAGCTGTTAATTCACACTTTTCAGGCACAGAGTATATAGTCTATATATGCTGACAATGAAAAATCATCAAAATGTTTTATTAAAATAAAGAAAAAAAAACCCTTTGTGCTTTCTTCTGGAAAGTAACTTTTACCGGTAATTGTGATGCTACTTTAAAACAAAAAGTAGACCAGACCTTACGTTTCCAGCAGACAATGTAATATGGGAAATAATTACTGATTTAAAATTCTAATTCTACCAATTTGCATGCTTTTAACCTCTGTGCCGAAAAAAGTTTTGAGATAATTGCATTAAAGAATGTCACTTATAATTTCCTTCTTAGGTAATTATTTTCTCAACTGAGAAACCAACTACACACAGAAAATCCCACCAGTTTAATGTAAAAACTGCCAAAAATAAATACGAGGACCTGACCTTCGGTTGAGTTATTATATGAAACTTCATGGTGGCTGAAATGTGCAAACCTAGTTGCTTAAATAAGAATATCACATTAAATGAGGATATCACATTTTGTTACAACAAATGGATGAGAAGATCAGAGTTAATAATCCATCTAATTAGACAAAACACCAACAAATATATTATTTCAAGTGAACTGTTCAGTAAGGGCTCGTTCACACGTGAGAACGAGGGCAGTAAAACCAAACAGTTGAGCTTCAGGTATCTAAAGAGTGGTCCTCATCCACATAGTTCTTCGGAGAGCATTTAACAAGCGGTGTATTGCTTCCTCGCTGCCCACTGTAACTCCTTAATTACCACACTAGCGTGCTGCAACCACGTACCATTGAGCGCGGTTGGAGGACACTTGCAGAATGGCCCCATTCACTTGAATGCCTGTTTGGTGGGCGAAGCATTACATGCAGTTGAGGGGTGCTTGCAAAGCGGTCCTATCACTTGAATGGGTTGTGTTTGGCTGGTGCTATGCCCACTGAAAGCTACAGGAGGTATAATGCCTGCCATGGTCACAAAGCAAAGCACTGTGGTGGCGGCCATTTGAGTACCCCCCTTGCTGCTGCCTCTTCAGCTAAAGGGGTAGTTTTATAGCCCCTCAAGTTATGTGTGAATGAGCCCTTAAAGGGTTAAACTAGGCTGTTGGGAGGCAACATAGCACCTGTCAAACACTTCTGAAACATTATCTGGGTGAGGATTACTAAGCCAGTAATGCAATTTAAGCCAGTGGTTCTCATCCACCAGGCCAAGGCCCAGTGCCAGGCCACATCTTTCCTCCTGTTGACCCTGGCTTTGTGTCTAGGCCACATAGAAGAAGTGCAGTGGTTAGCCACAATCACCACCTACCACAGCAACACTAACATTGCACAGCAAAGCAACTCACTGTCTTCTGTTTGGATCACCAAATCACAACTGGCAAAGTGATTGGTGTATGCATCTGACACTCACAATACAAGGGAACAGAAGGAATGAACACCTGTATTGAGCTTTTTGGCTGGACAGGAAGTCCATACAATGATATTAGATAACAGTATGATGACCAGTGGTGTATTTTGGTTTTGTGCTGCTCTAGGCAAGACTAAAATCGGGTGTAAAGATCCTAGTAACAGCAATAGGTATGTGATGGGTATTCATTATGGAGAGATCTGGGGTCTATAAGATCTGTGTTTTTGAATGCTTTAGATTTTTAAAAATGGTGCCAATGGTTTCCAGAATGAACCAGAAGTGATGCCATGCCATTGCTTCCGATTTACTGTTATGAACAGCTGATCCCTGCTTGGCTTGGCTGTTCAACCAGCCGGCAGATACGCTGGTTGATTGGGTCTCCCAGTGGGATGGGAAAGGCCGAAAAAGCCATGGAAGGTGGCGGGGGGGGGGGGATGTCCCCTCCTGCTGCTTGTAATAGCAATCAGGTGGCTAGTAAGCTGCTCCGATTGCTATTACAAGAGAGCCAATCACCGACTCTAAAAAACAATACCGGGTTGATGCTTACAGCTGCAGGCATCATCCCGTTACAGGCACCGCCTCCCTCAAAAATGCCACCCGAAGCAAACGCCTTGTTTGCCTCGTGGTAGATAGGCCCTGATGGTGACATATTGCTTGGTGTCTATGAACATAAATAGATATTCTTTTCTCTGTGCTGTTGGAGCTGGGAATAATGTTCATGCCAGACACTACAGTATGTGAAATATATTTTAGATCTGCGTTGACTTTATCTTTAGCTAGATGGGGAATTTCTCATATCCTACTATTCTCAATCCACACTTTATTCTTTGTTCTATGGGAGCAGAGGACTGGGTGAGAGAGACTGTGCAGGTGTTGGACTTTCAGAGAGTTTTTGAAAGCAGCAGCTCACACAGAGAGGGCTGCATTTGGTTTCTTTTTTAGGCTTTATCCCTCTGTTTTCACCTGGTGATCTGACCAGTAACACACCTGCTGTAATAGAGTACAGTGGTGTAGTGGTAGCACTCTCGCCTAGCAGTAAGAAGGGTCACTGGTTTGAATCCCAACCACGACACTACCTGCCTGGAGTTTGCATGTTCTCCCTGTGCCTGCGTGGGTTTCCTCCGGGTACTCCGGTTTCCTCCCACACTCCAAAGACATGCTGGTAGGTTAATTGGATCCTGTCTAAATTGTCCCTAGTATGTATGAATGTGAGTTAGGGACCTTGAGGGTAGGGACTGATGTGAATGTACAATGCATATGTAAAGCGCTGCGTAAATTGACGGCGCTATATAAGTACCTGAAATAAATAAAATAAATAATAGAGCACCCCCACTCTGGATGAATGACCACAGCAGACAGTAGCCATGTCAATCTGAGGAGGATTGAGGGGGACACACATCAGCCCCTGCTGCAGCCTCTCACTTTGCGACTTGCTCTCACCTTGTAAATTGCTAGAGTTATAATGTTGCAGTCTGATCACTGGGGGAGAGGATACTAAGGAAATGTTTGCTCATGCCTGCAGCAGATTGATGACATTGTCTTATCCTAGGCAAAAGCATTAGACTGGACTGAAACTCAATCCCTGCTTTTTAATGATAACAGATGTACCACCCTGTAGTGTGTGTTACTAGAGTAAGAGTAGGCAAAATTTTGTCTGGCCCAGGGATAAAGTTGAGTCACTGCATCTGGGTCAGGTTTACTAGAGGCCAGGGCTGGGTGCCTTATCCTGGCAGCACTCTGGTGCCTCTCCGTTTCTAAAAAATTAGAGAACGTTCTAGTAGATAGTGGGAGGGGTTGCCTTGAATATTTAGAGGCCCTTAGCCAATCCCCAGGTTGGGGTCCTGGCAGGGAATTAAGGAGCCCTTACGTCAGTGGTTCTCAACTCTTTTCCTCGGGACCCACTAACAGGCCAGGTTTGCAAGATAACTGAAATACATCTCAGGTGATATAATTTGCTGCTCAGTGATTGCAGTATTCTAGTCTGCATCTCCCCAAGGTAATACTTAAAATCTGGCCTGTTTGTGGGTCCTGAGGACATGAGTTGAGAACCACTGCCTTAAATAGAGATGAGCCATGCCAGAAGGGGAGTCGAGTGGAAGATGGAGAAGCAGTGCTGAGTCTGTCGGTGGCCCTTGAGGGACCTCTAACCGGGGAGGGGTTTTGCCTCAGGCTGGAGCTCAGGAGGTTGGCCTGTAAGGATCCCACCACAGGAGGCAGTTGGAGGGACCCTAACCAGAGAGGCAGCAGGAGCAAGGAGAGACAGCGACTAGATCAGCACGGTGCAGGGACAGACAAGGGGAGAGACTGAAAGGAGTAGTGGTGTGCCAAGTCTTCAACCAACCTTGCCCTGGGGAGTCTTCATGTGTATGTCAGTCAGGAGGACTGGGAAGAGAAAGCAGCCAGTTGGGCTGTCATTTTCTGCAAGCAGTGGAACTGGGATCAGTGTCTACAGGGAAGCAAAAGGTGGTGTGAGATGCTGTTCACTCCACATGTGCTACTTCACTGAGGGACTGAGAGTTCCTAGCCTGTAATGGGCTGATGCTGAACTAACTAGAGACTGTTAGTTCCCCCAGGAGTGAACCAGCAGAAGCTGTACAAGGGAACCAAGTTTGTGCAGGAGGAAGGAAGAAGAGGAATCTGTAAACAGGGAGGAAGTTGTCCCTGGTTCTGCTTGATGGACACTTTTCAAGTTGGGTATCCCATAACCCCTTACCCCATCCAAGTTATCATACCCTATTAACAACAACAAGCCAAATGACTGATTTCTGTGTCTGGATGCAAGAAGGAAATGTTGTGTGACTGGCTGTACAGCAGTGGGGAACCCAGACATCAGCAACTCCTATGGGGGTAGTGCTACAGAGGTAGAGCTTTTTTGAAAATGAAAAAAAAAACAAAAAAACATTGGCTACAAATTGTGACACACCAGGCATTTATTTACGTAGACTTAAATTTCATGAAAGGTGCACTTTAACGCTTGCAGGAATATTGTGTGAGTAATTTGCAATTCAAACTAGTGAGCTGCATGTGTACTGCCTATCAACATTCCCCGTGAGCACCCGGTCTTGTGGAGCGTCAAAGCACATTAAAGCTTTGATAGACAATCAACACAATCCTTTTTTATTGTTCCCTTTTTTTCCTACAGTCTTCTTGACCCCGATACCTCTGGCCTTACTTATTATTTTTCAGATTCAAGTCTTATAATTTGCATAAATACATTTTCTGTAAATTATTTTTGCTAGCAACAGAATCTAGAAATGATTACACTGCCATTTATGCTGTGTGCATTAAAACCTGATTGAAGTCTATTATTAAGTTCATGGGATGGAGCAGAGAAACTTACATTGATATCTGTCTTAATGCTGAGCATTAATGTTCTTCTCTCCAACAGCAGTATTAACCACTTCAGCCCCGGAAAGAATTGCCCCCCTAATGGCCTGGCCATTTTTTGCGATACAGCACTGCGTCACTTTACCTGACAATTGCGCAGTCATGCCACGTTGTACCCAAACAAAATTGACGTTCCTTTTTTTCCCCACAAATAAAACTTTCTTTTTGTGGTATTTGATTACCTCTGCGTTTTTTATTTTTTGCGTTATAAAAAAGAGCAACAATTTTGAAAAAAAAAAATGTTTTACTTTGTTGCTATAATACTTATCCAAAAAAAAAATATATATAAAAAAAATGTATTCATCAGTTTAAGCCGATATATAATCTTTTACATATTTTTGGTAAAAAAAAGTCACACTGTGTCAATGGATGCAGCAGCGGGACTCGGGAACGAGCCCACATGGGTTCCCCAGGGAAAGCAGCTTTCAGTGGGGGCACCCGATGAAGAAGAGGGACCTGAAGCACCGGCAGGGCACCCCAGAAGAAGAGGTTTGGGGCTGCTCTGTGCAAAACGATTGCACAGAGCAGGGAAGTATGACATGTTTGTTATTTTTATTTTTTTTTTAAATGAGGGTTTACAACCCCTTTAAGATTTGTTTTACCCATAGGCACGAAGGGGTTACTATCAGATTTCATGCATTATTTTTCCCCTGTACTCTTTGCCATTGTTTATGTAACATTTTGTGGTTGGCGCTCTATATTTAGGATACTGTAAAAAAAAAAAAAAGGCAATCAAATGATTCATGGTGTAAAATGTAAGAATAATTGATAGTAAGAGGACAGAGAGAGAGGAATTCTGTTTCCTTACGAAAGCTCAATACTGCCGGTGTTATTATAAAACCTCGGAGAACTTGACCTCAAGTATCCTTTTTCCCATACAGCAGTGCTAGATTATACCTTAGAAGACTAAAGTTTCATTTGGAAGAGTAAAATTCGCTGATCCATTGCTTATTCCATGCATATAAGCTTGTCTGGTGGGCAAGGAATCACACAGAATAGGAATCTATCCAATCATGATTAATGAAATGTATAAATTCTATGGAGGCCGGACAAACTGGCGAATGAAAAAAATACCAAATTTCCAAATTTCTTTTTTTTTATTCTCTGCTTGTAAGGCAAGTTAGTAAAGGAATAACAAGATATAATTACTATGTTAACCTATCTTGCTGCATTAAACAATTCCTTAGCCATTTTTGCACACGTATAAAAAATCATTTTAGCTCTAAAGATTACCTAGAAACAGACACCCTAGGTATTTTTTTTTAATTTTATCTTTTATTGTTTAAATTAGAAGGGCTCTTTTTTCAACCAGATTAACTATGAAACTATGTGTCAAACACAAATCCCCCGAGCCAAATCCAGCCAACCAGGCCATTTCATGTGGCCTTTACATCTCTCCCACAGATGTGGCACCCCCCACATCTCGCAAACAAAAGCAATATATTACCTAATTTATGGTAATACAGTATATAAAAGATGAGGTTGCGCCAAGTGAATAAATACACATGTCCAGCACTAGAATTGTGTGCGCTCTATGAAGCAGCGACCAACTTTTAAAACAGGTCATCATTTTAGAGTTAACCATGAATAATGGGCCTCAAATTATTTCTCTCACTCTGGTGTGAACAGTGATATGTAACATGTATAACGCAATCTGTGTTTTCATATTTAGCATGTGAGTGTTGGGGTGGGAAGGGGGCTAAAAATCCCAAGCTTTGAACAACTTACAAAACACTGTTTAATCCATCATCCTGAAAATGGAAAGAGTATGGCACAACTATAAACCTACCAAGACATGGCCGTCCACCTAAACTGACAGGCCGGGCAAGGAGAACATTCATCAGAGAAGTAGCCAAGAGGTCCATGGTAACTCTGGAGGAGCTGCAGAGATCCACAGCTCAGGTGGGAGAATCTGTCCACAGGACAACTATTAGTCGTGCTCTCCACAAATCTGGTCTTTATGGAAGAGAAGCAAGAAGAAATCCATTGTTGAAAGAAAGCCATAAGAAGTCCCATTTGCAGTTTGCGAGAAGCCATGTGGGTTACACAGCAAACATGTGGAAGAAGGTGCTCTGGTCAGATGAGACCAAAATTGAACTTTTTGGCCTAAAAGCAAAATGCTATGTGTGGCAAAAAACTAACACTGCACATCACCCTGAATACACCATCCCCACCGTGAAACATGGTGTTGGCAGCATCATGTTGTGGGGGTGCTTTTCTTCGACAGGGAAGCTGGTCAGAGTTGATGGGAAGATGGATGGAGCCAAATACAGGGCAATCTAAGAAGAAAACATGTAATGCCACGTACACACGACCGGACTTTATGGCATACTTGGTCCTGCCGACCGGAGTCCGTCGGATAATTTGATCGTGTGTGGGCTCCAGCGGACTTTTTTCCCAAAAGTTTGACAGACCTAGAAATGAAACATGTTTCAAATCTTTTCGACGGACTCAAGTCCGGTCGAAAAGTCTGCTCGTCTGTATGCTAGTCCGACGGACAAAAAACGACGCTAGGGCAGCTATTGGCTACTGGCTATCAACTTCCTTGTTTTAGTCCAGTCGTACGTCATCACGGACTTTGGTTGATCGTGTGTAGGCAAGTCCGTTCAGTCATAAAGTCCGTCGTAAAGTCGAAAAGTCTGCCGGACAAAGTCTGCCGTAAAGTCCGCCCGTGTGTATGCGGAATTAGAGTCTGCAAAAGACTTGAGACCTTCACCTTCCAGCAGGACAACGACCCTAAACATACAGCCAAAGCTGCAATGGAATGGTTTAGATCAAAGCATATTCATGTGTTAGAATGGCCCAGTCAAAGTCCAGACCTAAATCCAATTGAGAATCTGTGACAAGACTTGAAAATTGCTGTTCACAGACGCTCTTCATCCAATCTGACAGAGCTATTTTACAAAAAAGAATGAGCAAAAATATCACTCTCTAGATGTGCAAAGCTGGTAGAGACATCCCCAAAAAGACTTGCAGCTGTAATTGCAGCCAAAGGTGGTTCTACAAAGTACTGACTCAGGGGGGCTGAGTACAAATGTACGCCACACTTTTCATATATTTATTTGTAAAAAATGTTGAAAACCATTTATCATTTTCCTTCCACTTCACAGTTATGTGCCACTTTTTGTTGGTCTATCACATAAAATCCCAATAAAAAACATTTACAATTTTGGTTGTAACATGACAAAATGTGGAAAATTTCAAGGGGTATGAATACTTTTTTCAAGGCACTATATAGACAGACGGATAGATAGATAGATAGATAGATAGATAGATAGATAGATAGATAGATAGATAGATAGATAGATAGATAGATAGATAGATAGATAGATAGATAGATAGATAGATAGATAGATAGATAGATAGATAGATCTCATACAGTGACAGTAAAGTGATGTTGGATGGATGGAGATCTTGCTCGGTGTCATTGCTTGTCATGTGGACATTCCCCTTTTATGTGACTGGTGAGCTTTATCTGGGATCCCCGGCGGTATATGATGGAAGGATAAATAGATGGAATAATAGTCTGTATTTCACACGTATTGAGCGTCTGTCATCTCCACAGATCAGACGTGTGACACACATGACCTCTCTTATATTACAGATGTGTGTCTTTGATGTTGTGTTGGATGTGACATCACTTCTCATTACATGACATAAGTCACATATTAATGAGATGAATGCAGTGACTGATGTCACATCTTCTATGGATGAAATGCACCAGAATGACAACTACTGAACACAACACACATCACATGGCTGTCCCTGACCTGCCCCTTATAGTAAATACATTTCAGGCTCAGTATCACATGGGGACATTACTTAGGGTGGTCTGCATACAATTGCAGCCTGCTTAGGAATGTCCACTCCCTCAGACTGACATCCACCTATCCAGGTTCTGAGATTTGCTTGAAGCGGTATTAAACCCGAAACCAAAAATCTATTATATTGCAGCTTACCAATCATTAGATGTGGTGGCTGCTTTAGCTTTCTTTGGCTTTTCCCCTCAGTTTTCACCCGGTGTTCTGGCCAGTAACATTCTTCCTGTGAGGCACAGCATAGTGTAGTTGTGTAGTGAGAGACAACTGAGAGAGAGAGAGAGAGAGAGAGAGAGAGCGGGACTCGGGAATGAGCCCACATGGGTGCCCCAGGAGAGAGAGAGAGAGCACAGGAGGCACAGCAGAGAGGAGCATTGTGAGTCTGGGGGGGAGGGGAGTGTTAAATGTATTCGCAGATTTTGATACACAAACAAATTGAAGCCAAACTAAAGCTCACATCTATAATCAATTACAGCAAACAGTTTTTGTTTTCCTTTTGGGATAAGGGAATTAACATAAATAAATAAAAGCTGATCGTTTTAATCACCCCTGCCAGTTTTAAGTGGTTTGCCTCATCCATGCAAACTGATACATTCTGCTGGAGAGCTTGTACTTTTGAAAGACAACAGACTTGCTGGCTGGATCACCAGATGAAAATAAAAGAAAGAAAGCCGAAAAAAAGGAAATGAATGCCGCCATCACATCTAAGAATTGGAGCTGCAATATAATAAATGTTTATTTTTAGGTTTAATATCACTTTAATTGTGCCAGTCCACTGCTTGCATTAGAGAGGAGAACTGAGGTAGGGTGCTGTGATGTGTTCAGGTAGCTATGTACAGCGTTCAAAACGCACCGCAGTGGGTGTCAATGGTAATGACTCCTCAAACACAGGTCTCAATCGCAGTGCGTTTGGCTGCCCCGGATCACATGGTACAGAAGTGTGTTTTGTACAGTAGTGTATGCACGGCTTTGGGTGCGGTCCATTTATAATGAATGGGCGCAAATCGCGCCGCACAGAAACGAGAAGGCCCTGAGGGCTCATTCACACCTGCAGTAGGCTTTGCCATCCCTCTGAAAGTGATCCATAATAAATTGCTTTTTAGAAGGCAGTTGACAGGCGGAGAAGCAATATGTTGTCTGTATTAACCACTTCATTACCGGGCACTTAAACCCCTTCCTGCCCAGGCCAGTTTTCAGCTTTCAGCTCTCTCACAATTTGAATGACATTGTGCGGTCATGCTACCTTATACCCAAATGAAAATGTTATCATTTTTTCCCCACAATTAGAGCATTCTTTTGGTGGTATTTAATCACTGCTGGGTTTTATTTTTTGCTTAAAAAATACCAAAAACAAAAAAACAAAAAAAATAACAGTTTCATAGTTAGTTATAAAATTTTATAAAATTTTGAAAACAGGTAATTTTTCTCCTTCACTGATGTGCGCTGATGAGGTGGCACTGATAGGTGGCACAATAACAAATAATAATATAATACTAATAATACAAATGATTCAATAATGTAATCAAATCAAAAACACTGAAATTTGCTCAGTTGCAGAATTGTCGCTGTCATTACTTTTCAGTGTTTGATGACGAATTTCCCCACAAATCACTATCACTTAATTCTGCAAGTGATTCTAATTTATTATCGCTGTTTTCTAGCTGGTCTAAAACCACTTTTGACGTAAAGGGACACTTTTTGGTTGCTATGGACAATCTCCAGTTTCCAGGCAGAAAGAACAGTGTATATCATGTAAAACTGCATGCAGGGCACTGGACAAAGCATTAGGGACAAAAGGGATGTGAAATAATGTGATACAGTAATGTAATCTGTAATATTACAGTGTATTGTATGTATTATGTGTTTTTCACTTTTTGAATTTGGCGCCGTTCTCTGTCCCCGTGCGTCGCAACTCTCGCAGGGAATGAAGCTCGGCACTGTGATGAATCAAGCGGAGACACAACCGCTGCACTCAGCGGGGAGACATCGCAGGATCCTGGGGACAAGGTAAGTAACTTTGCCTGGATCCTGCGATGCGATCCCGAGTGTGGCTCAGGGTTACCGCTTTTGGTACTGAAAACTCACCCCGAGCCACACTCGGGATTACCGCTGAGGAGGTTAAGGTACTTATAGCACCGTCAACTTACGCAGTGCTTTACATATACATTGTACATTCACATCGGTCCCTACTCTCAAGGAGCTTACAATCTAAGTTTAGGCATGTTTGTTATTTTAATAAAAAAACAAAAAAACTTTAGAACCACTTTAACCAGCGCTCGGCCAGACACTGATAGAAGTCACAAGACTACTATATACTGCTGATGAGAAAAGGCATTTACCTGTTAATATTTACTAAAATAATTGCATTTCCATGTTCTGTGTACTGTGGGAGACCAGATATAGTGAATGCAGGGTCCTGGGTTTAGACCACACTGCATAGCTCCCAACTGTCCCTAATTCTAAGGGACTGCCCCTGATTTGGAACAATGTCACTCTGTCCCTCATTCTTCCTCATTTGTCCCTCGTTTTGGTCTGATCTATATAGTTGTATAAAAATTTTTATCTATGAAAAAGTGTTTCCCAGTGCTAAACCTTTCATCTGATTTCTAAATTTCTGCATTTGTAAATTCCAAAAGCCAATATAAAGGAAAAGTAGTGGTAAAAAAAGCACTTTTGGGTTGAACCAATCTTTTATTTTTTTTGTACAATTCTCCTTTAAGGGGGTGTGGCAAGGGGTGTGTCATATGCCTGCATACTTTTGCTGATAGGTGTCCCTCATTCCCATCTCTAAAAGTTGGGGGGTATGCACTGTGCTGCAACTATGTTCATTACACGGGGTTGTAGGGCAGTTGCGATGCAGCCTCATTCACCTGAATGGGTCCCGTTCGGTGGCAGTCTAGAGGTGCGGAGTTTAAACACTCTAAACTTGAATGGGGTGCAGTGCTGCTGCAGTAGAGGTCTAGCTGTGGCATCTGCATCATGAAACTGGCTGCACAGAATTACAAATCTTTCAGCCTCTTTCGGGATTTTCCATATCTGCATTTCAAGTGTGGATTTATATATCCATAAAAAAGTGTATTGAAATTCAGCGCTGACTAGTAAATGGACACAACAAGGTAAATGCAAGCAGGCACTAAGGTCAATTCAAAAAATACCTCAAAAGCATAAACAATATAAAGAGTGCTGCGCAAATAAAAAGTCCTTAAATCAACATATGAAAATTGTGGTGACAGGATAAGAAGACAGGAACCACCAGTGACAATATACAGGCTGAGATCGATATCTGGATAGTGACTATTATCCCTCCACCGGGCATGGATGGCCCCTCACCTCAGATATTCGACCTGAAACAGGTCACACCGCATATAAACATGGATGGATCAACCTGTATGGTTGGTAATTTCTCAGCATAGTAACGGATGGTGCATATGAAATGAAAAGGCAAAACATAGTGCTCTCCGTAGCTACTTTATTTGAATGGTAAAAAGTAAATAAGTAAATAAAACACTCACAGAAACCGGCACTCCGATCCGAGTGCCGGCTGACAGGCTTGTGATCGTGTCTGTCGGATGACCGCGGGTGACGTCATGCGCTCCTAACCCCGTACGCGTTACGTCCTGTGGGCGGGACTTCATCGGCGTGGGGCGGGATGCACAATGACGGCCCGCACTGTTTATAATCTGTGCCATGGTGACGGTAGCACCAATCAGAAGAGCAGGAGCAATAATCAGGGAATCTGGCATCTCCCCACCACTGCATTTTAACTCATGGTTGCTATTACACTTCCCTAAAAACGGGAAACGAGAAATTCAACGCCGCCAGCAGCAAACAGATGATAAAAAATAATATAAAGATAATTACCTGCAATACCCGGATAACAAATCTCATTATGTACAGTAGAATATCTTCATCTTAAATGTAAAAGTTAGCAGTGTTTACTCTTAAACACGCATAAACTCATGCTGCAAAGTCGCATGTAGAAAGGTCGCATATAAAAAATCGCATATATAAAATATATGGAACATATAAAAAAATATATATAAAAAAGGGAAGACATCAGACCACGGGCATCGACTAAACACATGAATGTCGATTTTGATTTGAACTGTTTTATTTCTAATAGATAATGATTTTTTTTTTTTATTATGTTTTATTTTTTTATTATGTTTTATTTTGTATCTTTTTTAATAGATTCTTTATATATCCATATCAACTCTTTCCAGCCGTCATTTTTATTTTTTTTCCCCCATAGAGGTTAGAAAAAGAAAACCGATGGATTACGCTCGGAAACACCGATTTCCCTCTGCTCCAGATTTCTTCAAAAGAATCCCAGTATTCTTCTGAAAAAGTCTGTGTGATGAATGCAGTAAGTCCAGAGATAAACTCAGGAATTCAATACAGATTTGCAATTCTAAGTCATAATTTGCTATTCTGAGACATTTGCAAGTCAAGCAACCTCCATAATTGCCTGTATAGGAATAAATGAATTGGGAAACATTCACACTAAAAAATTGGTACTGCCAAGCTTATTCCGCACGAAAATATTGAAAAAAGTTCAAGAAAGAAGTCTTTTGTAAATCTCGCTAATTCATAGAGAAACCCACTGATCCTATTATATACGGATAAGAAGAAATGCATCTGACGCTGAGATTGTAGCATCTATACAGTATTAGGGGTCATTTAGGACAGCATTAAAGTGACATTAAACTCTGGTTTAAAAAGAAAAATTCTATTTAGGTATGTATTCTTAAAGCGATTGCAAACGATCACCTTGTTAAACAACCCATTCCGTTTAAAATAGAAATGAAAGGCAAAACATTTTTTTACAGATATAAAAACAACATATAAATACCTTTTCCCCCTTTTTTTATAAGTGATCACATTCCCTCTGTTCTCAGTTGCATAAGAGCTGGAGGGAGGAGAAGCAACAGCACACAGAGCTTCCCAGTAATTGGCTGTGCAGAGGGGGCGTCAGGACAAGTCTGGTCAGTAGTGCACCATACGGGCCGCCCCCCTAATCTATGTACCTGGCCCGTAATCTACATGCAGGGCGCCAGTCAGATGGATTCCAATGTTTTTATTTTTTTTTGAAGCACATGATTACCGCCGGAGGCTCTAATTGGTTTCGAAAAAGGGTGGGCTCCGAGCGCAGAGCACTGCGCCCCGAGTCCACCCAGTTGTATAAGAATAACAAATTAATATTCACTATTGTCTTCCTGTTTCTCCTCCCAACCAATCAGTAAGTGGGAGGAGTGTGATTGGCCGAGAGGAGATGCGATCGTATTGCCCGGTACCGGGGGCGGGGAGGATGTACTGGGAGATCCGGAAGATGGCCACTGCCATCTCTCTGCTCTGCAGCACTCTGTCTGATCATTGGAGGAGAGCACACTGAGTTCCCTCCCAGCACAGCTAGAGAACTGACCATGGTGTGCTCCCAGGCTTAGCGTGGTCAGTTTTATTAGGAAAGCAGAGGGACTGGTAGGAACACCAGCGATTTCACATAAAAGGAAATGATACAAAGATAAAAGGAAACTTTCTCATCTAAGTACAGCAGGCACATATCAGAAATATGAAGTGTTGGGGGTAACAAACGCATTAAAGTGTTACTAAACCCAGGAGCCTGCATTCACTATATCTGGTCTCCCACAGCACACAGAACATGGAAGTGCAATTATTTTAGTAAATATAAACTAAATACCTTTTCTTATAAGCAGTATATAGCAGTCTTGTGATTTCTCTCAAAGTCTGGCTGAGCATTGGTTAAAGCTTGTAGAAGGAGTTTTCTGACTTTGCTATGAGACTGAATGACCCCTGACCCTCTGTCTGGACAGTGCTGATTGGCCCTGTGCTGATCACATGCACCCTTCCAAGAAAAAAAAAAACCTCTCTAGCAATACACACCAAGGAAAGGAGAGGAGAGGAGAGGGGAGGGGAGGGGAGGGGAGGGGAGGGGAGAGGAGAGGAGAGGGGAGGGGAGGGGAGGGGAGGGGAGGGGAGAGGAGAGGGGAGAGGCGAGGAGAGGAGGGGGAGGCGTTCTGTCTTCCTATCCTAGGGGTACATAGGTACAGTACAGCAAATAAACATTTATACCTTAGGATAGAATTTTGTCATTGGAAGTATCACTGGGTAAAAATAAATAAATACATAAAAAAACCTGATAAGGGAAAGCTTGAGGAATGCACACATCAAATGAAAAGACTACTTTGCTGAAATATATTTAACGTGTGTTCTTGGGTTTAGATATGCTTTACGTTTATAAATTGTTAAACCGATGCAAATGACAGTCTATCATGCATTGTGTGTAGAGATAGTGGCAGGGTGCAATCCATAAAGACGAGATGTAGAATTCCAAGAAGAAAGCAGGTGCACTCCAGGGGATTTGCAACATAATGAACACCTTATTGAACCTTCTCCCTTTTGTAAGTCCCATGGAGTGCAACTGCTTTCTTCTTGGAAATCTACATCTCGTCTTTATGGATTGCATTCTGCCGCTATCTATAAGCGTTTGTGGTGGCGTGGCCTACCTCTATACTATATATATCTATCTATATATATAGATATATATATATAGATAGATATATATATAAAAAATAAGGTGGGTTACTTCCTTTTCTTTCCTCTGTTCCTTTCTGGAGTATAGTGTCAGGGTGGACTCTCAATTTTCCACCGATATTCAATAAAAAAAACGACGGGACGCGTTCTCCAATGCAAAATATTCTTTTATCTCTGATTGTTCTTTCAAAACAAGACAGTGTGATGCACTGTCTTGTTTTGAAAGAGCAATCAGAGATAAAAGAATATTTTACATTGGAGAATGCGTCCTGTCATTTTTTCTATATCTCTTTATATATATATATATATATATATATATATATATATATATATATATATATATAGATAGATAGATAGATAAATAGATAGATAGATAGATAGATAGATAGATAGATAGATAGATAGATAGATAGATAGATAGATAGATAGATAGATAGATAGATAGATAGATAGATAGATAGATAGATAGATAGATAGATAGATAGATAGATAGATAGATAGATAGATAGATAGATAGATAGATAGATAGATAGATAGATAGATAGATATAGATAGATATATAGATATTCTTACATCATGTTTAAAACAAAACTAAACTCAAACAAACATCATCTTATTCTATCCCTTCCCCTCCCTCTTATGCCCCCTACACACGGTCGGACATTGATCGGACATTCCGACAACAAAATCCATCAGATTTTTTCCAACAGATGTTGGCTCAAACTTGTCTTGCAAACACACGGTCACACAAAGTTGGTCGGAAATTCCGAACGTCAAGAACGCGGTGACGTACAACACGTACGACGAGCCTGAGAAAAATGAAGTTCAATAACCAGTGCGGCTCTTCTGCTTGTTTCTGAGCATGCGTGGCACTTTGTGTCTACACACGAACGGAAATTACGCATACGGATTTTGTTGTCAGAAAATTTTAGATCCAGCTCTCAAACTTTGTGTGTCGGAAATTCCAATGGAAAAAGTCTGATGGAGCCCACACACAGTCGGAATTTCCGACAACACGCTCCGATCGCACATTTTCCATCGGAAAGTCCGATCGTGTGTACGGGGCATAACATGGATGCTAAAATATGTTATTCTATTCTTTACTGTTTTTACACTTTTTATGCTGCAAGGCAGCAGTTCCGGGTTTCTGGGATAGGCCATGCCCTGCTGCCTCCTGGAATTGCTGTGTCACAGCTATCTCAGGAGTTAGCGGGAAAACAAATTTTTTCCTCAGGTTAAGGCCAACATGTATTCTTCTACATATTTTTGGTATAAAAAAAAAATCGCAATATGCGTATATTTATTGGTTTGAGCAAAAGATATCATGTCTGCAAAATAGGGGATAGATTTATGGCCTTTTTATTATTATTTTTTATATATTAGTAATGGCGGTGATCTGCAATTTTTATCTTGACAGTGACCTTGCGGCGGACAGATCGGACACTTTTGACACTATTTTGGGACCATTGGCATGTATACAGTTATCAGTGCTATAAAAATGCACTGATTACTGTGTAAATGACACTGGCAGGCAAGAGGTTAAACACTGGTGGGTGATCAAGGGGTTAACTGTGTTCCCTCAGCATGTTCTAACTGTAGGGGGATGGGCTCACTAGAACATGACATAGATCACTGGGAGCGGTGATCTCTGTCATGTTGCTAGACAGAACAGGGAAATGCCTTGTTTACATAGGCATCTCCCCGTCCTGCCTCTCCATCGCGGGCCACCGGCGGACATCAAGTCAGTGGGAACTTCGAGTCCCCCCCCCGCAAGTGGCAGATGATGCAGTATGGGTACGTCGTGTTGCGCACCAGTGCCACTTTGCCGACGTATATTGACGTGAGCCGGTCGGTAAGTGGTAACAAACAAAGCAAACAAACAAAAAAAGTTGTAATTATTAATTGTTTATATAATAGAACAAAAAAAAATCAGCAGGAAAATAATAATTAAATGGAGGAGAATAAGGAGTTAATCAAGGCTGATTAGAGTAAATTAAGCGTTAATAAGGGGTTAAAGTGTAAGTTCACCTTACAAAAAATCTGTAAGATGAACTTACATTGGACCCCATCCCCTCCCCTTCCCGCTGTACCTGAGGCCGGTGATCACCCCCTAGGAGACACCAAGTTGCCTCTTCACCGGTCTAGGGATTTGAAATCCCTGCAGCTTTCTCTCTTCTTCTCCCCCACTGACAGGATGGGCTAGGCGGATTCATATTGGTCAGCGCCCTCACTTGGACGGTGCTGACTATTTAGAATGCCTCCTATACGTACCTTTATGAAGTACATTTAGGAGATTAGGTCATGGGGATTTCAAATCTCCGACCTGGTGAAGTGACAACCCGATGTCTCCTAGTGGGTGATCACTGGTCTCAGGTACAGAGGGGGGGTCCAGTGTAAGTTCGCCTTACAGATTTTTTGTAAAGGTGTACTTACCCTTTAAACAGAGGAACATTAAAAAAAAAACAAAAAAAAAAAAATATATATTTTTTTCTTGACAGGTTGCTTTAAACTGACTTCATCTGCAGATCGAAGTTTATCCCTTTGATCTGTGAATGAAAAAAAAACCCAGTAAGATATAAAAAGAAACAATGTTTCTTTTTATCTTTCGGCTGAGTCATTGAGCAATGTTGCTGCTTTTTTTTTTCTTCGACAGCTCCAAAACACTTCAGCTGTCAACAGATGAACCACACTGACAGCTGAATGAGTCATCGGTTGTTGGGGATGCAGCGGCCCTTCTCCTTAACCACTTAAGCCCCGGACCATTTTGCTGGCCAAAGACTCGCACTTTTTGCGATTCGGCACTGCGTCGCTTTAACTGACAATTGTGCGGTTGTGTGACGTGGCTCCCAAACAAAATTAACGTCCTTTTTTCCCAAAAATAGAGCTTTCTTTTGGTAGTATTTGATCACCTCTGCGTTTTGGTTTTTTTTGCGCTATAAACAAAAAAAAGTGACAATTTTGAAAAAAACACATTATTTTTTACATTTTGCTATAATAAATATCCCCCCCCAAAAATATTTAAAAAAAACATTTTTTTTCCTCAGTTTAGGCCAATACGTATTCTTCTACATGTTTTTGGTAAGAAAAAATCACAATAAGCGTTTATTGATTGGTTTGCGCAAAAGTTATAGCGTTTACATAATAGGGGACAGTTTTATAGCATTTTTATTAATAATTTTTTTTTTTTTTTACCAGTAATGGTGGCGAATAGCGATTTTTAGCATGACGACGACATTATGGCGGACACATTGGACATTTCTGACACATTTTTGGGACCATTGTCATTTATACAGCAATAGGTGCTTTACAAATGCCCTGATTCCTGTGTAAATGACACTGGCAGTGAAGGGGTTAACCACTAGGGGGCAGTGTGTCCTGGGGAGTGATTCTAACTGTCGGGGGGGGCGTGGCTATGTGTAACACATCACTGATCTCTGCTCCCGATCACAAGGAGCAGAGATCAGTGGCACTGTCACTAGGCAGAACGGGGAGATGCTTGTTTACATTATATTATTATTATTACATCTCCCCGTTCTGCCTCTCCGTGAGGCGATCACGGATATCCCCGCGGCGATCGAGTCCGCGGGATCCGCGACCCAACTCACGGAGGTCCCGATTGGCGCACGATGGCACGGTGGCAAATTTAAAGGGATGTACAGGTGCGCCCATTTGCCCAGCCACAGATCAGTGGCACTGTCACTAGGCAGAACGGGGAGATGCTTGTTTACATTATATTATTATTATTACATCTCCCCGTTCTTTTTCTCCATGAGGGGATCGCGGGTATGCCCGCGGCGATCGAGTCAGCGGGATCCACGACCCGACTTACGGAGGTCCCGGCCAGCGCACGCGCCACCGGCGGCGCGCACGCGATGGCACGGTGGCAAATTTAAAGGGACGTACAGGTACGCCCATTTGCCCAGCCGTGCCATTCTGCCGACGTACATCGGCGTGCACTGGTCGGGAACCGGTTAAAAACCGATAATTGCCAGCTTCTTTTTTTTTTACATTTCAGCTATCAGTGGGGGGGGGGGATCCCACTGTCAGCTGAAAGAACCGAGCCTGAAAGTATTGGTTTCAGGTATTGGAGCATTTGCACGAGTACCGATCGGCACTGATACCGGTATCGGTGCAACCCTAATCCAGATACAATTTTATTCTAAAAAAAAGTCGGGGGGACAGCCCAAAGAGTAGAATTGAGATTGTCCCCTTGACTTTTATTGAAAAAAAAAAGTTGTATCTGGATCTCTTAGCAGTAATGTAGAGCTTCAATTTTCCTTTTTGTGATATTACACTACAAGTCAAAGAGACCAAGGTGATCCTCTGAGGTTTATAAGCTGCCTGCTTGGGAACCAAATGACACAATACGATAACCTTACAGGTCCACCGCTATTTTTCCACTTTCCTCAACACTAGGGGGTGAGCCATTGTGTGATCAGGAGAGCTTTGCATGCACACCAGGGGTGAATTCCTGACATTTTGCCTTGTTTTTCTACTACAATCCACCGTCTTTTACCAAACTCTTTATATGTGCTTCTATAATAGTGGCAGGGAAGTCAGACTGACTTCCTTTGTCAGTAAGGACTGTTGTGAATGATCTGTAGAACTCTGCAAAATGTGTCAGGACTAATGAACTTATTAAATAAATGAATAAAAAATGTCATGAATAAATCACTGAATATGATCCTGTAGAGAACCTACAGAAATAACTCAGACTCCGCACAGCACATCCGCCATACAGAGAGGCTTGGATCTTGCAGCTAGATACTTATTTCCCTGAATGCATATGATCATTTGAATAGATTATTAAAACAGTGACTGGAGCCACAATGTATCTTTCCTGCGGAGAATAAAATACACTGCACAATAAAAGTCAATGATCCAGCCTGGCACATCCAGCTTTATCTCTCTGGGCTGCACATGATTGACTGAAGCAGGCACAGAGTCTGATGGAAAATTCATTCATACAGTCCACACAGAATACGACTTCTTCATTTCAAATTTGACAGACAAGGTTCTCACCCTGTCACCTGACTGACGCTGCTACGGGCGAGCACAAAGGATTTCATTGTGCAGATTCTTATTGTTGGATGATGAAAGCTCTTTTTTTTTTAATTATGTCAGCTATAATGCCTGACAAAAAAATTCTGACACTAGGATTATGTTGTTCGGACATGTATGGTGCTGTAGCAAACAACGACAAGTCATGCAAAATCAAAGTGGGTGGACGACCCAACCTTATCAGACATAAATTTGACAGGCAGTCGAGAACCAGGCTGGGGTGGGGGTGGGGGGGGGGCTTTGCCCTTGGACTAATACTAATAAAATATGCTGAGCTGGTTTCCATGAGTAGAGTTCTATCAGAGAATGATTTTCATTCACTGAGAACATGCAAAGCATTCTCTGAATGGCGCCAGTGCTGAGGGGCCATCTCCTGTGTTCAAAATGCATCAGAGCAGCCTCTCAGCATGGGACCTGCATGGGACCTGGAAGCTAGTGGAGATCACTGGAGTAGAGGTGTCTGCTGTAGTGATTTTCATCTTCCAGAGCAGTCTTTCTCAACCTTTTCAACATTTTGGAACCTCAGTGAACACCTGCTGAAAATTACTATATCTACAACACATAATGCATTAGTGTGATGGTCAGTAGGAAGTACTGTATGCTCCTTACACTTGTGGTCATCGGGAATAATTACCCCCTTACAGATAGCTAAAAGGATCAATGTTGTCAGTGGGAACTTATCTGAGAGGCGGAAATTGCTCATTGTCCAAGGAACCCCTAGCAACCTCTGGAGGAACCCTAAGGTTAGATGGAACCCTGGTTGAGAAACCCTGTTTTAGAGGAATCCTACAGGTAAGGTATGTTTTTTGGCCTTCTATTGTGGGTCACAGGAGTGTTCAGTGACCCAGAGACAGCTTATAGTGAGCTTATTATCCACTATCAGCTTACAGAGTGGAGTTGCTCCAGGCTCTGGAAGGCCACCAACAATATTGTGAGGTTCCATCAGGCTGCCTGATTGGAAGGGATTGGCAAGACTGGGAGCCGGAGCCAACTGTGCCCGCCTCCTCCTTAGACCGGTGCTCCAGTGAGTTCTAGAGGAGCAGAGTGAAGAGCGGTGACTGACAGTCATTGCGCTTCGCTCTGTGTAGACTAAGACCTGAGTGATCAGTGGGTCCATAAAGCAAGAACCATAAAGACATGTATGAGCGAGTTTGGGGTGAAGGAACTTTATTGGCCTGCACAGCGTGCTGGCCTCAACCCGATAGAACACAATTGGGATGAATTAAAGCAGAGACTGCGAGCCAGGCCTTCTCATCCAACATTAGTGCCTGACCTCACAAATGCACTTCTGAAAAAATGGTCAAACATTTCCATAGACGCGCTTCTAAACATTGTGGACAGCCTTCCCAGAAGAGTTGAAGCTGTTATAGCTGCAAAGGAAAGACACTATTGAATCCTACAGACTAAGACTGGGATGCCATTAAAGTTTGTGTGAGTGTAAAGGCAGGTGTCCCAATACTTTTGACAATATAGTGTATACAGTATGGGCATCAGTAGAGCGCTCGGTCATCGGTACATTGGTACATTTTAAGCTGGCCTTGTAACCAATCCAGTTCTGCATGAATTAAATGCTTATGTCTAAGCATAATGTATTTTGAACATAGATTTGTCAAACAAGTTGCCATCAGAATCGTTATCTGATGCAGTGGTTCTCAGGCCACGCCTGAGCTGTGACCTCCCTCTTCCTGGGCCTCCAGTCAACAGCAGATCCCTAACCTACCACAGTGCCACCCAGCTCCCACAGTGCCTCCAACCTCCAATCATTGTCCATGGTGCCCCTCAGCCCTTCAGAGTATCCTGATTATTTTTCAGTCAGCCATAATGGGTGGCCTTGTTACTCTTTTTTTCATAGCCTTGTTTGGCACAGATGACTATTTCCACCAAAATGTTCAATCTTCAAATTAAACTATTTAACAAACAAAACAAGCAAACAATGTGAAGCTTTTAACACATCTTTGTTCAAATAATAGTGTTATTGTTCGAAGTTATTTTAAGTTTGTACTTAATCAGTTTGGTGCTAATTTGCCAATGCAACATTGTTATAACACTACATCTCATACATTTACATTTAAAGCTGACTTCAGAAAAGACAAAAACAACTTGCATTCAATCTATTTTCATTATGACTACAAGTACTACAAAAAAAAAAAGTTTGATAAATGCATATTTCTAAGAAACAGTAAACTATGGTGAAATAAACAAATTCGACTTCAGTACCGTGTTTGGTGACAGACAATAATGAGGTAAAACTATGGAAAATGTGTTTTTAATAGAAGAAGATCAAGGAAAGAAAAGGAAAGCTTCAGTGCTTCATATAACGAGAGCCGGTCAGGGAGAACAGCCCGCCAAATATGATGAACAATATAACAATGGTAGCTCAGCAGGGTGCGAAAGGCATATACATTAATTCCATGGGCATCCTCTCATGAGGTGAGGACTGAGCATACCACATGTGCGTGTCGAAAAAAGCAGCAGTTCTTTTCAATTATCTTTTAAAAAATAGATGTACAATTTGCTTAGTTGGGCAATAATGGCTTTGCTGTCCTTAGCTGAACTGAATAGAAAAAGTTTTATGTTTTCCTTCACTTTTGATATCCACAATGCAGAATGTTCAACCAAGAAAGATACTTTGAGGGGTATCTATAGCCCAACATCCATAACTTTTTACCTATTCGTTTTGGATAAGCGTTTAGAACACTCATCAGAATTTTTTTTTTTCTGGTGTCCCGTTGTCATTTTTGGAGGAGGCGAGGGGACCTCTCCAATAGGGACACAGTGTCAGAAATCAGACCAAGACAGAAGTACAGTTAAATCACACTTGTTTAATAATAAAAAGTAAAAAGAACAAACGTAGTCAAAACATAGCCAGAGTTCGGTAACCGAAACGGATAGTCAGCCAAGCCAGAAGTAATGCCGCGTACACACGACTGGACTTTACGGCATACTTTGCCCGGTGGACTTTTCAACGCACTTTACGACGGACTTTCCGAATGAACGGACTTGCCTACACACGATCAACCAAAGTCCGACGGATTCGTACGTGATGACGTACGACTGGACTAAAACAAGGAAGTTCATAGCCAGTAGCCAATAGCTGTCCTAGCGTCGGTTTTTGTCCATCCGACTAGCATACAGACGAGCGGACTTTTCGACCGGAAATTATTATTGTTGTCTTGTCTTAAAAACATATATTGACACATGCTATTCCTAAGAACAGTTGATATACTTTTGAATCATTAGGCTCCCATATCACTCCGTATAGCTCAGTCTTTCCTTTGCATGATCATGGTTATAATTTTTATTATCTCAACGTTAATTTTGGAATTCTGGATGGGGATATTTACTATATATTCCTCTATGTCAGGGGTCTCCAAACTACGGCCCTCCAGTTGTTCATGAACTACAATTTCCATCATGTCTAGTCATGTCTGTGAATGTCAGAGTTTCACAATGCCTCATTGGATGTGTTGTTCCACAACAGCTGGAGGACAGTAGTTTGGAGATCCCTGCTATACGTGATTCTTAGACCAATGATCTTCTTCATCAGGAAGAGTGAAGAAGGAAAGTATTAGGCTGGATTCACACTAGTGGGAATTGGATGCAGTTTCCCCACATCCAATTCGCAAGACAGGAGATTGTGGCCGGCTCTAAGTGGAGCCCATTCACACATCCCCAGGCCTGCTGCGAGGCAAATTGCAAAATTCAGGCCTGATTCATCCCTGACATGGAGAACACAGACTCACCTTAACCCTGCTGTGAGCCGCATTGGTATTAGGTGTGAACCCAGCCTTAGAAAAGCATAATACAGTTGCACTGAAATTAAAATCTCTGGTAAGATTCCCACATGCAGCTGTCCACATAACTCAGACAGGGAGGTTGCAGAGAACCATTCAAGTGTCTGGCGTTTATTAACCACTTGTCGTCCACACCATAGCTGATTTACTGCTACAGGGCGGCTCTGCTATGCAGGATCACGTATATATACATGATTCTGCATTTCCGCCTGTAGGGGGCGTGCGCGTGCCACCGATGGGCTGCTTCTGCTGTGATTATTCACAGCAGAAGATCTGTGGGTACGCCGGGACCTGCCAATCATCAGTTAAACACACAAAACTGAGATCTACCTATGTAAAAAGGCAGATCTCTGTTCTGACAGGAAGGAAGGGATGGATTGTGTGTTCCTGCAAAGCAAGGAATTAAATTCATCTCTTCCCCTAGCAAAAACACCTAATGCAGTACACAAAAAAGCTAGCTAGGCACACAGTTAACCCTTTGATCGCTCTAGATGTTTAACCCCTTTCCAGCCAGTGTCATTAGTACAGTGATAGTGCATATTTTTAGTACTGATCACTGCATTAGTGTCACTGGTTACTGCAAAGTGTCAAAAGTGTGACTTTGTGTCCAACTGTCCGCTACAATATCGCAGTCCCACTATAAGTCGCTGATCGCTGCCATTACTAGTATAAAAGGAAACTTTTAAAAATACCATAAATATATACCATAGTTTGTAGACGTTTGCGCAACCCAATCAATATACGCTTATTGAGATTTTCTTTACCACATGTAGCAGAATGCATATTGGCCTAAATTGATGAAGAAATTAGATTTGAAAAACATTTTAATAGATATGTCTTATAGCAGAAAGTCAAAAATATTGTTTTTTTTTTTCTTTTTAAATTGACGGTCTTTTTTTGTTTATAGCGCAAAAAATAAAAAAAGCAGAGATTTGTGGTAAAAAATGTCATACATTTTTTTGGGGTACAGCGTCGCATGACAAAGTGCCATATGGCAAAAAATGGCCTGGTCAAGAAGGGGGAAGGGGTAAATCGAAGGCCAAATTGTTAAACCTGTCACCCCACTTTTTCCCCATGGCATAGAAAAACAGGAAATGTGGATACCCAAAGGCCTGAGCATCTGACCAAGCTATCAGTGGTTGGTGACCAGATAACACCCAATCCATCATTTTTCAACTCTTTCCCTGTGCTTTCATACCCCAGCTATGGATGTCCTACACAGCGGCCTGTCCTTTCCACAACAATGTTTTGCATTCCGTGAATGGGCAGGGGAGAGGAGGGGCAGGCAAAGTGGCTTTAAGTGATGCTAAAACTGCCGAGAAGGACACGCGTTGCTGGGGTGTTGGAGTGCTGTAAGTATAGTGATAGCAATACTATCGGGGCTCAATGAAACAGAAAATTGAAAAAGGAAAGAGATAGGTGGAATATACCTTGTTACCCTTAAAGCAATTGTAAAGGAAATTGAAAAAAAATAATAATAACAGACATCTCTATACTTACCTGCTCTGTGCAATGGAACTGCACAGAGCGTCCCGAACCTCCTCCCCTTGGGTCCCCCATCGGCGCTCCTGGCTCCTCCCATCTGTTCAGTGCCTCCACAGGAAGCCACTTCGCATGGGGACACTTGCATGCATAGAATGCATTAAGAATAAAACCTTGAGGCTGGGCTCACATATATGCTAATGTGATCGGCTCTCAATGAAGCCAGTTTACACAAGTCCAGGACGGCCATGGTGCCAGTTCAAAAAGGGTCCTGTGCATTTTTGGGTCTGGATCAGGTGCGAATTTAGGCAAAAATTTGCACCTGAATCGCACCTGAACCAGAGAACAGAAACCCACCGGATGCCGGATTGCGAACCGCAGCAGCACATACACTATATTACCAAAAGAATTGTGAAGCACGCACACAAACTTTAATGGCATCCCAGTCTTAGTCAGTAGGGTTCAAGATTGAGTTGGCTCACCCTTTACAGCTATAACAAATTCAACTTTTCTGGGAAGGTTGTCCACAAGGTTTAGGAGTGTGTCTATGGGAATGTTTGACCATTCTTCCAGAAGCATATGTGCGAGGTCAGGCACTGATGTGGACGAGAAGGCCTGAATCACAGTCTCTGCTCTAATTCATCCCAAAGGTGTTCTATCGGTTGAGGTCAGGTTCCTCCTCCCCAGACTCACCATCCTCCTCCATGTTTTTATGGACTTTGCTTTGTGCACTGGTCCAAATCATTTGGTGGTGGGGGCTTATGGTGTGGGGTTGTTTTTCAAAGGCTGGGCTTGGCCCCTTAGTTCCAGTGAAGGGAACTTTTAAGGCATCAGCATACCAAGATATTTTGGAAAATGTCATGCTCCCAACTTTGTGGGAACATGACCACACACCAGTGCACAAAGCAAGGTCCATAAAGACATAGATGAGCAAGTTTGGGGTGGAAGAACTTGACTGGTCTGCACAGTCCTGACCTCAACCCGATAGAACATCTTTGGGATGAGCTAGGGTGGAGACTGTGAGTCAGGCCTTTTCGTCCAACATCAGGGCCTGACCTCACAATGGCACTTCTGGAAGAATGGTCAAACATTCCCAGACACACTCCTAAACCTTGTGGACAGCCTTCCCAGAAGAGCTGAAGCTGTTATAGCTGCAAAGGGTGGGCCAACTCAATATTGAACCCTATGGACCAAGGCCAGGATGCCATTAAAGTTCATGTGCGTGTAAAGTCAGACGTTCCAAAACTTTTGGTAATATAGTGTATGTGAACCCGGCCTGAGGCTTTAGAACCACTTTAACTCCCTGTATTGCAGCAGATTTTAAAGGCTTAATTTTGGGGGGGCCCAGGGTAGCTAGAGGACATGCCACCAGAGAGAGCATTCTTGTGAATTAAATCAGGCTGGACATCATTGAAACCAAAAGACAACTGTTATCTAGCAGCATGGAGGAGAATTTTTGTGGCGGACAACATTGGAGATAGGTGTCTTCATTTTTCATTTTTACTTCTCTTTTTTACATATTTAATAATCTGAAAATGTTCTTTAAAAATGTAGCTTCACATTACGGTTCACTTGTATTCTAAACATTATGTATCTCTGCCTCAGGACATTTACTGAAAGCACAGGTGTTTAGGTCAATAATATAAAATATTCAAGTGAATAATGTACACCGCAAACATAATTGACCCACCGCTTGTTAATTATAGAGATTTGAAACCTTCAGCAGCCCACAGACCCAGGAGACCTGGCTTCCACAAGCATGGCATAGCACTTTATTTTTCGGGAAGATTCAGATGTGATACAGGCAAGTTCCTTGTCAATCAACCTAAATGAAGCTGATCTGTTCTAGAACACCAGTACACCTGAAGTGTGTTGAGACAAGGCCAAAAGACCAAACAAATCAATTAGTGCTATCTTACAAAAAGACATGTATCTTAGAAAAAAACAAGCTCACAATATTTTGTTGAGGCAGGTTGCTACAATGGATGCTGACGTATAGCTAGACTGCTGAGAAGCACAACTTGACAACCAACAACAAAGTGGTGCATAGGAGGCTTGGCCCACTACCAACACAGAAAGTGACTTAAGTGGGAAGGTCAAGACCACGGCTTTATTACATTAGTGAAAATTAACTTTTTTTTTGCATTAAAAAAAAAAATGAAACCTCAATTACATGGTGGATCTGTGTAGTCAGAGCACTACTTTAAGTACAATGGAACTATAGTGTAACATCATTTATATGACTGTCTTCACTTTGAGTGCTAGGCATAGTTCCAACTACCCCAAAAACCCATCTAACAGTATAAATCAGTATTCACAATAAACAATAGCAAGGTGACAAGCATAATAAAGCTGTGACAAAATAGCAAACTTGGGAAGGTTGGTAAGAAATTGTTAGCAGGTTTATTTCCACTTTTTCTGTCAAATTTGAGGGAACCCCACCATATGTTTGTTGTGTGTTCCCATGCACATGCCATGGTTAAAAAAAAATATGTAAAAAATATTTCTTACCTTTTAAGCCAGCCATAGATGAAACGAATCTTGAACGGTTTAGCAGCGACTGGCTGAGATTCGATCCATCTATGGGCAGGCCAGTTGTACTGAAGTCAATTCATCAGTGGCCATGTTCGGTTGTTCTGCCAGCAAGGAAAGCTCCCCGCAGGCAGAACACAAGGATACTTCAGGAGGGATTTCCCCATCAACACTGCCTGTGTTTATATGGGGAAGAAAATAATTTTCTTTCTTACCACCCATGGTGGAAGGAAAGAAAATTCCATAATCTATGGGCTGTCTTAGCTGATTCTTAGTAGGAGGTATCCTGGCTGACTGCAAGGTTTTTGAACAATGTTAGAGTGAGTCTGTCCCAAGTCTGTCCTCTTAACATACAATGCAAGAAGCCCAAACTCTACACATTTAGGACAGCATTGTTCAAATCTAGTTATAATTGATAATGAGGATCTGCCTGCACAGTACAGACAGGGTTAATTAACCCCTTCCCACTTGCACTATAGCTGAAAGATGGCTAGAGCATGGCATACATGGACATCCTGCCATGATCACACTGCCTGCGCGCTCCCTGCGGGGTGCAGGAGGCACGCTTTGTGATCACAGACTCAGCTGATCACAATCAGGGATAAAGGACGAATCACAGCGGCCCTTTACTGCGTGATCAGCTGTGTCCAATGACGAAATTAAACATAAGCCGGTCCTCTCCCCCCCCACCGCTGACAGCATGAGGAGAGAAAAAGAGCTGATAATCAGCTTGTGTTAAAGGGACATCGGCACTAATAATCAGTGCACTGATTATCAGTGTCCTGATTATCAGTGCAGTCCCCTCTGTGCCCACCAGTGCTGCCAATCAGTGCTCATCAGTGCTGCGAATCAGTGCCCCTTAGTGTCTCCTCCTCATATGGGTACAGTGTTGCAGGACCGTGCAATTTCCTTCTAAGTTTGACAGCGCTGAAAGATGAAAATTGTCCTTGTTAGGAAGGGGGTAAAAGTGCCCAATAGGTAAGTGGTTAAGACAAACACAACTGCCCAGCCCCCTCATAAACAAAGAAAAGTACCTAGGATTGTCAGATGACAGTCTACAAAGCAACCCATGCAGGAACCCAAGGCCTGGTGGATATCTAGTGGGTTTGCTACAACCTTCAGGCTAGTACAGAAAGTACAGAAGTACAGCTAGTACAGAAAATACAAATGTGGCGATTGCATTTCTTAGCAGTTTTATTCAAAGGATGGTGAATAGTTAAAAAAACTGCAACATACCCTGCTGGGAATTAGGTGCCTGGGGCAAACTATCACAAATTGAAGCACGAGGTGGGTCTAGGAACTTCATACATAGGAATTTCAAACGAAATGTTTAAATTCTCCATTTGACGGTATAATGGTGCTGTATTTACTCTCATTGTTTAACTGTCTATGGAGCTTTCTGTAAATGCTTTTTTTACCTCTAAATAAAAGAAATTTGTTGGAAAAAAATTTAAATAAATAAATCTTAATTTGGCGGCTTACCTCTTTCATGTGAGGGACGTGGAGGAGAAACAATCATTTGAAACATCATAGATCTCCCCTCTGAGGTTTTACCTACAGACTTTCTCTACAGTCCATCTTTTCCAAGTTTAATGTATCTGATTAGTTGATACTTAGTGAATTTTCAGTTTTCCCATCAGAAGTATTTACAGTTTACAGCATATACCCTGGGGGCTTTTCCTCCACCATTTTTCCTCCGTCAGGATGCGGTGGAGTGCCCCCATGGGCACAAAGGCCGGTGTCTTCCTTCCACATTTAATGGAATTTATATGATATCTACTGTGCTGCTACCCTCAAGGCCCTGACGAAGCGGAACTGTCTGCGAAACGCGTAGGCCATATCTGCTTTGCTGTGTTTGGGACTAGCACACCCTGACTTCAAGAATCCAAAATTGTATCTCATTTTTAACCTGTTCATTCTTAGAAGATTTTGCCGTTTGGCAGATGAATAAAGTTTGTATAATTTTTTAATAAATTTCAGTAAGTGTATATTTTTTATTATACTCCTCTGAGGCACAATCACAGTCCCATCTTGTTCTAAATCTCTTTTTTGTTTTTTTGAAACATAGTTGTATAGGGGCTGATGCCATTGCAGGAGTACTTGTGACTCCACGTCTACCCCAACCTTCATACATAAATCTTGAAAAAAAAAAAAAATGCAACCTTGCCTAGGGGCTCATTCTGCCCTAATCAGTGTCTATTCTCTGCCCTGCGTGTTAATGTGGTTCATATATTATAAATAAATAATATATATAAGAGCCCTTTCACACTGGGGCGGGGGCGGCGTCGGCGGTAAAACGCTGCTATTATTAGCGGCGTTTTACCGCCGGTATGCGGCCGCTAGCGGGGCAGTTTTACCCCCCGAGAAAGGGTTAAATACCACCACAAAGCGCCTCTGCAGAGGCGCTTTGCCAGTGGTATAGCCGCGCCGTCCCATTGATTTCAATGGGCAGGAGCGGTGAAGGAGCGGTATACACTCTGCTCCTTCACCACCCTGAAGATGCTGCTAGCAGGACTTTTTTTCCCGTCCTGCCAGCGCATCGCTCCAGTGTGAAAGCCCTCGGGGCTTTCACACTGGAATGAAAGCAGCGGCACTTTCGGGTCGGTTTGCAGGCGCTATTATTAGCGCAATAGCGTCTGCAAACCGCCCCAGTGTGAAAGGGCTCTAAAAGTTGTGGTAAGCTTATGAGTGATGAGATGATTACGGAAAACTCTTCAGCCATAAATGAATAATTTGTCAGAATGGATTAGACGTTTGTCAGCACAAGGCCAGCATTGGTACAAATCAACAATATGCTCGGAATAATGTAATAAAACAATTCTTCTACCGTACGTTACTAAATTATCATAAATTGAATTATACAACAATGCTTCATTTAGCTATCAGCGGGCAAGATATGCAGTTCATTATATTTTGGGATAAACATCGACAATAACAAATCAAATTAAAGCTAAAACGTAGAAGACGCAAGAATTTTCCAATTTTTTTTTTCCCAAAAGCGGTTGTTTGCCCTAAGAAGGACAAGATAATCAATTCTTGCTGATCACTGTAGTCACGACAACCGAGATTGCGCCTCTAAATAACATTTGCTTAAATGGGAAATAAGAAAAAGTCAAAGATCTTTTTCATATCAGTATTGTGATATCTCGTTAATATTGAGGATTTGACGAGTGCCTCATTTTTATTGTTATTGAACAAAAGGCCCTTAATGTCTTAAGTGACAAAGTACACATTTAGATTATCCGCCTGAGCGATCCAGCAAGATTGAATTCTGGAAATACTCAGACAAGATAGCAGTAATAAAATTATACTTTAATTTATCAGTGGACTTGCTGGATAAGCAAGTCTTGTGTTTCTTAGACCATTTGCTTGGATATTAATATAATTGGCTCATTTTGTTGACCAAATTTCATTTTAATTAAATAATTGGAAATGGGCGCAATGATCATTAAATACTGGACATAGTAAAAACAGCGTTAGCGGCCTAAGGGAAGATGAGACGAATCCGTAGATTAACCTGGAAACAGAGCATGCATGGACTATTGGCATGTCCTGGTAGCTAACACCACTACAAAGAAAGATATTATATTCTGATAACTGTATGTGGTTATTACTTGTAATGATAGCATTAAATATATGATTTTTTTTCTTTCTGCATGCCTTTATTTTTTTTATTTTTTTTTATCACATTTACATGAAGACTAAAGCCGCGTACACACGAGCGGAATGTCCGACAGAAAAAGTCCGACGGAATCTTTTCATCGTCTATTCCAATTGTGTGTATGCCTCATTGGACTTTTGTTTTCGAAAATTCTGACGGACCTAGAAATAGAACATGTTCTAAATATTTCCAATTGGGAAAATCGCTCGTCTTTATGCTGTTCCGACGGACCAAAAATGACGCATGCTCTGAAGCAAGTACGAGACGGAAGCTATTGGCTATTGGCTATTGCACTTCCTTTTTCTAGTCCCGTCATACGTGTTGTATGTCACCGCGTTCTGGACGGTCGGACTTTGGTCGGACTTTGGTTTGACCATGTGTAGGCAAGACCGCTTGAATAGAATTCCGTTGGAGTTCCGTCTGAGAAACCTTCGGAGTTTATTCCGATGGCAAAACCGGTCGCGTGTACAGGGCATAAGCTGTTCAGCAAAAGTGAAAGTTACAGGGTTGGGACAAACTATTATACTGGTGCTATTTTAAACGGTCAGCTATAGTTCATATGCTTCATAACGAATGTAACAAAAAAAAAAAAAAAAAAAAAGTGTTAGCTGGAGTTAAGTTGGTTGCTTACAGTATTTGACCACTTTAATATCGGGCACTTTCACCCCCTTCCTGCCCAGGCCAATTTTCAGCGTTCAGCGCTGTCGCATTTTGAATGCCAATTGCGCAGTCATGCAATGCAGTAGCTAAACTATTTTTTTATAATTTGTTTGAGACAGGTAGAGCTTTCTTTTGGTGGTATTTAATCACCACTGAGTTTTTTTATTTTTTTGCTAAACAAATGAAAAAAGACCAAAAATGTGAAAAAAAAGTTTTTCTGCGTTTCTGTTATAAAATTTTGTAAATAAGTAATTTTTCTCCATCACTGATGGGCGCTGATGAAGCAGCACTGATGGGCACTGATGAGGGGGCACTGATGAGGTGGCACTGATGGGCACTAATGAGGAGGCACTAATATGCAGCACTGATTGGCACTGATATGCAGCACCGATAGGTGGCACTAATATGCACACTGGTGGGCAGTGATAGGCAGCACTGATATGCAGCACTGATGGGCATTGATAGGCAGCACTGTTAGGCAGCACTGATGGGCAGCCTTTATGGCCACTGATAGGTGGCAATGATGGGTACTGATAGGCGGCACTGATGGGCGGTACTGATGAGCACTGATAGGCAGCACTGATGGGCAGCCTTTATGGGCACTGATAAGCGGCACTGATAGGCGGAATTGATGGGCGGTACTGATGGGCACTGATAGGCAGCACTGATATGCAGCACTGATAGGTGGCACTGATAAGGAGGCACTGACAGGCAGCACTGATAGGCACTGGTGGGCAGCACTGGTTGGCATTGGTGGGCAGCACTGGTTGGCATTGGTGGGCACTTGCAGGCACCGCTGATGGGGCTGCACTGATAATCATTGCACTGATTATCAGCACAGACCCCCCTTGTCAGGAACATCACTTATCAGCTCTCCTCTACTTATGCGCTGGTAGAGCAAGTAGAGGAATGCCGATAACACACTTCCTATTTACACTGCGATCAGCTGTGATTGGACACAGCTGATCACATGTTAAAGAGCCTATGTCATAGGCTCATAACCGTGATCAGAGATGCGGTATGTCCGAGTAACACATCGCACCACTGATCGCCGCGCTGCTCATATGACGTCCAGTCACAACAATGAAACCACCTCCATCGTTTTGCTATAGGCCAGGTGGGATGTGGTTAACGCAAGTCGCCGTACCCGTACGTCTGTACTTTGATGCTAAGTACCGGGGTTATGGCAGCAGCTAGTTGCCATAACTCTGGTATTTTCGGGAACGGTGTGCGTTTCTCTTTATGATAAAAATGGTCTCCACGGCAGATTTGCAGCAAGATCGGCAGCGGGAGAGCTGCCCCCCCTCCCGCCGCACTCCGGTCGTATCCGAAGTTTACCGGACCCGCCACAATGCCTGGATGCTGACTGAGGGGAAGATGGAACCGTAAAATGTCACTTCCGACCATAGCTCTTAAAGAAGATTTTTTTTTTTTTTCCAAATATTATTTTTTTTTTTTTTATTGCATTTTTGTGTAAATATCTGACGTCTTTTTGACCCCAGATCTCATATTTAAAAGGTCCTGTCATGCTTTTTTTCTATTACAAGGGATGTTTACATTCCTTGTAATAGAAATAAAAGTTACCCAAAAATATTTTTTTAAAAACTGTGTAAAAATAAAAAAGTAAAACAAATAATAAAAAAAAATAGGCAGAAAGCTCGCGCGCAGAAGCGAATGCATACGTGAGTAGCGCCCGCAAATGAAAACGGTGTTCAAACCACACATGTGAGGTATAGCCGCGATCGTTAGAGCGAGAGCAATAATTCTAGCCCTAGACCTCCTCTGTAACTCAAAACCGGTAAGGTAACCTGTAGAAAATTTTAAACATTGCCTATGGAGTTACAGTATTTAAGGGTAAAAGTTTGTTGCCCTTCCACGAGCGGGCGCAATTTTGAAGCATGACATGATGGGTAACAATTTACTCGGTGTAACATTATCTTTCACAATATAAAAAAAAATTGGGCTAACTGTACTGTTGTCTTATTTTTTAATTAAAAAAGGTGTACTTTTTACAAAAAAAAGTGCGCTCGAAAGACCGCTGCGCAAATACGGTGTGACAGAAAGTATTGCAACGACTGCCATTTTATTCTCTAGGGTGTTAGAAAAAAAAATATATAATTTTTGGGGTTCTAAGTAATTTTCTAGCAAAAAAAATAATTTTAACTTGTAAACAACAAGTGTAATAAAGAGGCTCAGGGCTGAAGTGGTTAAAGGATAAGTTCTCCTTCAGGAACATGTTCCACCCATTTTTAGGGTGGAAAATCTAACAGGTTCCCGCTCCTGCAAACCGCTCAGCGATCTGCGTGACAGCAGTACGGGGAGAAGTTTCTTGTACTAGCTGTCACTTTTTGAAAAGATCGCGGCGGTGTGGGGTTCTGCCCACATGGCCGCCTCATTCTTTCACAGATTTCTGTGAATGAATGCACTACGTGTCCCGACATCCTTAGTGGCTGCCAGTTTGCAGATCTCAATGAACTACCATGGCGCTATTGAGATTTAAAATTGACATCTAATTATGTATTAATGAATTAATACATCTGCGTCATTTATAGTTTCCTGGAATAAAATTTTAACCACAAATTCAAAGTAGATCTAACAGATCAGTTTTGCACCATATTCTCTTCAAATTGAAAACTATGGTAACCCTTAAAAGAATAAATTAAATAACAAAGTTCTCAACAACACAAGAAATACTCATGTTTGTTTTCAGGAATCTCTAAAGCTTGCTTTTAAAGCCTTCTTTAGTCTTGCTGTTCCTTACTTCGTTGTGGTTGTCACAATCTAATGGCTGCACAATCACTTAAGTGAATGGCTGAGGATAAAGGGGACTGAACCTGAGACTATGGATTGCTGCAATTTTAAGCAATTTTCTAATTTTGTCTACAGGAGCAAGTCTTTTTTTTTTCTTAGAAAGCACTTTCTGATTGATAAACAGTTATATAGGGAATATAACGGGTAACTGAAGACTCTGTTTCACTGAAGTGGAAAATGGTTGTCTTAGTATGCAATTCCCTTTGCACTTTCTTCCTAATGCATTATTGTAAGAAAATTTTTTTTTTTTATGTTTTCCATACAAAATACCTACAAATGCAGTGTTGTACAGCCAAATGTTTAGCAAGGCTATGTGCTGCATACTTCAATCAAAGGTTGTATGGCTCAGAACAGTGGGAAACCGAGTCTTAATTTGGAAGTTTGCAGTCAGGGTGTGGCAACCCGGAAACTTCATAACATCAAGCATAATTATTGTAAAGCCTTCACAGTGAGTACAGTCAGCGGCAGACGCGTTTCGGCATAGGTACTGCATACTGGTCAATTTTGCTCATTCCTACACTGCTAGTAGGTATCTGCCTAATGCACATCAATAGGATTGGCATGAAGACTTTGGATGGCTAGGACCTGCTCATCTTATCAGGTAAGCAATTGGGCAAGTATTATAACTTATAAGTCATCCCTATGGAGTATTTAATGATCATTGCACCCTATGGAGCAAAAACATGCCCTTCCAAGAATTAGAGACTTTGCAGATTTTTTCCAATCATAAATGCATCACCTAACATATTAATATAAAAGAAAAGTTTATGGTTGGTCACAATGGCAAATTGATATCTGATTATGATGGCCAGTAGTTCTAAGGCCAATCACTAAAATCTCAAATACTCTTTACCATGTTTGTGTAATTTCATAAAGTTAAAAGGTTAAAAAAAAGCTGCAAATAGATTTTTAATCCATCAATCTCCAGATGGTGGAGAGGACCAGCTTTATTCTCAAAAACAACTATGGCCTCCAGCAAAATCTCACATCCAACATGCCTATGGGTGTGTCACATGCCTCATCCTCCATTGTTCACCACCGGTCCTCTCACCAGACCTTACACCATTACAGTGCTTTAAAAATGTCAGATGCAGGAAATTCTCTGTGAGGCCATAGCTCTTGAAGGGAACAATATGAGGAATTATGGTCCACCAAAGAGTCGCCAATATTCTCCTTTTACAGGCTGCTTGTTTTTATTTATTTTTTAAATGATACAGCTGATCCAAGGCTTAGAGATGTCTATCAATCCCACCCTACTGCCTTAGCACTCCCTGGGTACTGGTCCAAAAGTTCCATTATGATGAATGCAAACCTGGCTGTACATGAATATTGCAAAACTGAAATTAAAAAGCATTCCAAACCCTTGCCAAATCTCTAGAGCAGAGGTCTCCAAACTGCAGCCCAGGGGTCGGATGCGGCCTTTTGCTTGTTTTTATCCGACCCTTGGAGCACTATTCCATCCACTGACATATATGGGCGTATGTCCTCCCACTGACACCAGTGAAAGGGCACTATTCCTTCCAATTACACTAATAATGGGGCACAATTCCTCCCAATGACACCAACAACGGGGCACAAATCTTTCCCTGACACCAACTGTTAGGCATGTGTCTTCCTATTGACATCAACGGTTGGGCATATGTACTCCCACTGACACCAATGATGTCAAAATTCCTCCTAATGACACTAACAATGGTTTATTCTTCTTACCACTGACACCAACAATGGGGCATTGTTTACTCCCACTGACACCAGGACATTTTCCACTCCCACTGACCTCAGTCTGCCCCCCCCCCAAAAAGTCTGAAGGGCTGTATACTGAACCTTTGCTTAGAGCGTTCGAAGACCCTCTGCTCTAGAATTATGAAAATAGTTGTGTGATAACTGCATGCAGGGATGGATTTAATCATCATATAAAATGATTTTTTCTCAATCTTGGTCCATTGATGTCTTATTTAACCTGATGTAGATAATAGATTAATCACAGGAATAGATTTGTTCCCATTTTTCTGGGGCAGACTGAAAAGAGTGAGACTGTATTTATAATACAGTTCAAAATGTTTATGCCCTTTGTATATCTCAGAAGTTCTGGGAGACCATATCATATCTAAGGAGCACTGCCGAAACATCCCTTCTTTGTACTTTCCCCATGATTTTTGTTTTTTGGCTCTTTACATGTTGAGCAGCCCCACAAGTCCATATGATTGCACTATACATCCATTGAATGTGACTTTTAATTACCAACAGGCCTGCCAGAAGTCCTTTCTCGTTTGGAGAGTTCTTTTGCATTGTGTTTCAGGAAGCTTAGTCCAAAGTCTCTGTCCTTTTAGTTTAGTAAACATGGTATTCACTGGACAAAACAACAAGGACCATTCCCTTAATACAGGGGTGTCCAATCTGTGGCCTACGAGTCGCATTCGGCCCAAGATGGCTATGAATGCGGCTCAACATAAAATCCCAAACTTGCCTAAAAGTGTTCATTTTTGGGGGAATTTATTATAAAAAAAATGTTTGCACTTAGCAAACATGACCGAAGAGAAATTTGACAGTGTCTCTTTACTGGACTTTTATAAGTTTTATCTTCCCAAAGAAAAATATCCCACTCTTCACAATCACACCTTATTCATGTCATTCGTTTTCGGCAGCACCTATATTTGTGAGCAACTATTCCCAAGAATGAAGCACAAGAAGTGCAAAATTAGAACCAAAATATCTGATGAGCACCTTGAGAACTCATTTGAGAATTGCTACTACATCCATTGAGCCAGATATTGATATGTTAGTTTATCAAAAAGAGTGTCAAAGATTGCACTAATTTTATGTTTCCCTCTTTTACAATAAAAAATATTACAAAAAAAAAAAAAGACATTTTATTACTTAGATAGGTACATTATCTATATCAGTGATCGTTAAAGCGGTAGTAAACCCAAGGTGATTAAAAAAAAATGTCATGATGTGCTAGTATGCACCGCAAACTAGCACATTATTAGAAATTTACTTTGGAACGAAGCCCTCTAGTGCTGCAATGTCACTGCTGAGAGGGCTGCTATCTTCCCACAGTCTTTCTTCCAGGTTCATGGCCTCCAGGACGCATGAGTGGCCGGGGGGGCGCGATGATGTCACTCCCACGTATATGGCGGGAGCCGCTGTTCCTGGCACGGGCATTGAAGGTCCGGCCCTGTAAGCCGGACCTTCAGAGCGCATGCGCCGGTGATGTCATCGGCTGCATGCACTCTGAATATCTCCTAAACTAAACAAGTTTAGGAGATATTCACAGTACCTACAGTTAAGCCTTATTATAGGCTTACCTGTAGGTACAAGTGGTGTAACAGAGTTTACTACCACTTTAACTAGCTATCCTTATTGTTAGTGTATTTTATGCATGGCCCAAGACAATTCCTTTTCTTCCAATGTAGCCCAGGAAGGTGAAAAGGTTGGATATCCCTGCCATAAAACAAGTTATGTAGCACTGCTTGACTTTGCTTCTTTACCCAAAGAACAAAAGAATCAGAAAGAAAAAGTCTCCATTCATCAATACTTTAACACGTGGAATGGAAACCAGCAGAGACAATTTTCACTCTATACAAGCTTAGATCACAATAAAAAAGTTGACTCGTTGTATAGGTAGGTCTCTCATAATCAATTACAGTCACTTCCAACAACAAAACCAACTATTCTTTATTCACCATGCTCCTATTGTCCTTCAAAAACATGCAGATTTTAACGTATGCAAATCTTTCAGTTTTATGCAGCTCCAGAGGCTGAAAGCTCGTGAGACTTCCATTCTTGATCAGGCAACCGGAAAACAGCAATTAGACAGAAATTCATAAACAGGGATCATACACAGGCCTGGAATTAACAAATATCTACGGCATGGCTGCATGGATTTCTGATAATGATGAATTCCCTGATATTCAGCGGTGAAATAATCCATAGAATTTAAGTGTAGCATTCACAGATTCATGTGCATCGAAAATAAAAAAAAGATGACAATCTGTTATAATAGGTCTTTTATTTTCTACCAAGAGTGGGCAGCCATGCATGTATCACTACCCTTTAAGCAATTTTAATATGTGCCTAGTATCTTTAAAGGGTTTCATCTATGTATATTTTTCTTAAAAAAAGTAGAAACCTGGCACTAGTTGCCCTGTCCCCAGGAGACAAGAGGAATATTTTTATCATTACCATTTTGTGATTGGCTGACTCTTAGTTGACTCTCAACGATGTTGGACTGAGACATTCATAACGTTCAGGATACAGGGAAGAGCTCTGTACTGTTTTACTATAAAAACAGCTGCAAAGGGAACACTTGAATCTGTTTCAAGAGATAGTTTATTATTTTTGACCTGTCCTCTAATCAGAGGCATATCACCCACAAGGAAACCTCGGCAGGAGTCTGAGGGTCCGGTGGAGGTCCAAAGGGCAGAATTAAAACCTTCATGCCCCTCAAATAAGTTAAGGAAATAGCACTGTTGGTCAAAACTGTGCACTCATCTGTAAATGGGGGATGTACTTGTACAGTTGGTGTCTGACGGGGCCAAGTCGGTATGGACAATGCAAATGAGGCAGCCTCTCAGAGCCTATTGCAATCTTTATTAATGTCAATTAAAAAAATAACTCTTACTTCCATTTTTGAGTGTTCCTACATGCTTTGTAAAACAGCCATAGATGGAAGGAAAGAAAATTACCCGATTCCCCCATCAACATACTGTGCTGATGGGATAATCCCTCCCGCAGTGCTATTGTGTTCTGCTGGCGGTGAGCGTGGAGAGCCTTGCCTGCCGACAGAACACAATGTGGCACTAATCGTTTGGGAAAAACAGATGGCCTTGTGTACAACCAGGGTACAACCAGGCTGTTCAACAACGTAGCTGCAAGAAGATACAGCTCGCACATTGATAACTGGTGCTCCGTTCAACTCCAAGTACTCGCCTAATACAAGTGGTGGCAAGGGGAATGCATTTACTATGAGCATTTACTATGTGAGCATTTACTATGCAATACAATGAAAGGTCCATGCAATATGCAGGACCAACATGGGAGAGCCAAAGGGGAATGCATGTTCCCTGTTCTGTATTTCAGGATGGCAATTGGTGGGCAGCAGCCTCCGCAGGGTAGCAACAAGCAGCTGATTGGTGCAATCTGGCGGGCCCCTTAAGCCCGCGAATTTCGGAGGTGATAAAAGAGGGCCGTCCGGCCGTTACCGCCAGACCGTGTGGAGCAGGACCGGGACTCACACCGCAGCGCAAGGATGGACCGTTCGCCTGTGGGAAGAGAGAGCCTTCTTCGTCGCCTAATTGAGAAGGCGGAGAGTGCCGGAGGGGAGGAGTGGCTCCTTCACTGCCTGGAGGCTGGTCAGTCCGAAGCTCCGCCCGAGCCGTCTGTTAGCACAGCCCAGGAGAAAATGGAGGAGTCCGCAGCAGACATGCGCAGTCCGCGCCAACAGCCGAAGAGGGCAAAGAAGAAAGACAGAGAAGAGGCTTTACAGTGCCATGTCGGCAGAGGGCGAGCCCGCAGTGCCCCCTATATGAAGACCCCCCCACGTCAGGAAAGAGCTCAGCCAGCTGTTGCAGCAAGCAATGAGCAGACAAGGAGTCTGCCTATGGGTGAGACGCGCACTTTTAGTAATGTCACTGATTTAAATAGTTTGGCTGATACGTTAGCTAGTATTGTGAGAGAAATTAAAGGGGCACACACAGTTGGTGCTAATGTTGGTACAGCATTAGGTGCACAATGCTCTGGTGCTTTGCATGTCACTGTTAATGATGCTTTACAGGGGGCACAGCTATCTGGTGCTATGAATACAAATGATGGTATGTTACAGCATAGTCTGAATGATGTCAGCCCTATATGGCGCAATTTGTCGGAGGTGCCATTTGCTACCAATACAAGTGCACCAGTGCAAAAACCTTTTCAAATACCTCATTCTATTAACCCTTCTCAGTGCGCCATCCACCCTGTAGTGGCGGAGTCCTCCTTTAAAATCCCTATGCCGTGTGAAATTTCACCGTTAGGTTTTCATTTGCCTGACGCTGTTAAAGGGAAGATTTGGAGGGGGGAATTTGTAGATTTATTGTCACTATTGCCCGCTTCCAGAGATTTTGTACCTAAGTTTGAAAGGAAGGCAGAGGACCGCTCTGAGGAAGATAGGAGACGTTCTGTGCCCAAAACTTTTCAAAATTGGTTGCAAGCTTTCTGCATTTATGCAGCGGTGCTGGGCGAACAATCCCCAGATAAATGTTCAGGCTTATTTCAGCACGTGGACATAATTGCGGAAGCTTTTCGTCATTTTGGTGGTACCTCATGGTTTACCTATGATGAAAATTTCAGACAGAAATTGGCGGTTCATCCATCTTTAAAATGGGGTTGTAAGGATGTCGGCTTATGGCTGAACCTAATGCTGCCGCAGAAGCCCTCATTTACACCTCGAACCTTTCCCCCACAGAATGCCTTTCGCAAAGGGTTCTGTTTCGCTTTTAATGAAGGGCAGTGTAAATTCCTGTCAAACTGTAGGTATAAACACGAGTGCACCTATTGCAATGGGGCCCACCCAGCGAATAGGTGCTTTCGGAAATCATCAGCAACTTCCCTCCCATCCTTATCCAGGGACACTGGTGGCAAAAGCCATGACTCCAGTGAGTTTGTTAAGAATGCGACCGTGGTTAGATCTCTACCCAGATCGCACGATGGCACGGCTCCTAATTGACGGTTTCCAGGTTGGTTTCTTGGTTCCCTCATTTTCTGGGCCGGGTTGCGTTTTTGTAAAGAACTTACTGTCTGCTAGGAGGCACCCTGTCATTGTTCAAGAAAAAATAGATAAAGAAGTTAGTGAAGGCCGGGTAGCTGGCCCTTTCCGCAGTCCACCATTTTTTAATTTCCGTCTTTCTCCTTTGGGCATTGTCCCCAAGAAGGAGCAGGGTACTTTCAGACTTATCCACCATTTGTCCTTCCCAGCTGACAATTCACTTAATGACGAGGTTTCAGAAACCCTTGCCCCTGTTTCTTACTCCTCTTTTGATGAAGCTCTAATGCTTTTGAGGCGTTTTGGGCAGGGGGCGTTGTTAGCTAAGGCAGACATCAAATCTGCTTTCCGTCTGCTACCCGTGCACCCGCAAGGTTTCAATTCCCTGGGTTTTCATTTCCAAAACAAGTTTTATTTTGACAAATGCTTGCCCATGGGCTTCTCCTTATCATGTTTTTATTTTGAGGCTTTCGCTACATTTTTACATTGGGTTTTGTCGGAAGGTGCCCCTAATGGGGGGCTGCTACATTACTTAGATGATTTCCTTTTTATTGGCCCAAAGGACTCACAGTTATGTCTTGAATCATTAAACTCTTTCTTTGATATCTGTGATTCCTTTGGGATTCCAATTGCGCATGAGAAAACTTTATTTCCGTCAACTACTATTGAATTCCTGGGGATTATCATAGACTCATCACTGATGGAGTTTAGGCTACCCAGAGAAAAGTTGTTCCGTATGAGAGAAATGATCTTGTTGTTTTTATCCAAACGAAAGGTTTTGTTGAAAGAGGCTCAATCCCTATTAGGTCTTTTCGCGTTTGCAGCTCGGGTCATTCCTATTGCCAGAATTTTTTCTAGGCGCTTTGCTTTGGCTACGAGGGGTTTGAAGAATCCTTACTCTCATGTTTGCATTTCTGCAAATGTCAAGGAAGACTTAAGAATATGGGATTCTTTTCTTTGTAATTTTAATGGGTCCACGGCATGGCAGCATCCTTTTATAGACGATTTTAAGCTGAATTTCTTTACAGATGCCGCTGGTTCATCCGGATTTGGAGCCTTCCTGAATGGCCTCTGGTGTGCCGCCGAATGGCATCCCAGTTGGCGGCTTCCAGAAATTCTGCATAATATAGTCCTCCTCGAGTTGTTTCCTGTGGTAGTTTCTGTGGTAATCTGGAAAGATAAGTTCATGAATCGCAGAGTATTGGTTCATACAGATAACAAAGGAGTACTTTTTGCTATCAACACATTGTCATCCAAGTCAGAGCCAGTTATCAAACTCTTACGTTTTTTAGTTTTGCACTGTATGCGTTTCAATATTTGGTTGAAAGCTCGCCACATTGCAGGTATAGATAATACAATAGCTGACGCTCTTTCTCGTTTGCAGTTTCACAGATTCCGGGAGTTGGTTCCATCAGCGGATCGACACGGCACCCCTTGCCCAGATTGCCTCTGGGGCTTGATTTGGGACTGATAACTGCTCATCTCCAGAATTCGGTAGCACAGAAGACATGGCAAGACTATAACCTAGCCTGGTCCAGATGGTGCTCTTTTTGCTCTGACATGGTGGTGGATGTTTTAGACGTTAATGATTATATCGCTTTGGCTTTTGTGTCATACCTGTTGCAGGCCCAGCTCGGCCCTGCCTCAGTTAGTAAGATTTTAGCCGGGGTTTCCTTTTTTCTCAAATTTTCTGGCAGACCTGCCTTGACCTCTTTTTTCTCGGTCAGTCAGATCCTTAAAGGATTTCGGAAGTCCTCACCTACAAAGGATGCTAGGCGCCCTATTTCAGTTTCTTTATTAATCAGACTAATGTCAGTTTTAGAGGATGTTTGTTTTTCTAGTTTTGAACTCCTGCTTTTCAGGGCAGCATTTTCGGTGACCCTTTTCGGTGCCCTGCGGGTGGGTGAGTTTACGGCTCCAAACAAATCATCTTCTTCTTTTCTGTTGTTCTCTCATGTGTCCATGCAACCGGATGGTTTACGGCTTTTTCTTTGCAGGTCCAAAACTTCTGGGTTGGGTAATGGTAAGTGGTTATCTCTGGCCTCCTCTCCCAACCTGTTGCTTTGCCCTGTCGCCCACATGGCCAATTATATAGCGATTAGACCCTGCTTTGACGGTTCTTTCTTTATCCATCAGGACTTGTCTCCTTTGACCAGATATCAGTTTTCTGCTGTGCTTTCCTCATGCATTAAGCGCCTTAATCTAGCAGGTTTGAATTTCTCATCACACTCCTTTAGAATCGGGGCTGCCACTATGGCTAACCTATTGGGTTTCCCTCCTGAAAGTCAAAAGAGGGTTGGCAGATGGGTTAGTAATAGGTATAAGCTTTATGTTCGCCCTGAATTGTTAATTGTCTAATTTTTATTTTTCAGATCCTCCTAAATACATTATTTGGATTGTAGGCCACTCCTACGTTTATTGGGCTGAAAGGCTGGCTGCATCCAGGAGCTATTCCAGCAATTTAGGTCTGGACTTTAACGAATTTAAGATTTTGTGGTCTGGTGTTAGGGGTCTGAGATGGCGTAATCTTAGAGACCATTTACTATATTTATCTTCTATTTGGCCCGCCCCGGTAGTTTTGGTTATTCATTTGGGAGCGAACGATATTGGCAAGGTTAGGACGTGGGAATTGCTTTGCGAGATGAAAAACGATTTTTGTGCCATCAAGCTGCTATTTCCTCGTTCTATTTTGGCCTTTTCTGAAATGGTCCCTAGGCTCCTTTGGTCCCCCTGGGGTAATTTCTTTTATGTGGATAAAATTAGGAGACGTTTGAATAGGACCATTCATAATTTCCTTGCATCATCTGGGAGTTTGTCCTTCCGCCACTTAGAGTTGGAGGGTTTTATTCCAGGATTATTTAGGGAAGATTTGGTGCACCTATCAGACATTGGTATAGATATTTTCAATATGGGTCTGCAAAGTTTGATTGAGAATGCCATGGTGTTGGGGGGACCTCAGCCAGCAGCTGCTCTCCTGGCCTCGGTCGGTGGGGAATAGTCGTCCAGCATTGTCTGGATGGACACCGTATAAATTCTGATGGTTATATAGCCAAGATGGCTTCATATTTATTTGTATTTATTTAAACATTGACAGGTTACCCTTGAACAACACCATGGCCAATATTTATTACCAAATTAATAAATGGTTAAAGAAAGATTTGTTGTTGTCTCTTTGTTTAATAACTCCTTTGTGCTAGCCCATGAAAGGTCCATGCAATATGCAGGACCAACATGGGAGAGCCAAAGGGGAATGCATGTTCCCTGTTCTGTATTTCAGGATGGCAATTGGTGGGCAGCAGCCTCCGCAGGGTAGCAACAAGCAGCTGATTGGTGCAATCTGGCGGGCCCCTTAAGCCCGCGAATTTCGGAGGTGATAAAAGAGGGCCGTCCGGCCGTTACCGCCAGACCGTGTGGAGCAGGACCGGGACTCCCACCCCCCCACCCCTTTATTTAACGCATTAGTCATGGGTTGTTCAGTGGGGAATAGTCGTCCAGCATTGTCTGGATGGACACCGTATAAATTCTGATGGTTATATAGCCAAGATGGCTTCATATTTATTTGTATTTATTTAAACATTGACAGGTTACCCTTGAACAACACCATGGCCAATATTTATTACCAAATTAATAAATGGTTAAAGAAAGATTTGTTGTTGTCTCTTTGTTTAATAACTCCTTTGTGCTAGCCCATGAACAGGTAACAGTTTATTTATTTTTTTTGCAGGAAATGTTTTTCTAGGGCTCTAGCCACAAAATATTCCAGCTTTAACCAGAAATAGTCCATACAAATCTATTCTTGTATGCTTAATGCCATATTTTTGATGAATAAAATTTGTTTTGACATTGTTTATGGTTGCCACCTGCCAATCTTCCATTGCGGGTCAGACTCAGTAACTATATATCACATGTATATGTATAAAAGTGTATGTAAAAAACTTGCATGCTGCCCAAAGGGCCATCAGAAACAGTGATCTGTTTCAAATCTGACCTGTGATCTGCTTCCATTGTGAAAAGGAGAGAGCTCAAAGTGGAACTAAACCCTCCTATCCTTTTCAACCATGGAAGCTGCCATCTTAGCTTCTGTTCAATCAGCAGCTGCCATCATGCCATGGTGCTGCACATGTGATCAGTTATGACACCAGCTATTTGGTGGTTTAAGCACGGGTTCACACCTATGCGAATTAGATGTGCGTGTCCCCGCATCTAATTCGCATAGTAGGAGAATGTGACTGGCTCCCTATGGAGCAGGTTCACATATCTCCGGGGCGGCTGCGGAGCGCACTGCACAAAAACGATGTGCGTCTTTGGCTCAGTTTCAGGGCCGAATTCAGGCATAGAATTGGCCCTGATTCGTCCCTGAAACGGGGAACAGGGAAACAGGGACGCACAGCACTCCTGTGCGATCCGCAGCCCGGTATAGTGTGAACCCGGGCTGACAGTTTGGTTGCGAACACAAACAAATGTGACAGTTAGCATTCCCGGCATGCAATTGTTTTTTGAAACCATTAAATAGATGGATTTACTTCCACATTAATGTTTGTTTAAACTTCAGTTTGTTCACAGTAATCACACTGTACAGAGTCACACTGATTTCCTCTTCTGATTTTGCCTGTGATCTGTGCTGTCCAATGACAGCTCAATCACAGGCTGCACATATGTGTTTTCTACAATGCAATTTATAAGCAGCATTCCAGAAAATTGCATTTACCTGTCCACCATTTTTTTTTTTTTTTTTTACAATGGTGTGGTACTGAGGTGGTTAACCAGTTCCCGACCGGCTCACGTCTATTTACGGGACAGAATGGCACCCCTGCGCGAAACCCCGTACCCGTACAGGGTTTCCTTTAAGAGCCGTCAGAGGGCACGTGCGCCCGCTGCACGGCGGGGGACCCCATGTTCGCGGCCGGCGGTCGCGATTGCCGCTGGCCCCACGTGCGATCGCGTGCACGAGCGCCAGCATGGGAATTTGTGTGTGACAGCACAGGGATTTGTGTTTTTACAGAGGAGAGGAGACATGTCGTTTGTTCCTACTAAGTAGGAACAGCGATATGTCTCCTCTCCTACTCAGTCCTATCCCCATGCAGTTAGAACACACTGAGGGAACACACATTTAACCCCTTGATCACCCCCTAGTGTTAATCCCTTCACTACCAGTGACATTTACACAATAATCAGTGCATTTTTATAGCACTGATCACTGTGTAAATGTCAATGGTCCCAAAAATGTGTCAAAAGCAGGGCTTTTTTTCAGCTGGAACTTGGTGGAACTCAGTTCCACCACCTCAGGCCCTCTGCTCCCTGCTGATCACTATTACTTGAAAACACAAAAGTCTGGCTTCTATGCTTACAAGTGACAGCTTGTTCCCCAACGGCTCCCACAGATCAGATCTCCTGAGTGGCTTCCACTGAGTGAAGTATGGGGACAAGTGAGGTGAAGGTACAGGGGGTGCAGTGCAAATGCCAACATTACCACTGGATGATCTCCCCACAAGTGAGAGAGGTGGAGCCAACTACAGTATGAGGGGAGGTACTAGAGCTGGCTGGGTGCTTCAGCTTAATACAGCAACAAAAATAGGGCACGTGGAAGATGATGGAGCTTTTAAGGAGATGGGGAGAAGATGGGGACAGTAGAGGGGGGCTGCCTGCAGAGGTCAGAGCTGAAGAGGGGTAAATGTGAGATGTGAATGGGGGATGCAGAGGTAAGCATCTGTGGAAGAAGGCCGAATTCTGCACTCTATGTAGTGCACTGCTAAACTCTACACTCTGTATGCAGCACACCCCTGAACACTGCAGCCTGTGTGTAACCCCCTCCCTGAACTCTGCACTCTGTACATAATGCACTCCTGGTATTTAATGACCCTGTTAAGATCCTCTCACTGTTAGTAAAATTTGACCACACCCACTAATTGATGCGGTTTGGAGGGTGTGTGTAAGGGATGGGGGGTTGTGATTGAGTTCCTGTACCTATTTTCTGAGAAAAAAAGACCTGGTCAAAAGTGTCCGATCTGTCCGTCGCATAGTTGCAATACCGCTAAAAATCGCAGATCACCACTAATACTAGTAAAAAAAATAAAAATGCCATAAATCTTTCCCATAGTTTGTAGGCGCTATAACTTTTGTGCAAATCAATCAATATATGCTAATTAGGCTTTTTTTTTTACCAAAAATATGTAGAAGAATATATATTGGCCTAAACTGATGAAGAAGATTGTTTTTTAAAAACATTTTTGGGGATATTTATTATAGCAAAAAGTAAACAATATTGTTTTTTATTCAAAATTATCACTCCTTTTTTGTTTATAGCGCAAAAAATAAAAACCACAGAGGTGATCAAATAACACCAAAAGAAAGCTCTATTTGTGGGGAAAAAAATATGCAAATTTCATTTGGGTACAGCGTCACACGACTGCGCAATTGTCAGTTAAAGCAACGCAGTGCCAAATTGTAAAAAGTGCTCTGGTCAGGAAGGGGGTAAAACCATCCGGGGCTGAAGTGGTTAAAGTAGGTGTACATTCTTAAATCGGAGCTCCACCCAAAGGGGAAGTTCCACTTTAGGTACTCCTCCCCCTTCTCTACTGCCACATTTGAGATTTCATTTATTTTGGGTTGGTACCTAGTTTTGACAGGTTCCCAACTGCACTTCCACTGGGATCGACTAGGAAGTTCTCCACCCCTCCTCCTCCCTGCAGTTTTCTGGGACACATCACAGGTCTCAGAAGACTGCTGGACCATTCAGGAGTGGTGACTCGCACATGCGCAGTGGGTACCCGCAAGCTATTACAACTGGGTGCTCACAGTTGAGATGCTGGCGCTGGGGAGAAAAGACGAGGCAAAGGGAAGGCTCGGGTGAGCACACCACTGGATCGTGGGACCGGTGAGTGTTTTTATTAAAAGTCAGCAGCTACAGTTTTTGTAGCTGCTGATTTTTATTAAACACAAAAACGACCGGAGTTCCTTTTTAAATAGATAACATGTACATGTACTAGCAAATGTTGTACACTGAAAAGAATTAAATAACATCTCTTGAAATGACATAACATGTTAGGGCATACAGTGTATACAATTTTTGTGATTTGATTTAGATGAAATCTACTTTTGTCAAAGTACCTGAGAAAAATGATTCTTTCCATATAAAAATAGATTCTCAATATAAATGAATTTCCTTCGGCTCAGATGATTCCACAAGACGAGATATGACCCAGGACTTTTTTGTTCTGTTATAATGTTCCTGTGCTTCAGTGAAATTATGCAAAATGAAAAGCAGTAACTCCACTTTTGATGAGAAAAAAACAAACAAAACAAAACATTTCCCTCTGGGTGATCTATGTACATAGCATGGACTTTAACAAACTTTGTTGCAGGTTCCTACCTTTTGTTCCTACCTACCTGAAAAAAAAAGTTGTTTATCTCATCATGTCCATTGTAGACTGATTCTGAATGGAAGGGTCTGGTTCATTATAATCACCTGGTGCACTCTCAGTAAGGAAAGCCGCAGTGTTGGAATCCCCTTTTTTTTCCATAGATTTTCATTAAAAGGTTAAAGTGATGTTAAATCCCTCCCCCTTTTTTTTTTTGGTTTATAAACAACACAAATGTTATACTTAGCTATTCTGTGCAGTGGTTTTGCACAGAGCAGTCCAGATCCTTCTCTTCTCGGGTCCCTCGCCAGCGCTCCTGGCCCCTCCCTCCTGTTGCGTGTCCCCACAGCAAGCAGCTTGCTATGGGGGGCACCTGAGCTGAGCCACTGCTCTGTGTGTTTATTCTGACACAGAGCTGTGGCTTGGCCCCTCCCCCTGTCTCTCCTCATTGGCTCACTGGCTTTGATTGACAGCAGCCAATAGCGCCCACTGCTTTCTTGGCCAATGAGGAGGGAGAGTCCCGGACAGCTGAGGCAACATCGCTGGATCGAGATGGGGTTCAGGTACTGTAAGTATTAGGGGGGCTCATGGGGGGCTGCTGCACACAGAAGGTTTTTTTTTTAAGTTAATGCGTAGAATGCATTAAAATAAAAAAAATCTTCTGCCTTTAGAAGCATTTTAAAGCGGGGTTCCACCCAAAAATGGAACTTCCGCTTTAAGTGATGGTGACCCCCTGACATGCCACATTTGGCATTTCATTTTTTTTTTGGGGGGGGGGGGGGACCCTCTTTTTAGAGGCATCCAGCTACCATTTCCTCCTGGGGCTCCATGGAGCCGGAAGGAAGTTCACCTCTCCCCCCTCCCTCCCTGCAATCTTCTGGGACACGTCACAGGTCCCAGAAGATTGCCCGGCCGTTTACAGCGTGCAGCATGGCTCACGGATGCACAGTGCGTGCCCGGCTGTAAAGCCACAGCCGGGCGCCCACAGTAACAATGCCGCCGCCACAGAGAGGAGGGGGAGAGGAGCGAGGCTTCATTCGCCCGCTTTGCTGGACCGTCGGACAGGTGAGTGTCTGATTATTAAAAGTCAGCAGCTGCACTTTTTGTAGCTGCTGACTTTTAAATGGGTGGAGCTCCGCTTTAAGGTCAAGTAATACAAACATAGTAATGAAAGCAGTAGTCAGTTGTAGATAGAGCATATAAATATCTGCACAATATAGCAGATACAAATAATATAGACAAAAAAATCAAAGTAGATATATCGCTGAGAATGCTAAGGTCCCCTATACCAGGCCCCCACCTTCCACCCCATATGGGATCTGACTTTAGAAAGCTGTATGCTATAGTACAAAACTAAAACAAAGAAGAAAGAACAAAGAACTGTTGGCATCCATTTTAACCTCCCTGGCGGTATGATTATTTCGGATTTTAGGTGCTGAAAGCGGTACAATTATTTTGCATGGAAATTTGGCGTTTTTTATTGTAGGCCTGTAATTCTTAACAATAAGACACTTAAATCTGTCCTAGTAGATATCCCGGGTATGATTAAGTTTGAAACACAAAAACATAAATTATAATATAATAAATAAATATAAATAATTAAAAAAAATAATAATATCATAATAATAAAATAAATTTCCCCACAATTCACTATCGCTCAATTCTGCAAGTGTTCTAATTTACTATCACTGTTTTCTAGCTGGTCTAAAGCCGCTTTTGACATAAAGGGACACTTTTTGGTTGCTATGGACAATCTCTAGTTTCCAGGCAGAAAGAACAGTATATATAACATAAAACTGCATGCAGGGCATAGGACAAAGCACTGGGGACAAAAGGGATGTGAAATAATTTCAAACAGTACTGTAATCTGTAAGATTACAGTACTGTATGTGTTATGTTTTTAAATTTTTTTGAATTTGCCACCAGGCTCCGCCCCTGTGCGTCGCGGCGCTCGCAGGGAATGGAGCCTGACGTGGAGAGGCTTCGGAGGAGACAGAGCCCGCAGACACAGCGGGGGACATCGCAGGATCCTGGGGACAAGGTAAGTACACCGCACCAGGATCCTGCAATGTAATCCCGAGTGTGGCTCGGGGTTACCGCTAACGGGACTGAAATTTAACCCCGAGCCACACTCGGGAAAACCGTCAGGGGGGTTACAAGTATTTAACCCTTGGGGACTATTTTACCAAAACTGAAATTCCTATTGCAGGTGATGCCTAAAATGTGACTTGTATCTTAGTGCAGACTTTTGAGAAAATCAGTGAGCCAATCACACAAGAAGGATATTCCATTTTGTGAGGCTGCCATATTGCACTGAATTAGAAAATTGCAGCGACTGCAGATTGAAAAGGAAAGGTTTAAATTCCAACATGGCTTGTGTATCAATTACAAATGTTGTATCATTTAATTATTTATTTTGGAAGTGAGGTTATCCTTTAAGTGGTTATATTGACATGTGAAAAAAAGTGTTTGTGCATCTTATTGCTATATGTTTTTTATAGCCAAGTATTTAGGGACTTTTTTTTAAAAATGATGTAAAAACCATCCCATCACTGAAGATATGTGTTAGCTTAAATCTAATCTATTCTAGAATCCTGCCTCACTATGAGAATAAATACATCCTGACAAAAGAATATTAATGAGACTCCAAAGAGCCATTTAACATAGTAAATCAATACTTTTTTGGGGTATATCATAAATCAGATAAACGGATAATATTTAAACAGCGGAGAAAAACTTCCAGCGGTGACAATCCTAGCATAATATTTAAGGTACTATAATATTTAAGGTGCTGCAATACAAGAGAAATAAGATTAAATGATGACAACGCAATAGCGATTTATCACGGGATTCTTCTGTATGCAGAAAATTTAATTCACTCAGCGGCAGGGAGCTGGTGATCTTTTTTAATGTCAATTGCTGTATTTTTCCCAAACTGTCATGATTTTAAACAATAAAGTTGGAAAAATAAAATGTGTTGTCTTTTCTTTCTTTTATTTTTTTTTTGCCTTAAGCATCATGCTAGTTCAAACACGTTCTTCAAGAGCGATTTAAACTGATTTCATTTAAAGATGAACTCCAGGCAGATTTTAAAGACCCTAAATCATGCTGTTCTGTGTTGTTTAATACATCATTAGATTAAAGTACTTGAATTTGACATTTTATCATCCTCTTGCAATCTCTGTACAGCAAAGCTCAGCGGGGGGGGGGGGGGGGGAGCAGTTGATAGGAGGAGTGACCAGAGTGACAGATAGATGAGCCCATCAGTCTGATTTTTCTTCTTTACTGGGGGGAAGGACATGACCTGTATGTGTTATTCCATTGAGTCTGCACCAATTATTTATTTATTTATATAATGTATAATATATATATATATATATATATATATATATATATATATATATATATATATATATATACACATCGATCAGCCATAACATTATGGAGTTGATTTACTAAAGACAAATAGGCCAGTTGCACGAAGTTGCAGTTGCACTTCACAAGAGCAGTTGTTCCAAAGCCTAGTAAATGAGCAGGAGCCCTGCAAACTGCCATCATCCAATCATATGCAGATCAAGCAGAAATGCTGTTTTTATTTTCCTTGCATGTTGGGTATTCTTTGCAAAGTGCAGCTTTACCTCATTTACTAATCTCTGGAGCAACTGCACTTGTAAAGTGCAACTGCACTTTGCAAAGTGCATTGTCTATTTGCCTTTAGTAAATCAACCCCTATGACCACCAACCGTAACTCGTTAAAGCATGGACTCCATTAGACCTCTGATGGTATGCTGTAGTATCTGGCTCTAATGCCGCGTACACACGGTCGGACTTTTCATCTACAAAAGTCCGACGGACGCCGACGGACTAAAGCTGGCTGACAATCCGATCATGTGTGGGCTTCCCTGGACCTTCAGCGGACTTTTCCAGCCTCAAATCTGACGGACTTTAGATTTGAAACATGCTTCAAATCTTTACGTCGTAACTACGCCGGACCTAGAAATCCGCTCATCTGTGTGCTAGTCCGACGGACAAAAACCCACGCTAAGGCAGCTATTGGCTACTGGCTATCAACTTCCTTATTTTAGACCGGTGTACGTCATCACGTACGAATCCCTCGGACTTTTGTGTGATTGTATGTAGGCAAGTCCGTTCGTTAGAAAGTCTGCAGCAAGTCCGCTGCAAGTCTGCCAAAAGTCCGCCGAAAGTCTGTCGGACAGGCTGTCGGACTTTTGTAGACGAAAAGTCCGACCGTGTGTACGCGGCATAAGCCATCAGTAGCAGATCCTATAACCCTTTCATGACTAAGCCTATTTTTGAAATTTGGTGTTTACAAGTTAAAATCCGTATTTTTTGCTAGAAAATTACTTAGAACCCCCAAACATTATATATATTTTTTTAGAAGAGAATCTAGAGAATAAAATGGCAATTGTTGCAATATTTTTTAGCACACGGTATTTGTGCAGCGGTGTTTTAAACGCAAATTTTTGGAAAAGTGACACTTTCATGAATTTTAAAAAATCCAAACAGTAAAGTTACCCCAATTTTTTTGTATAATGTGAAAGATGATGTTACGCCGAGTAAATAGATACCAAACATGTCACCCTTTATAATTGCACGCACTCGTGGAATGGCGACGAACTATGGTACCTATGAATTTCCATAGGCGACGCTTTAAAATTTTTTTACGGTTACCAGGTTTGAGCTACAGAGGAGGTCTAGGGCTAGAATTATTGCTCTCGCTCTGACGATCGCGGCGATACCTCACATGTGTGGTTTGAACACCGTTTACATATGCGGGCGCGACTTCCGTATGCGTTTTCTTCGCTGCGCGAGCTCGCGGGGACAGGGGCACTTTAAAAAATTTTTTTTTTTTTTTTTATTTATTTTATTTATTTTTGTACTTTTATAAATTGTGTTTTAAATTTTTTTTTTTTTTTTTTACTTTTATTGCTGTCACAAGCAATGTAAACATCCCTTGTGACAGTAATAGGTGGTGACAGGTACTCTTTATGGAGGGATCGGAGGTCTAAAAGACCCCCTATCCCTCCTTTACACTTCAAAGTATTCAGATCGCCGAAAACGGCGATTCTGAATACTGTGTACTTTTTTAAATTCGGCGCCATTGGCAGCCGAGTAAACGGGAAGTGACGTCATGACGTCGCTTCCGCGTTTTCAACAAGAAGGCTGGAACGAAGCCGCTCGCAGCTTCGTTCCAGTCCGCCCCCAGCCGCCGAAGGCAGCCGAACAGACACCGGGACTCCCGATTGCACGGGAGGCCCGGTAACAGCGGCGGGAGGCGGCGGGAGGGGGGGATGTCCCCTCCCGCTCCTCCGGTATAACAACCGAGCGGCTTTTAGCCGCATCGGTTGTTATACACGGATAGCCGATCGCCCGCTGAAAACAACGGTACCGGGATGATGCCTGCAGCTGCGGGCATCATCCCGGTATAACCCCGGAAAGCCGAGTACGCATATGTGCGTACGGTCGGCGGGAAGGGGTTAAATCCTGTAAGTTGTGAGGTGGGACCTCCATGGACTTATTTTCCCAACACATCTCACAGATGCTCGATTGGAATGAGATCTAGAGCATTTGGGGGTCAAATCACCACCTCAAACTCATTGTTGTGCTTCTCAAACCGCCAGCAATTTAAGCTACAGCAGCTCTTTTTTTGGTTTGGACTACACGGTCCAGCCTTCGCTCCTCATGTTCATCAATGAGCCTTGGCCGCCCATGACCCTGTTACCGGTTTTCTAGTTTTCCTTCCTTCCTGGAAATTTAGGAGGTCAAATCACCACCTTAAACTCATTGCTGTGTCCCTCAAACCATTCTTGAATTCATCAGACCAGTTCTCCTTCTTCCAGTTCCAGCTCTGTGGTCCAGTTCTGATGCTCACATGCCCGTTGTAGGTGCTTTTGGCAGTAGACACGTGTCAACATGGGCATCCTGATTGGTCCGTGGCTACGCAGCCCCATACACAACAAACTGGGATGCACTGTGTGTTCTGATACCTTTCTATCAGAACCAGCATTGACTTATTCAGCAATTTAAGCTACAGTAGCTCTTCTATTGGATCGGACTAGGCGGCCCAGCCTTTTTTCCCCACGTGCATCAATGAGCCTTGGCCGCCCAGGATCCCTGATCACTGGTTTTCCTTGGACCACTTTGGTTTTTTTACAAGACCTGCAGGTTTGGAGATGTTCTGATCCCCATTTTTTCTGCTTTCAACACATCAACTTCAGGGACAAAATGCTTACCTAATTTACCCCACCGAATTTCTGATGCCATTGTCTGAGATAATCAATGTTATTGAATACTTTTGTTTAAAGTGTCAACTACTCTTTTGGTAAAATAATACCTTCTAAGATTAGTTTTGACCTTTCCCCCCTGCTACTTCGAGTTCATGTCCCCAAGTTCTTGATCATGTCCCTTGTTAACACACAAGTATTGCAGCAGAACTAATTGGCTGTTTGTGCTGCTTCCCCCCTTTCTAGTTTGAACTCATCTCACAGAAAATACATTTGGTAAAGCAAAATAAAATAGTTGCAAAAGGGATTCTGTCATTTTATATTTATTTTTTTTCAATTAATAAATGGAGTATTTTTTACATTCTCATAACTGCAAGAAATCAGACTTTAAGAGGGCTTTCACCCTGCAGTGCCGTGCCGTTAGCGCTAAAGCGCTGTTTGTTTTTGCTGTACTTTAGCGGTGTTTTAGTGGCGCTTTTTCAGTGCTTTTCGGCTGCTAGCAGGTGGTTTTTGCCTTAAAAGAAAGTTTAAAGTCCAGTTTTGCTACACTGTCAAAGCGCTTTTAAGGTGCTTTAAAAGCGCTGCCCATTCAGTGCAATGGGCAGGGCGTTTTGGGAGCGCTAAATACAGCACTCCTAAGCTGCCCCAAAGATGCTGCTTGCAGGACTTTTCCTAACGTTCCGCAAGTGCACCGCCCCAGTGTGAAAGCACATGAGGATGCAGGATGCCTGACTCTCTGTCTGTACAGTGCTGATTGGCCCTGTGCTGATCAAATGCACCCTCCCAAGGAAAAAAAAAATCTCTAGTAATTCACACCAAACTGAGCATGTGTAGAGTGACTCCAAAGGCTCTATTCTATCAGGAGATGGATTGGGGACAGCGAAAGAAGGGGACGATCAGAGAAGACAGGATCAAACAGCCCTTTTACACAATGCGGAGGATTAACCCATTAGGTTCCACAGTGAGTACAACAAGCATGCTTTACTGCATATACGGACTGATTTTACTGTTGTGAGTTTAGTGACACCTTTAATATTCAAAGCAAATCCCTCATCTATCCATGTTTCCATGCTTTATTTCACTGTAAAACATCACCTATCATCTGGCCATTGTCATCTTGGCTAAAGGCAGGTGATTCATATAGCAGGCAGGAGGATGTACTTAGCTGAGAAAAACCCTCCTCCCCTCCTGAAGACTCCTGGGATATATGACTTAATTTGCCTAGGCTAGAAACGTAATGTAAAAAAAAATCATACATGTAAATATAGATATATATAAATATGACATATTTTGCCTAGGCTAGAAACCAGGAAGAAATGTAAAAAATATATAAATGTAAATAAAAATAAATATAATATACCTTCCAATCTATTCATTATGCTAGTAGCATAATGATTAAAAATAGTCAGTGTTGACTGAGAGAGTGAAGTTCCACTTTAATAAAATGACTTCTGAGCCTAGACACAAACACCAAATCAGTAACAGTAGCTATTACAATGACAACAAAAATAACTACAATTAAATATTATACATAGGAACAGATTTGAAGCGAACAGGTTGACTTCATACACAGTTCTTCAGACTTGCTCACATGATGCATTTTAGGCAGCCCGATAGACAATGTTCATCATAAAGTGCTTAGTTTTTTTTAAGTTTTTGCTTTTATGCATAGAATCACTTAACTTTAAATTGAACCAAACCTTTTATGCACATTATCATCATTTTTTTTTTAAATGCTCACGCTAGAAATGGCCCCATTTTCTTGAAAATGGCACCTCTTCAGCATTGTTCTGGGTGACATTCATATGCATTGAATGGATAATCAGGCAATTCCAGATTCATTTTTAAGGAAAGCATTTTTCCAATTCATTTGAGACCAATGAAATTCTTTATGAAAGTTTAGTAAGACGATGCTTGGCGAGCTGGCGGGCGTCCTTGGAATTATTATCTGATGCGGCATTTTTTTTTTTTTATTGCCTCCACACTGTGGGATATGGGGCTTCTGGGAATGATGTCACACTGATTTTTTTTATGAACTAGCGATCAATGATAGAAAGTTACTGATATAGAACTATGCCTACAAACGGGCAATTATTTAACCAACATGCTTTAAAGCTCCAGGCAAACAAATAGATGCACACTTTAAATACATATACCTAATATTTTTTGGCTTGCAATAGATTTTTATTCAAAAGTTTGACAAACTTCTTAGGATACAAACAGTATCATACAGATATAGAAAAATCAATGCATCCTCAAGGGTAACCACATGTCAGATCATTGTAAATATAATACAAAAAACAATTGTAAACGGTAAATCCAGCCAAATTAGGCCACTGCTTGTCCAAGGCCTAATGTAAGATAATTATATTTACTCTGTAGCATAAACAGATCAAGAACAGTGCTTCGTAAAGCATTACTGCAACAGATGATCCGATGTTAACATAGTAGCATAACCAGAAATAGGAGCATTTATCACCAAGGTTGATCTAGAGCCTCAACCCCGATAGCAAGGATAACTTGCCACAAATTTGTGGCAGTTTTGAACTGTAATGCCCCATACACATAATCGGACTTTCCAACAACAAAACTGTGGATTTTTGTTCGAAGAGTGTTGGCTCCAACTTGACTTGCATACACACGGTCACACAAATGTTGACCAACGATTACGAACGTAGTGACGTACAAGACGTACGACGAGCCGATGTGATATCTGCATTATGAACGCTAGTTTTACAAGACCGATCGCTTCCGGCTCGTACTTGATTCCGAATATGCGTGGACTTTTGTGCGACAGACTTGTGTACACACGATTGGAAGGTCCGACAACAAACATTTGTTGGCGGAAAATTTAAGAACCTGTTAGCCAACATTTATTGGCGGAAAGTCCCACAACAAATGTCCGATGGAGCATACACACGGTCGGACTTTCCGCCAGCAAGCTCACATCCAACATTTCCCGTCGAAAAATCCGACTTTTAACTTTTAACTTGCTGCACATTTTCACTGGCAAGTTGTACACTTGCAGAGCACTTGAAGGGCAAGTTCTAGTTGACACTTTTCCAATTAGTAGCAAATTTGCGTGACAAGTCTCTAGCAAGAGCAAATTTGCAGTTTTCTTGTTTTTTTTTTAAAGTCAGCAGCTACAAACACTGTTGCTGCTGACTTTTAATAAGGACACTTACTTGTCCAGGGTGCCCACAATGTCGGCCCCCCAAGGCTGATCCGTCCATCGGATCAGGTGCAGGCGTTGCAATTCCAACTAAGGGAAACCGACAGTGGAGCCTTGCGACTTCACTGCAGGTTTCCGACTGTTCATGCGCCAGTCGCGCAACGCTTTGTGAATGGCCAGCTTGTCTTCTGGGACACACACAGGTCCCAGAAGAAAACAGGGGGGGGGGGCTCGCCGCAGAAGAGGATGTGAGGACTTGGGCCGCGGCCCGTCTGGAATGGAAGTACACTTAGTACTTCCAAAAAAAGATACTAAAGAAAAATAAATTGAAATATCCAAAAAACGAGGGGTGGAGAGGTGGTCTTTCATTTAAGACCACCACTCCAAAGTGGGTGGAACTCCGCTTTAACGTTCACTTAGCTTAGGGAGTAAAGTGTGGCTGTGTTTACTTCAATAATCCAATCATGTGCAAGCAAACATCTTGTTTCTTAATTACTTAATATTTAGAAGCCCGCTGCTTTTGCGATTCATTTTGGTCCATTTGTAGTTTCCTTGTCTCAATCTGCATTATACTTTAAAAGATGTTTAATTATTGTTACTATATTTAATTAAAGAAAAGTGTACTCATGTATACCTATGCTATGATAGATTCAATATTTCTGTCTAAAACCTTATGTAATTATTCCTATTCTGTTGTTCTTTTGTTATTCTTTAGTAGGGATGAGCCGAACACCCCCCTGTTCGGTTCGCACCAGAACATGCGAACAGGAAAAAAATTCGTTCGAACACGCGAACGCCGTTAAAGTCTATGGGACACGAACATGAATAATCAAAAGTGCTAATTTTAAAGGCTAATATGCAAGTTATTGTCATAAAAAGTGTTTGGGGACCTGGGTCCTGCCCCAGGGGACATGAATCAATGCAAAAAAAAGTTTTAAAAACGGCCGTTTTTTCAAGAGCAGTGATTTTAATAATGCTTAAAGTCAAACAATAAAAGTGTAATATCCCTTTAAATTTCATACCTGGGGGGTGTCTATAGTATGCCTGTAAAGGGGCGCATGTTTCCCGTGTTTAGAACAGTCTGACAGCAAAGTGACATTTTGAAGGAAAAAACACATTTAAAACTACCGCGGCTATTGCCGACAATACACATAGAAGTTCATTGATAAAAACGGCATGGGAATTCCCCACAGGGGAACCCCGAACCAAAAAAAAAAAAAAAAAAAATGATGTGGGGGTCCCCCTAAATTCCATACAAGGCCCTTCAGGTCTGGTATGGATATTAAGGGGAACCCCAGCCAAAATTTAAAAAAAAAATTGACGTGGGGTTCCCCCTAAATTCCATACCAGACCCTTCAGGTCTGGTATGGATTTTAAGGGGAACCCCGCGCCAAAAAAAAAAAAAAAAACGGCGTGGGGTCCCCCTAAAAATCCATACCAGACCCTTATCCGAGCACGCAACCTGGCAGGCCGCAGGAAAAGAGGGGGGGACGAGAGTGCGGCCCCCCCCCCCTCCTGAACCGTACCAGGCCACATGCCCTCAACATTGGGAGGGTGCTTTGGGGTAGCCCCCCAAAACACCTTGTCCCCATGTTGATGAGGACAAGGGCCTCATCCTCACAACCGTGGCCGGTGGTTGTGAGGGTCTGCGGGCGGGGGGCTTATCGGAATCTGGAAGCCCCCTTTAACAAGGGGACCCCCAGATCCCGGCCCCCCCCCTGTGTGAAATGGTAAGGGGGTACTTACCCCTACCATTTCACTAAAAAACTGTCAAAAATGTTAAAAATGACAAGAGACAGTTTTTGACAATTCCTTTATTTAAATGCTTCTTCTTTCTTCCTTCATCTTCTTCTTCTTCTGGTTCTTCTGGCTCTTCTGGTTCTTCCTCCGGCGTTCTCGTCCAGCATCTTCTCCGCGGCGTCTTCTATCTTCTTCTCCTCGGGCCGCTCCGCACCCATGGCATGGGGGGGAGGCTCCCGCTCTTCTCTTCTTCTTCTTCTTCATCTTCTTCTTCTTCTTCTTCTTCTTCTTCTTCTTCTTCCTTCTTCTCTTCTCTTCTTCCTGTTTTCTCCGGGCCGCTCCGCAATCCATGCTGTGGCATGGAGGGAGGCTCCCGCTGTGTGACGGCGTCTCTTCGTCTGACGGTTCTTAAATAGCGGGGGGCGGGGCCACCCGGTGACCCCGCCCCCCTCTGACGCACGGTGACATGACGGGACTTCCCTGTGGCATTCCCCGTGACGTCACAGGGAAGTCCCTCAAGTCGCCGTGCGTCAGAGGGGGGCGGGGTCACCGGATGGCCCCGCCCCCCGTTATTTAAGAACCGTCAGACGAAGAGACGCCGTCACACAGCGGGAGCCTCCCTCCATGCCACAGCATGGATTGCGGAGCGGCCCGGAGAAGACAGGAAGAAGAGAAGAAGGAAGAAGAAGATGAAGAAGAAGATGAAGAAGAGAAGAAGATGAAGAGAAGAGCGGGAGCCTCCCCCCCATGCCATGGGTGCGGAGCGGCCCGAGGATAAGAAGATAGAAGACGCCGCGGAGAAGATGCTGGACGAGAACGCCGGAGGAAGAACCAGAAGAGCCAGAAGAACCAGAAGAAGAAGAAGATGAAGGAAGAAAGAAGAAGCATTTAAATAAAGGAATTGTCAAAAACTGTCTCTTGTCATTTTTAACATTTTTGACAGTTTTTTAGTGAAATGGTAGGGGTAAGTACCCCCTTACCATTTCACACAGGGGGGGGGCCGGGATCTGGGGGTCCCCTTGTTAAAGGGGGCTTCCAGATTCCGATAAGCCCCCCGCCCGCAGACCCTCACAACCACCGGCCACGGTTGTGAGGATGAGGCCCTTGTCCTCATCAACATGGGGACAAGGTGTTTTGGGGGGCTACCCCAAAGCACCCTCCCAATGTTGAGGGCATGTGGCCTGGTACGGTTCAGGAGGGGGGGGGGGCCGCACTCTCGTCCCCCCCTCTTTTCCTGCGGCCTGCCAGGTTGCGTGCTCGGATAAGGGTCTGGTATGGATTTTTAGGGGGACCCCACGCTGTTTTTTTTTTTTTTTTTGGCGCGGGGTTCCCCTTAAAATCCATACCAGACCTGAAGGGTCTGGTATGGAATTTAGGGGGAACCCCACGTCAATTTTTTTTTTAAATTTTGGCTGGGGTTCCCCTTAATATCCATACCAGACCTGAAGGGCCTTGTATGGAATTTAGGGGGACCCCCACATCATTTTTTTTTTTTTTTTTTTGGTTCGGGGTTCCCCTGTGGGGAATTCCCATGCCGTTTTTATCAATGAACTTCTATGTGTATTGTCGGCAATGCAATAGCCGCGGGTAGTTTTAAATGAGTTTTTTCCTTCCAAATGTCATTTTGCTGTCAGACTGTTCTAAACACAGGAAACATGCGCCCCTTTACAGGCATACTATAGACACCCCCCAGGTACGAAATTTAAAGGGATATTACACTTTTATTGTTTGACTTTAAGCATTAATAAAATCACTGCTCCTGAAAAAACGTCCGTTTTTAAAACTTTTTTTTGCATTGATCCATGTCCCCTGGGGCAGGACCCGGGTCCCCAAACACTTTTTATGACAATAACTTGCATATAAGCCTTTAAAATTAGCACTTTTGATTTCTCCCATAGACTTTTAAAGGGTGTTCCGCGGCATTCGAATTTGCCGCGAACACCCCAAATTGTTCGCTGTTCGGCGAACTTGCGAACAGCCAATGTTCGAGTCGAACATGAGTTCGACTCGAACTCGAAGCTCATCCCTATTCTTTAGCATTCAATTCATACAGCACTCTAATCATCCTGAAGAAGCTCACTTGAAGCGAAACATGTAGAGCGGTAGTGTCTGTATTTGTATATAAATTGATCAAGTAGTACAACAAGGAATTTTTATGAATTTTTATTGTTAAATATAAAATTTATATTTTTTTATATAAAAATCTATTTTTCTATTTATTGACACCTTTAAAGCCCCGTGGTTTTCTTCTTCTCATGTATTCTTCATAAACATTTGGATGTGGTGTCTACTCTGATCTCGTTGCCCTTACATTTAAAAATCTTGTTTCTTAATTACGCTTGCACATAATTGGGTATAAAAATTAACACAACAGTTCACCTTACTACTCTAATTTAACATTCACTTTGCTAAGTAAGCAGGTTCTGCCCCTTTAGTAGATCAACCAAATTGAGAACGAGAAGTGAATCACTCCTTGTGGGAAGGCTCTCTGTGGAGTTTCATGTCTGTCTTTAGCCAACAAATAGCACTTTGTGAATCCTTTATCATGTATTACATGTGTATTTAAAAAAAACAAAGAGTGTTTGTATTGTAGTAAAAAAAAAAGATATTAAGCAACAATTTAAACATGTATATATGCATTAAAAATAATTTTTAAATAAATAGAATTTACCCAAAACCATTATAGTTTCCTCTAATATAAAATGCCCTCTTCCTAGAAGCTATAGACTGGAGGACACTATAAAACCAAAGTTATGACTACACGACCGATTTGTGCCAATGACTATGAAAAGGAAAATATCTTATTTAAATCAACTTAATTGTCCTAATTACTGATCCGTATAAAAACAAACACAGCTGCTTTAATTTCTATTTATTACATGCTCACCAGCCAAAGTAATGATGTTAAAAAAAAAAAATCACATCGGGAAGTTTTTAATTTGAAATAAAATGATCTCAATTAATATTTACACGGATCAATAGTTAACAAAATGATATCCTGTTTTTTTGTGGCCATATGTTCTCCTGTATAGAGATAGTTTGGTACAAATTGCAGCAAATTGGTTTGCATAAAAGGGAAAACTAAAGTGTATCTAAACCCCTCAAAAACAATGTAATATATGGTATTTAGATGTAGTAGCTGCATTACCAGGAGTTCCATATTTATTTTCACCTGGTGATCTAGTAAAAAAACACACTTCCTGCCTAAAACAAGTCATAGACAGATCAAATCTGAAGCCGGTTGAGCAGGGAACAGCCGAGATTTGATGCATCTATGGGCAGGCTGATTATACCCAAGTCGATCCATCGATTGACTTGGGTACAACCAGCATGTCAGATTTCTAGCATGCGATTATTGCCAGTGGCTATAGTTGCTAGCAGTAATCACTGTATTCTCCCAGCAGGAACGGCTTCCTGTGCCCCCCCTCCACTCCGGGAGAACACAATAGCTCTGCGGAAGGGATTTCCCATCAACACTGACTGTGTGATGGTGGAATCAAGTGATTACCTTCCCTGCATCCTGTGGTTGCAGGAAAGAAAATAGCATAATCTAAGGCCTGCCTAAGGGTGCCTACTCTCTCTCACTTTATAGTAAGGAGCCATGGTTGTCACCATGGCTGCTCTCCTAATCTGGACTATAAACATGTCTTTCTCTGTTCATCTCCATTACATATGGAGGGCAGGGGAACTAGATTGCAGAAGATAGCTTGGAAAGAAGATATGATTGTTTGTACTTCCATTTCAATGCACAGGAAGGGACATGGATATTGCATTTTCTGTGGGTATTTTTTGTGTTCGCTAAAAATGTTCTCAGTTTGAAAAATAAAAACAAATGTAGCTACAACATCCAAGGGCTGGTAAACTGCAATATATTACATTTTTGTTCTTGGTTATATATATCCACAGTTGACCACGTTTAATGATAGATTATTGATAAAATTAGAGACATCATGGACCATTGATAACACTAGTGATGCTCTACTTGAAAAAAGCCACTATTTGAATCAGCAAGGGTAAAATAGCATTGGCTGTATTAAAAATACACAAACACTGCATGGTGTCCCAAAAGTATCCATACAAAGGAAAAATTAACTCATATTATAATATGTTTAGATATATATCTATATCTATATATATAAAACCTGGAAGCTCATTGGTTTCTATGCAGAAGTGAGCCTGATTTTGCACTTTCCAGCTTTAGTAAATAAACCCCATTGTGTACTTAAAAGTGGGGTATGCCTGTATATATATATATATATATATATATATATTAGCAAAAGTATTGAGCCATCTGCTTTTACACGCACAGGAACTTTAATGGCATCCCAGTCTTAGTCTGTAGGTTTCAATATTGAGTTGGCCAACATTTCACCATGTTCCAACATGACTGCGCACCAGTACACAAAGCAAGGTCCATAAAGACATGGATGAGTGAGTTTGGGGTGGAGGAACTTGACTGGCCTGCACAGAGTCCTGACCTTAACCTGATTGAACACTTTTGGGATAAATTAGAGCGGAGACTGCGAGACAGGCCTTCTCGTCAACATCAGTGCCTGACTTCATAAATACGCTTCTGGAAGAATGGGCAAACATTCCCATAGACACAATCCTAAACCTTGTGGACAACCTTCCCAGAAGAGTTGAAGCTTTTATAGGTGCAAAGGGTGGGCCAACTCAATATTGAACCCTACAGACTAAGACTGGGATGCCATTAAAGTTTATGTGCGTGTAAAGGCAGGCATCCCAATACTTTTGGCAATATAGGAAGTATATATGTATATACTTCATGGCAATATAGAAAGTATATATATATATATATATATATATATATATATACTTCATACTTCATGTGTGTGTAGAAAGAGGTGGCCAAAGCATAGAGAATATCTTGCAAATATTTTGTAAACTTTGTAATAAATATTTTGTAAATAAAGATACATTTAGCTACAATTTCCCATTTTCCCTGTGTATGGCGACTCTCGGGATACCCTGTATTGAGACCTGGGTTTCCCACTGCTATAATACTCCAACATCCATTTAAGCTAGCTATCCTTTTTTGCCAGATTTTATTATTTGAGATGAAAACTGGCATTATCTATAAATGAATAAACAAATTAACGCAGCGGCATATAATAACTGTCCGCTAAACTACTAAATGATTTCTAAAACAACAAAGCTAATATTCTTCCTTTAATTTTTCTAAAATTGCTAAATTATTACTCCACTTAACTGATAAAATGCTCCTGACATCTCCCTTACTTAATCATCGTCTAAATGTTATTAACTATCAGCTTTGTGGATTGGAATATTGTGGAGTAAACTAACTTGATATTTATAATTCACCTTCCATCAGAGCGCTGAATGAGCTGTGTGTTTATTAAAGATTTTGCAATATTAAAAAGCTGGTTACCATTTTTCTCTCACCTGATCACCATTCTACGTTAAGAAACAGTTTAGCTTGTAATTGAATGTAATTAGGGGATTTTTATGAGTTTGTTGCCGGAACAAAAAACACATTTAAGATGAGACGTGAAAAGCTATTATAAAAAAGAAAAAGACTTTCCTAATTTGATGATGTGAATAAAAGCAGTGTGATGTTCCTACATACACATCACATGGGTTGCATGTGCTTTTAAATGACCTAGATATCTTCAACAGTCCTCCAAGAGTCAGCCTTTCCAAACGGGAAAGCTTTGGCACTTCCTGGTCAAGTGGCTTGATTTCCACCTCACACACACTGGCATTGGTTATTGGGCAGTCCAATCATAGTGATGGGTCAATGGAATGGGGGTAGGCCTGAGGGAGTGAACATGCTCTAGCAGTGACCAGAAATTTTGGATCTTACACCATTTGAAAAGGGGTTGAGAAATTTAGAAGCTGTAGGTGCCTGCCCTTCAAACCTGCTCTTTTTTTCAACTGATTGAGTTACTTTAAGGAAACCTGTACTAACTTCAAAACTAGGGCTACCATTGTCCACCTCCTTTGGAAAATGTTGGCTTTCTCCATCTTCAATATGTTTAGTCTTAGTGAGTACAAACATACTGATGAGAAAGCCAAAGCCCCTTATTTGCATTCTCAGTAAATGACCCAAAAAACATTGAAGCTAAAGAGGTTGATTTAATAAAGACAAATAAGCTGTCAACTTTGCTTAGTAAATTAGGTAAAGCTCTACTGGGTTCCATCATCCAGTCACGTGTAAGCAGAAATTATTATTATTATTATACGAGATTTATATAGCGCCAACATTTTACGCACCGCTTTACAATGTATAAGGGAGACAACACAATTACAGTACAGTTCAATACAAAAGGTACAGGAGGGCCCTGCTCGTAGAGCTTACATTCTAAAGGGAGGGGGTGGTGGTACAAAAGGTAATAGCTGCAAAGAATGATTTGATGGGGCTGGCTCAGGGACAGTTATGTGGGTGTGGGATAGGCTTCCCTGAATAAATGAGTTTTCAGGGATCTCCTAAAGGTGGGCAGGGTAGGGGCTGATCGGACATACTGGAGCAGGGAATTCCAGAGGATGGGAGAGGCTCTGGAGAAGTCCTGAAGGCGAGCATGGGAGGAGGTAACAAGGGAGCTAGAGAGCAGGAGGTCCTGGGAGGAGCCGAGGGGGCGATTTGGGCGATATCTGCAGATGAGGTTGGTGATGTAGATGGGGGCGATGTTGTGAAATCCTGTTTTTTGTTTTTATCTTCCTTCCTTTTATCTTCCTTGTATGTAATTGGGTATTCTTTACAAAGCAAATTTTAAGCACATTTACTAAGCAAAGGAAAAATTCTCTTGCAAAGTTAAAATTCACATATATGTTTTTATACACTTTATTGATATAATAATAGATGGATGAGAGTATCGAAATAGCCTCATGTGTTGCAAAACCACATTCTTTTCTGTGGTGATATTATGGAAGAGATGATGATGCCTTTACTTGCTGGTAATTGCCATACCATATTGAATTATTAATATTATTAGTATACAGGATACAGTTTGCGCAGTGCTTTACAATATAAAGGAAGACGGTACAGTTAAAATACAACAACCTACAAGAGAGTTAAGAGGGCCCTGCTCATAAGAGCTTATAATCTAATAGGGTGGGTCAAGTGTTACAAAAGGTAATAACTATGGGGGCTGAGCTGGTGGAAGAGTTAAAAGTTCAGTGGTTAGTTGGAGGCGTGATAGGCTTCCCTGAAGAGATGAGTTTTCAGGGATCACCTAAAAGGTGGCCAGAGTAAGGGATAGAGAAAATTAATGTTAGGTCCTTTTTTGTGCCCCTCTCTGATTTGGTTTCATATTGCTACTGGAGCCTGACTTCATAGTTTTGCCAGCTTCTATTTTAGTGTCCAGTACAATCGCTAAGTGATCATTAAAGATACTCTCATCGGACACGAAAATGAGAGTTGGCAAGGTTTAGCTATGAACTCAGAAGAAGTCATACTCGAGTAACAAAGTAAAACTAAACCCGAGAGGGGCACAGAAAATGCCGGACATCTTGTGACTTCTGCTCTTTGATAGCACGTTTAACATAAAACGCAAAACGGGGCACATGTTGACTTTATGGATGACAAGTCAACAACTTCTGCTCCCATATTTCTATATCAAAGTTACTTCTGATTTTTAAGAATGAGCCATTAGCTTCCTAATGCCTTAACTTATATTTCAATCCTTTTTAATGTAGTACATTTCTGTCATTAACAATAAAAGGCCCCCCGCCACAGTTCTAACTGGTTTGCCAAGCAGAATTTTCTGTGAACACAGTCTGTCTCTGTACCCAAATTTTTTACCAGGTATAAACAACTTCTAAACCCAAATACATTTGGACAGCCATGGCACCATGGAAACTGAGGGGTTTTTTTTTGTTTTTTTTTTGTTCCTGGTTCAGAATTACTTAGCTTGAAAGCAAACTAAAAAAAAAAATGTTGCTTCACGTTTGTTCCTATCTTCATCCACCAGAAAATCCTTCACCCTTAGAGATTTTCAACAAAAAACAAATTTCACAACCCTCCGATTATGGTGAGGTGAGCAAATTGCAAGAGACAGCCAGTAAACTGAATTACAACAAAAAGCTACAGACTCTATGTGAAGAGACAAAAACCCTCTGGCTGTGAGTTCATCAAGACCTAAAGCCAGCACTCATTAAACTCCATGACATCCCGTTAGAACTTTATCATTAGACTTCTTTTTGCCTTTTAAAGCAATTAAAAGCGATGAGCAGTTCGTTTCTTTCTTTCTTTCTTTCTTTCTTTTTCTTTTATTTTCTTTCTTCATTTCTTTTCAAAAATATAACATTTTTAGTCAGTTAAATATGAAATATTGCATATTAATATTTTATGTTTTATTATCCAGCCAACAGATGGAGCTCTTGGTTGTCTACCTCCTTTGTTGGAAAATGCATGTTGTTTACAAAGCTCAAGAGCTCAAGATGAAGTTTCACACATACTAAAAAAACTCAGAGTAGTAACTTACTGTATGTCTTATCAGATGGCACTGACTGCAGTTTAATTAGAGAAGGAGCTAAACGTCTCTAGACCAGGGTTCCATAGAACCCCAGGGTTCCTTCAGAGGTTTATAAGGGTTCCTTGAACAATAAACAATTTCTGACCTCTTCCCACTGACACCACTGAATTTCTTTTAGCTATCTGTAAGGGCAATGACTGCAAGTGTAAGGAGCATTCTCCTCAATGATCAGCACACTAATGTATCATGAGTTGTAGACAGAATTTTTTATCAGGGGTTCCCAGAGATGGTAAAGTTTTTTCAAGGGTTCTTCTGTGTTTAAAAGATTAAGAAAGGCTGCTCAAGGCAATGTATGTTGTGCTGTCTCTTAGATAAGAGAAATATGACAATTAAAATAGTTCTTCTCCGCTACTTTTAAAAATGAAAAACTTCTTTCACACTACACAGTCAAATGATCCATCTATTTCCTGTTTCAGATTTTCAGCTTCCTGTGCTAAATATAAAAAAGCTGCGTTACTCTACCATGCTAATGTGCTAATAGTGCATGTGTATATGCAATACAATACTGTATATACAAAGAATGAAACTAATGGTGCAATATATGCATACATAAAGTGCTGTCTAGTGCATAAAAAGGTGCTTTTACATCATTAGTGCTTCTTAAGAATGCTGTAAAAACCATCAACAGTAAAAAAATAAAAAGTCCATAAAGTAAGTTCAAGTATGCTCCCAGTGAGGGCAGTGATAGACAAATCCTCAAAAGATTTCCATACACAGGTGCTCCAAAACTATACAAGTAAATCACTGCTAATCCCGTGCCTGCTCCCACCAGGGTGTGCACTCAATCGCAAATAGGGACCCACTAGGTGTATATCTAGGCAGGTCTATAAGGCTTCTGGGTAATGTTGTAGTACCCAAAGATATGAAGACCGCATCACTGGATCCAACTCAAAGGAAGAATAAAGCCACAGGAAATATCATAGCACGATAACGTTTATTAAAATGTGCATAAAAAGGTAATGAAGGATGTCCACTCACAAGGTAGGTGCCATGTCCTGGCACCATGAATGATCTGCCAGTATATGTGTGAATGAACGCCGCTGCTCTGCAGTCCCCTAGAGCCAGCGTGCATTCCACTGGATGGAAGTAACTTGCTGTGTGACCGATAAGCCTACGCTTATGCATTTTGCTATCGAGACGTCATCAGGAAGTGACAGTAGGGTAGTGCAGTTTTTTTTTATATTTAGCATTCTGTTATATGGTTTAGTCAAACATTTTAGCTGCAGCAACCTAATTTCATTGTTTGGTGTGATATGGTTTTTTAGATGCTTGACGATTTCGATTTTTATTTACAGTATCATGAGTTACCTGTCTGCTAATTGAACAGAGGTGATGATGCTCATTTATAGTCCAATAAGCAGGCTGGTTGAAGGGAGGACAATATGAAACACTCAGGAGCTGTACAGTGCTGCCACCTCCTGGCTATATAGACCAGCGGTGTTATGCAAGCATATCTGAAAGAGAACAACAATTTTTTTCAGAAACAACAGTATTTATATCAATTGTGTTAGCATGTTAATGCTCTTTTCAAACTAACTTATGTTCCTGAACGCTTACAAAAAATCACCAAGAGAAATTAAACTGGTCTAATTGAGAGTTTATTTTTCCATTTGACATTCTCTTGTAAATCAATGAAGGGGTTAATCCAGTAAATTCAGTGGTTCGAGAGTGGGCAGGTTTCAATTTTTTAAACATCGACAGAATTAAAAATTAAATGACGTCCTTTGAGTCTTTGATGGATTATCCACAAATGTCCATAACATATATCAATGAATTTGATTTATTGCCATGAGTCGTTTGTTGTTGTAGAAGGCCCATAGATCTTATTAAAAGTCATATTGCTTTGCTCGTGAGAGCCATTGGTTTGCAGTTAAGGAAAAATTGATCTGGAGCAAAAACAATTAATGTACAAACTCTATTACTTAGGTTGATGACAAGTATGTCAATGTGCGGCTTGGATCATATGGGTGAGCTATATGTTTTGTAAGGATGCTAAGCCATAAAATGTTATTGATGAGCTAAAGATTTAGGATTTTTACCTTTAACTCTGTCGAAGCTTGTGTAGAGCCTTTAGGCTGGAAAAAACTATGACCTACAGAATTTGGTTCCATCTCTGTGAAGTTGATATGCTATTTTTTGCACCACAGTGGGGAAAAAGGAAGGAGTTTATAATTACGGGTAGGGGTCTCACAGCAACAGGTCAAGGTGCAATGGTTGCCACATGATGGACATGCCATGGGACACATTGTGAATAGATCTATGTCAACGGCAATAATATTGGAAGTCAGGGCACTTTTACATATAAGGATTTCTTAGGTATGCAAGTCAGCAAGCCCACATACCAAAAATGATGCAGCTAGTCTTTGGTTATATTGATGACACAGGGTGCAGCCAGCAGGTAGTTACACCTATGGAACTCTTATAATATTCAATATTGGATGGTCTTAAACTAATCATGCCAACCAACGTGTAACTGTGCCATAGAAGCTCCTTGGAGCCAATGAATGCATAGCAAACAGCTGGACATTCTACTTATGCACCCAACAAGTGGATCTATTCACAAAGAGGGATACGCCAACATTCCCTAGGTTTAATTCCAGCATGATTCTGTACCATATTGAATGCTGAACCTGAACCCAACAGAAATCAATGAGAGCCAAATCTGTCAAATCAAACATGCCCATGTTCTGGGTTAATAGACAAAGGGTTGTAAAAAAAAATAGCATATGGTTGGGTGTGGGGACTCGGGGCGTGATTTTTTAAAAAAACGCTGATATTGATAAAGAGAGTAAGTTATTCGAATTGCTGGCAAATTACAATTCCCTGCTGGCTTCTTTTTTTTAAGAAAACGGCACACTGACTCCTTCAAAGGTCCCTTAGAAATACAGTACATTGCAGACCCTTAAAGCAGAAATCCATTCAGCCACTTTGTAATATGTGCAGGCATATTAGAAGTTAAGTCCAATGAGGTGCATGTTACTTCCTGGACTTGTCTCTTATTTACATCTGACAGTTTTTGGTAGCTCCAGGAGTACACACTCCCGGGGCTCTTGGAGGAGTGAGGCTGTCTTCTGCACACAGCATCTTTACCAACCCCTTCCCCCTGCTGCCCATTTACAGATTGTTTTGGATTTTGTGAAGGTGTTTACATTGCACAAAGTACTTTATGATTGGGTAGGAGGGGGCACATCAGCTATAAGCGACCTTGCAGCTACAGGAGCTGAGATCAGAAGGTCCAGCATCAAAGTTCCAGTAATATATGATAGCTTTACTCCCCTGAGCTCCATACAACTGTCATGTATAAACAAAAGAGATTAGTTCACAAGGTGACATGCACCTTCTTGAACTTAACTCATAGTAAGCCAGCACATATTACAAAGTGGCTGAATTCCTGGAGTTCAGCTTTAGGGGTCTTAGGAAACATGGGGTTATATTTAGGCAATTATATATATCAACCCCCCTATCCCCAACGTTAAATGACTTACACATCCCTAACACAGTTATTGAGGTCTAAGACAAGCCATCCCAACCTCTCTAGCTGCTTTTAATACAAATGTATTCATTCTTAAAAATCTTCAACATCACAAAGATCACAGCATACTCTGATGTCAGGTGTCAGTCGGTTTCCAACACCTTAGAAACACCTGCTGTGTGTTTAGAAGGCTGCCAAAATGTTCCTCTAATAGAAAAAAAAAAAGATGTTTCAATGTCTGTGCTGTGAAATTAGAAAATTAATTTCTCCACTGTGCCTATAGATACAGAGGTGAATGGGGGCTGGTTTTTAAGTGCATTTGCCACTTGCTTAGAATATGTAATTGCATTAGTCTGCATAGTCTGGGCACAGATACACTTTAGGGTATATTGAGTTTAATACAGTGGCAACGTTTGAATTATAGCATTATACTTAAGCATTAAATGATTTTCATCATAAATTTCTGTTTTGAGCATACAATACTTACGCTAGTCAACAACAATCATATGTCTAGGTTTAGTTATCCAGAAAGCACTATGCAAAAATGTCCATATTTTTAATTCATTGGTTGTGTGTTTCTAAAAATGTTAAAGGGATCATAGGGATCACAATAAATGAATGCTTATAGTAATTTAGTATAAATATTTTAGGAGTTCATGCTACAAAATCATGTAAAATTCTGAAAAATCAAATTTTCATAGTGTGCAAATTCCTGTATTGTTGTATAGTGAGTTATTCTGTAACTATGTCCAGCCTTTAGGCGAAATATAACTCAAATATTAACCATAATATAACAAATATTAATAATAACAATAAAAATAATAATAATTAATATACATATTAATGTTAGCCCATATATAATACAGCTTTTTACGAGAACTACAATAGCAGTTGTTTGCAGCCAATAAGTTTAAGAAAAATGCATGACCAAAAACAAAAGCATTTATATTGCTTTCAAAGCCAGTGTTTTAGATTTATAACTATAACCTACTGATAATTGTGTTTCTGTTTCTGAAACTCCTATGGCAGCTAATATGCTAATTAGGCTATCTACTAAATGAACATAAATTTCTATACACTAAGAACCACCTGTTGCCAGAACCTGTTCTGCTTTAAAGTAAACCTTTCATGACAGAACCATAGAGGCAGCCATGGCAGAACTCCGCTCCTGCGGTTGTCATGTTGACCTTTTTGCTTTAGTTCTTTGAGTCCCTGACCAAGAGCAAATACCCTGATAGGGAGTTCAGCTGAAAACTTTCCTTAACAAATTGCGGACCGTCCACCGTGGATATACGTCGCTACTTTGAGGTTAAATTCTGTATTGTTTTAAATGGCGGGCGGTCCGCTTTAACATAATAAGTGGTCTCAGCGGCGGATTCGCCGCAAGATCACTTTTATGGGTGGTGGGAGAGGTGCCCCCTCCCGCCACTTCCCGGTACGATACGATCCCCAGGATGGATGGACAGGAAGTTGAGTGAGGGCAAGATGGTCCCCACTTGACTTCATGCCCTTGGAGGACCGAAGAAACGTAAAACGTCAGTTCCGCCTTCCGGCCTTAAAGGGACAATTTTTTTTTTTTAAAAAGACATATTTTTTCGACCCCAGATCTCATATAAAGAGGCCCTGTCCTGCTTTTTTTCTATTACAAGGGATGTTTATATTCCTTGTTATAGGAATAAAAGTGATCCAAAACAAAGAATTTTAAAAGAAACTGTGTAAAAATAAAAGATATAAAGGAAAATAAATAAGAAAAAAAAAATGTAAAGCACCAGTCACTTTGAGCTCACGCACAGAAGCGAACGCGTACACAAGTCGCACCCACATATGTAGATGTTAAAACCACACATGTGAGGTATCCCTGGGATTATTAAAGTGAGAGCAATAATTCTAGCCCAAGACTTCCTTTGTAACGCTAAACTGGTCACCTGGAGAAATTTTTAAACGTCGCCTATGGAGACTTTTAAGTACCAACGCTTGTCACCGTTCCACGAGCGTGTGCAATTTTGAAGCATGACATGTTGGGTATCAATTTACTCTGCGTAACATTATCTTTCACAGTGTAGAACAAATTGGGCTAACTTTACTGTTTTATTATTTTTTTATTCAAAAAAGTGCAATTTTTCTCCGAAAAATTGAGTTTGTAAGACCGCTGCGCAAATACGGTGTGACATAAAGTATTGCAACAATCTCCGATTTATTTTCTAGGATCTCTGCTGAATAAAATATGTCATGTTTGGGGGTTCTAAGTAATTTTCTAGCAAAAAATACTGATTTTAACTTGTAAACAATAAGTGTCAGAAATAGGCTTGGTCCCTAAGTGGTTAAAGTGGTTGTAAACTCTTCCAAACACTCAATGAAGTGACTGGCCTCAGGTGATACACAGAGATGAAACAAATTCTCCTACATACGTGGTACCTGTTTATCTGTTCAAAGTCCAGAGTTTATAAAATTTGTCTGAGCTTTCAGAAAAGAGGGCAGAGAGCTGAAATCACACTCTGCAGAGCTCAGGGAGGAGAGCCCTGAGAGCTGATTGGAGGGAAGGGACACGCCTCCCTTAACTCAGCTCACAGAAACAGATCTGAGGCTGTCAATCAGCTGGAGTAACCTCCCCTGAGTCCACGCTCATCACTGTAACTTTATGACTGACAGATGAAGCAGAATTAAATTCTTTAAAAAAAAAAATTATATATATATATATACACACACACACACACACACACACACACACACACACACACACACACACACACTTTTTTTTCTCTTTAAGAAAGTATTGCTTTCTGAAATTGTATCAGAGATAGGCAAAAGCAGGTAGTTTTCAGGTGTATGGAGCTTGCATTTGACTTCAGATGCTTCTGAGGTCTGAGTTCCTTCACATATACACTCAGGTCCATAAATATTGGGACATCGACACAATTCTAATCTTTTTGGCTCTATACACCAGCACAATGGATTTGAAATGAAACAAACAAGATGTGCTTTAATTGCAGACTTTCAGCTTTAATTTGAGGGTATTTACATCCAAAAAGGTGAACGGTGTAGGAATTACAACAGTTTGTATATGTGCCTCCCACTTTTTAAGGGACCAAAAGTAATGGGACAATTGGCTGCTCAGCTGTTCCATGGCCAGGTGTGTGTTATTCCCTCATTATCCCATGTACAATGAGCAGATAAAAGTGCCAGAATTAATTTCAAGTGTGCTATTTGCATTTGGAATCTGTTGCTGTCAACTCTCAATATGAGATCAAAAGAGGTGTCACTATCAGTGAAGCAAGCCATCATTAGGCTGAAAAAACAAAACAAACTCATCAGAGAGATAGCAAAAACATTAGGTGTGGCCAAATCAACTGTTTGGAACATCCTTAAAAAACGCACCGGTGAGCTCAGCAACACCAAAAGACCCGGAAGGCCACGGAAAACAACTGTGGTGGATGACCGAAGAATTCTATCCCTGGTGAAGAATACACCCTTCACAACAGTTGGCCAGATCAAGAACACTCTCCAGGAGGTAAGTGTATGTGTGTCAAAGTCAACAATCAAGAGAAGACTTCACCAGAGTGAATACAGAGGGTTCACCACAAGATGTAAACCATTGGTGAGCTTCAAAAACAGGAAGGCCAGATTAGAGTTTGCCAAACAACATCTAAAAAAAGCCTTCCCAGTTCTGTAACAACATCCTATGGACAGATGAGACCAAGATCAACTTGTACCAGAGTGATGGGAAGAGAAGAGTATGGAGAAGGAAAGAACTTCTCAAGATCCAAAGCATACCACCTCATTAGTGGAGCATGGTGGTGGTGGTGTCATGGCGTGGGCATGTATGGCTGCCAATGGAACTGGTTCTCTTGTATTTATTGATGATGTCACTGCTGACAAAAGCAGCAGGATGAATTCTGAAGTGTTTCGGGCAATATTATCTGCTCATATTCAGCAAAATGCTTCAGATCTCATTGGACGGCGCTTCACAGTGCAGATGGACAATGACCCAAAGCATACTGCGAAAGCAACCAAAGAGTTTTTTAAGGGAAAGAAGTGGAATGTTATGCAATGGCCAAGTCACTCACCTGACCTGAATCCGATTGAGCATGCATTTCACTTGCTGAAGACAAAACTGAAGGGAAAATGCCTCAAGAACAAGTAGGAACTGAAGACCCTTGCAGTAGAGGCCTGGCAGAGCATCACCAGGGATAAAACCCAGCATCTGGTGATGTCTATGCGTTCCAGACTTCAGGCTGTAATTGACTGCAAAGGATTTGCAACCAAGTATTAAAAAATGAAAGTCTGATGGATGATTGTTAATCTGTCCCATTACTTTTGGTCCCTTAAAAAGTAGGAGGCACATATACAAACTGTTGTAATTCCTACACTGTTCACCTGATTTGGATGTAAATAACCTCAAATTAAAGCTGAAAGTCTGCAGTTAAAGCACATCTCATTTGTTTCATTTCAAATCCATTGTGGTGGTGTATAGAACCAAAACAATTAGAATTGTGTCGATGTCCCAATATTTATGGACCTGACTGTACATCTGTTCTGCAGTTGACCTCCTTCCAACCTGATGTTGAACTCCTTCTAAAATAAATGAAAGTCATACCTTCACCACCTAAGATGTAAATAGGGGTTAGATTTTTATTTTAAGATGTAACTAGAGGTATTTTTTTTTAAGTTTTGGATAGAGTGACGATTAGAACAGTTATTAGGTTTTTTATTGCTGTCTGTGTCCCCATTATTGAGATTCATCCTCTTTATTTGTCCTATTTAACATTATCTTTGAAAGCAAAAGTAAAATAAAATCCCAAAATTTTGGTTGTCCTCAAAAAAGTAATACAGGGAAATGCTTCCAATAGGATCACTAGTTTTCATGACCTTTGGGGGGGGGGGGGGGGGGGGCAAGGGATTGCCTTAAATTTCTGGGATTTCCACTCACTTCCTGTTTTGGCTATTGGACACGAAATGAAGGTAAATCTCCCAATGGGAGGCAAATGGCAAAAAAAAAAAAATCAGTTGGGTTATAACCCTCCCTCAATCTATCCAAAATGAAAGAAAAAAAATTCCCTATAGGTCTACATTAAATATTAAATAAAATCTAAACAATATAGTAACTCCATTTATACCTTTACTGGAAAACAGATAGCAATTATTACCACCCCGTTAATTTAACAAACCTGTGATTTAAGCTATTATCTCCTTGTATGTCTGTGTTTTCAAGCTCTTTATGCCAGCCGGAAAGAAAGGGCCTAAGAAAATGCTCATTTTGTCACAAAAATAACGCATCACCAAAATCCAGGTCACAATCAGCAACGCAAATGAGCAGTCAAGATACTCATCATTAGAGGAGCTTAAAAGGTGTCCTCTGGTCTTCGCCAATAACCTCCAATGCTGGACAGTTTCTATAATGCACGATAATTGCTGACTTGTTGCTAAATGTATAGCTGTTGACTGCAGACTAGTATTATTATCTACAGATGGCATTTGCTGCTGCCTTGTGCTGTTATTAACTTTTTTTCTTCGTAATCTACCCATAGAAGATGATTATAATTATAGAGAAAGTGGAAATAATATCTGATATTAATGTAGAACAATGAAATGGTTACAAATACACATCAAAGAAGATTTAAAAAAAACCATACAGAAATCATGGAGACCCATTTCATTGCTGTGATTGCTCCAAACTGATCAATGTAATTGCTGCTATCCTAAAGTTTTGTAAAAGCTGAACTCAGGGCTGGAGAAAAAGTAACCCTTGCAGTGGAGCCTCATGTGCACTGGAAGGATTCAATGTTGATTTGGTCTAGGGAGATAGGAACGAGCACAATGCTTTTTCCTAGTTCTCACAACAGCCAACATTGTGCTCCTTTTTCGCATGCTCTCTGAATGCGAATGGGCCTTTATCATCCTTATGACCAGTGTTATGTGATGATGCCTGAGAGCTGCAATCAGTCAGGCAACAAAGAGGAGCGGCGCTGTGGAACTAATCATGCAAAGAGGAGAAAGTTTGCTTATAGCAAGGAATAATGTAAGTGTTTCATCATATTCAGATCCCTCCAAGACAAAATGGGCATTTATCCCCTGCAATGTGGACAGGATCCCACTGCATGGGTACCTTTGAAGCTGAACTCTGGTCAGCTCTATGGGCTTATGGCTCATTTCGCCTAGTCAACTGCAACCAGTCAGAAAGCAAAGAGGAGTAGCTCCATGGGACCAGTCTTATGAAGAGGAGGAAGCCTGCTGCAGTGAAAAAAAAGGTAAGTATTTCACCTTATTCCTATGCCTCCAAAACAAAAGGACCACAGGACCACACTGCAAGGGTAACTTTGAAGCTGAAGTCCAGTCAGTTGTAAATATTAGCAAGGCAGTGCCCTTCCCGCCTTATATTGCATGGGTTATGGCTTTTTTAGCCTTAAACAGTTGAGTGGCTCACTTGGACCGGTCATGCAAAGAGGAGAAAGCTTGCTGGAGTGAAAACTAAGGAAATAATTCACCTTATTTCTCTGCCTTCAAGACAAAATGGGCATGTAACCCTTGCAATACATATAGGGAGCCCACTGCAAGGGTACCTTTGAAGTTGAAATCCAATCAGCTAAACATAAAAACAAGGCAGTGCCATCTGCCCCCTACACTGTATGATTTTATGGCTCTATTAGCCTTTGGAGCTGCACCTGCCAGGCAGCAAAAAGGAGTGGCTCTGTGGGATTGGCCATGCGAAGAAGAGGAAGCTTGCTGAAGTGAAGACTGAGGTAAGCATTTCACCTTTTTCCTATCCCTCAAAGACAAAATGGATATGTAACCCAATGTGGACAGGGTTCCAATATAAGAGCACCTTTGGAGCTGAACTCCAGTCAGCTGTACATGTTAACGAGGCTGTGGCCTCTGCCCTACACACTGCATGGGTTTATCTAGAGGGCTAGAAATAAGGTTAAATAGTTAACTTATTTCTTGCTCATCCAGGCTTCCTCCTCTGTGTACAACCAGTCTGCTTTACTGGCAAAGAGGAATGATCAGGGCAGAAAGTGATGAGAAATCTCCCCAACAAGGACAAAAACATAAAAACATTTTTTTGTAAAGTAAGGTTAGAACATCAATTTTTTTTGTGACCTGCCTTCCTGTCCCTGTGATGACATCTCCCATTTGTTCTATGGGTGTAACAAGGGCAGGAAGTGTAGGAAAATCCTCCCAATGGGGTCAGAGACAGAAATTAAAACATGATAAAAATGTAACCTATTCCCACTCTATATAAAACCAAAAAAGAAAAAAAAACATCTTGAGCTAGTCTTTAAATCTTAGTAATAAATTTCTGGTTCATAAAGGAAAAATCAATATATTAAAATACTCTTACATTACTGGTTTTCAAAATTACCCCCAAAAATGTGTTTAACCTCAAAGTTAGCTGCAATCTCTTTTAATGATATGTTTTACTAATAGCATTAACACTTTAAAAGGATGAAATTGGATCGTCTTGCTTTACTGGATTTGGGCACAATGATTTGAATACATCAATACTGGCAGTGTCACACTGTAGTATTTATAATTAAGCACTTTTAACTGACAGACGTAATACACAAGATGAGAGTATTTTTGGAAGTCGGCTTACATTTTAAAAGAAGGAGAGATAATTGCTAATGAAAAATGAAACAAAATTGCCTAGCTCAGTAAATTAGCCATTAACCTTTCACCTCTAGAGCTTAGGAAAAGAATCCTGACCAACACAACTGGGAACGCTCTTCCATGTTGTAAATGATCTTAATAAAATTAATCTGATCATTTCTGATTAATTCTTTTTACTTCCATTTGAAACTTCCACGGACTTGGCCGCCATCTCACAAGGACACACTAAAATTACTGCAAAACACATCTTTGGGTAATTTATCTTGTGGCGTTTGCAGCAAGAGATATGGCTCAATTTAGTTACAATTTACTGACTATTTGTGTGACCCATGTGGGTCTTTAATAGATAGAAAAATGTTTAATATATGGGGTAGTTCAGCAGCATGCAAATCCATGGTCTGAGGTTCACTTCAAGTAAGCTTCTATGGAGAGAGGTACGAGTCCTGCCATGGCTGCCTTACCCTCGGAAAAGGCCAGTTGCTTGGCTGTAAGCTGATCCAAAGGATTCAGGTCTTCTTAGGACTCTAACAGAAAATACATGTGCAAATAAGGTGTTCTTACTTATTGGCTGCATGCTTTTCCAGGTCAATATCCCAAAAGTACAGAAGTCAAAGGATCAGGATTATTACCAAACAACCAGCATTTTAAGAATTAAAAAGAATAACCTGCCATGGGTTATAATGTTTTCCAAATATATTTAAAGAAGTGAGTGTTTTGAGGTATGTGTCCCCATTGGGGACAACTTGTGTGTTTGTAACTGAGGTCACTGAAACAAAAAGTGAGAATAAATCTCCCCAATGGGGAAAGATGCTCTAACCCCCCTGTACTCTAACCAAATTAAAACTTACATTTTGGCTGGTGGTCAACATGATCCCTTAACCAAACCCTTAACTTAAACCCTAAGGCCTAGCCAAATGTCATATATCTACAGCTACAATATCTAATTTATAGATTTCTCTTGCCAGATATGATAAATGTAGCTGCAGGCACAAAATCAGCTAGGTTTACATAGATCCTAGCTTCTGATTTACAGCCAAGATACTTCTAGTTATTTGTGGAGCTCCCCATTCAGGAATTCTATATCCTATTTGATAAATCACATCTAATATTTGCTAAAACTACATGCGTATGTCATTGTAGTTACAAAGATTTTTTAAAAAATAGTTAAAATCAGCAAGGCCCTACATGACTTCTTAACATAGATACAACAATGCTTTGGTATACACAGGTACTTTTATGCAAAGTTTCTGTACTATTGTAATTCCTTATGTATCATTCAGCCACATCCAACCACTTTATAAATGATCTCTTCAAAACAATTTCCAGTCAAGAATAGTATAGCAGTTGTTTACTAACTATGGGCTTAGGAAAGTCTGCAAAAAATCAATTTCAGGTTAAACCGCAGTTTGTTCCTTTTCCTTCACTGAAGGTAAGGACTCGTTGGGTCCTATTCCCACTTCCCTTTTATTTTGAAAAAATCTATTTACCAATTGATGGGGCTTACCCTAATCAACATGAGAAGCAGATCATAGCAAAAACTTGCAGTAATTTTTCAGGGATATCTCCACTTCTACCAAACATCCCAAAACCATACTATAACTGTTTGCTGGGGTATGTTTCTTGCAAAACACCAAGCAGGACCCACTAAATAGCAGATGAAGTCTTTCATGATGTTACCAGAGGCTCTAGTGCTTCAGTTTGATGAAAAACTCTCCACGACTTTATGCTTTTTGGCATTAGCCCATTGCTGAACACTACACATACACCAAACAGGTTACTGCTGGCAAAGGGCATAGAGAACACCCATGGTAAAAGATGACCCATTTGTATCCACCATAAGGGTTTATTGGATGTATGGATACCTGCCTCTGGGATGTAATTTTCACAGGGGCAGGTATTCCTTTTAGATGCTATTCTTATGAGGAATTATAGTACTTCTTTTTTAGGGCAGTGGTCTCTCAGAAGGTGAGGACCTTGAGCTGTTTTCCAACACATGGTTCCTATGGGGGGGCATTCTACTAGGACAGGAAATAAACTTGTAAGTGGTCCTTCAAACCTTTTACCAGCTTACAAAGCACACTGGTTCAAGGTGAAGCATGGATAGGATGGCTTTCCCAAACATGTGGCACAGTGGTGTAGTGGTAGCACTCTCGCCTAGCAGTAAGAAGGGTCGCTGGTTCGAATCCCAACCACGACACTACCTGCCTGGAGTTTTCATGTTCTCCCTGTGCCTGTGTGGGTTTCCTCCCACACTCCAAAGACATGCTGGTAGGTTAATTGGATCCTGTCTAAATTGTCCCTAGTATGAATGAATGTGAGTTAGGGACCTTAGATTGTAAGCTCCTTGAGGGTAGGGACTGATGTGAATGTACAATGTATATGTAAAGCGCTGCGTAAATTGACGGCGCTACATAAGTACCTGAAATAAATAAATAAATAAAACATGTGCTCAGAGTGGACCAGACCAAGCCGTTCAGTTCTGGATCATATGACCCAGTACATCTGCTCTAATCAAAAGTCTAGTTAATTGCATGAGCTTTCTTCGCTTGCTCAATTATTGTTTTGGACATTGCTTAAATTGAAGGTGTACAGGAAGGTTTAATTTGCTTTATCATTACGATAATTCAAAACCAAAGGAGGTGATTGCTAAGGACAGAAGACCTCAAGATTTTGTTTTAAACTTGAATTAATTTACAATGTTACAGGATAAAGTGAATGGTTAGTAAAATAAAAGTTCCTTGAGTTTTTTTTTTTTGGGAAGCATAATTCACAGCACAATAAATCACAACAGTTATGTGAGTCTTGTCAGCTAGAAGTTCCACATCTCATTATAATTTCATCTACAACAGAGATTAAACAAACATCATTTACATTTTCCCGACAAATTGCTAAGATGTAGACAAGTAATTCAGTCAACCATCAGTCATGTAGTATGTTCTCAGTGGACATTTCTCATATATACTGTATATGACTTATGATCAACATTACTTGTATCTAAATTACATTTTTTACTGCTTATCCCTATCTCATTACCAGAAAACAAAGCAAACAAGACGTCTATCCAGGTCTGCACTAATCAGAGGGCAAAATCAAAAAACATACAACGTTCCTACACTCATTGCTTTTGGGGTATCCTTCCTAAAATAGCAACAGAAAACATGTCAGCCAATAGAGAGCAGGGGTTACAGGGTCTGGTGACACACAAATATATGCAAGTAATGCACTTGTGTTGACAATGAGGGCAGTTAGTATATTTCAGTTTAAGTTTACAGTATATGGAGCATGCACTACACAGCCCAAGTTTTTACTTTCTCACTAAGCACTAACCCCTGTACTAAGTCTAACCCTTACTTGTTGTATCAGTGGGCAGTCTGTAAAGATGTCTATGTTGAAGTTTGTCCTCACTAGAGAGGTAGGGAAAGGTTAGTAGTTGATCGATGGAGGCACCCATAACACGTTTTAGGGATCTATACCTTGACACTTATTGTAACTAAAGAAATTGCTTGGATAAGTTAACAAATATCTAAAAGGAGCAAGACTCTACATGGCTTAATAACAAATAATTACAACAATATGTTGGTATTGCTAAGTACTTTAACGTAATTTTTCTGTTGTAATTTTTTTTTTCTTATCATCATTTGTATCATTCAACCACTTTATAAATGATCACTTTAAAATCCACTTATATTTCAAGTCAAGTTTTGAATAGTATAGGAGGTTTCTTTTTTTGTTGTTGCTTACTTAGTAAAGTCAGCAAAAAATCTTTTTGCTAATTAATGAAGCTTACCCCTTTCATTAAAAGGAACAGACCACAGAAAAAGGTGAAGTCATTTTTTTAGGGATAGTTCCTCTTCTCTCGATCCTCCTAAAACCCTACTGCACATGTTTGGTGGGGTCTGCTTCTCGCAAAACGTCAAGAAAGATCCACTAAATAGCAGTTGAAATCTTTGCTGACTTTCATATTTTTTACAAGTTTGTGGTACTACATTTACATAAGCTAATGCTGGTGTATACAGTATTCCTGATACTCATTGTAACTGAAGAAATTGCTTGGATAAATTACAAAACATCTTCAACATTTTACAGGGCAAGTCCAGTTGAATAAGCTATAAGCTAATTTAATTGAGTCTATAATACCACATAATGTTAGATTTAGTACCATTGATGAGCATTCAGTAATTTGTAGATGCTGGAGAGTTAAACTACGTGCCACATCTTTTTATATTTTAGGAACTCTATTGTGAGCTCTCTTTGTTCAAGTTCTGGAATCTACACACCTTCATGAGGGGGGCACATTCTCCCTGCTGACTCTTTTCCTTTCAATACATTTTTATTGTCAAAAGTGAAAAAAGTACAAAAGTGGTTGCGTCTAATGTCAACAATTGTGAACAACATGACATTACACAAAGTGCAAGGGTTCATAAACAAATAGCAGAGAATTAGCAAAGAATGGGATCAACAGCAATGTACTAGTACACTAAATCCAATAAAAAGGGAACATTAATTCCTCTAATGATTCCTCTGATAGAATAATGTCTGTTGACCCAGCTGTCAGGAAGTCCAGATCCTCTTGCAAATCAGATCCCAGGCTCAAAGGAGCACCGGAGTGCCTAGTCCAGTCTGACCTGCAACGGAGTCTGACCCCAAAATTAGACCAACCAATGGCAATATCTGTAGAGCTAAAATCAAAGGGTCCAAAGTTTCGTCCACCTACACTGTAGATCCCACCACTGTGCCAGGATAAGTAAAACACTAAGGTTAAATGCTAACGCTGCCACTTAGATAAATAAATAATAATAAACTACCATATAAACTACTAAAGTGAAATGTGGCACTGTAAATGAATAACCAAAATAGCATCAACTAATAAATGAATTACCAATTCCAATACCAATTATTATTGACGAGTGATAAGGTAACAATACAAAAACAAAAATCCATTGACTGAATAAGTCCTTAAATGTGACGATGATTAATCAATAAAGATTCATAATGCATTGACAGCAGATTCAATATTGTTCATCCACCACACCACATGCAAACAGTGATTCCACTCCCTTCTGGGTGTCCACTCACCAAATGAAGTTGCCTTTCACTCTCATGCTCGGCAAATAAGCATCAACCCATATAGGGTTAAATCATCCATCGATCTCCCATCCATGTGATTGATCCCATGGAAAGATCCACATATAAGAAAACAAAGTGCTCCAATAGTGAAGTAATGTTTGATCAAAAATGTATTAAAAAAAGGTTTCAAACATTGCCCTCACACAGGTTAAATGAAAATTACGCATGTGATACATCCACTGCAGCAGCATGAGACTGGGAAAGCATGATCACAATGAACTCAGCGTGTAGTAGTATCTCACCCACACCGGAATCTCCACTGCCGGAACATCACTTTCGGTATTGCGTCTGATGTCACTAATGGTTGCCATACAGCCAAGTACCAACACGTTTCATCATCACGACTTACTCATGGGATGTAGCTGAGTCTGGCTCTGTGTACCCCCCAGGTGTCAGACAAACATTCTCTTTCCATTCTGTCTATTTCAATATGCTTGGCACAATGGATCTGGGAAGCAATTTGAATTGAGTTTGAGTTTCCCCCTTATCGTGGATTATGGGCTGCCCAAAGAGTTTTTGGGGACACTTCCTGATTCCTGCTGACTTTTTTATTTATTTGTTTTATACTATTGTGGTAAATTAACACACAAAAGTTGATGAGAACACACAAAGGTGGATGGGAACATTCAAAACTCCCAGGTGTAGTTGGAAATTATAGTAGGAAGTCCGGTTCTGGTTTAGCCCGATTGCTTCTTCCTACAACTAAAATGTCACTTTTGGGTGGACTGACATTTTGGTGATTATACCTGTATAACATGACAATGGCCACTGAGCTTGTTTACTAATGTGTTGTCACATGTACAACATGCTATGCTTTGGAGTTAATACAATACAGCATAAGGCAAATCTGTATATGTTCAGTAACAACAAAGGTTGTGGCATGGCATTAGACACACTTAGGCTTAATATACAACCTTGATTGCACAAACAATTGAACCTTTGCTAACCTTCATAATTCAGCCCCTCCTGGGGCACATATAACATGCATTCTCAAGAACCCAATGGTTTGTACATTTGCAATAAAACCCAGACTCCTATTGTTATATATTTTTTTTTCATGTATTATAGTTTTTCTATAGTATCCACTAGGGGTTATTAAGTTTTCAGGTGGAAACAAAGAAGTTTTTGGACAGGTGGAAATGCCAAGACCAAGAGTTGGATCACCCAAGGCAACCAAGCCAGGAGCCTAGGCCCTTCAGGATGTTCGGGGGGGGGGGGGGGGTCTGGGGCAGATGCAACATTCCTGCAAGTACTGAAGCAGTGCAAATAAGGCACCTTTACTGTGCTAAGTGCAACCTTTATCAATGTGAATGGAAGGAATGTGGGAACAAGCACTTCCACCTTGCCTAAGGCAATATTCTGTCTCAACCCATCTCCACAAAACCTCATTATTACATAGATACAAAGTCTATTTTGTAGAAGCCAGTGTATGCTGAGACGCAAGGAATAGAATGAATGAAAGAAATACATTTCGACTAACAAAGATATTATTTCAACTTGTTCATAACTGCACCATTTCAATATGAACATGAAACACGCTTTCCCATACCTGATCTGCAATGACTCAAGCTTCCACAAGGCAAATTTCGTTTGATTAATAGACCAAAACTTGCATGTCGGTCACTCCCGGGACCTTTTTCCTTCTGTGTTCCCAGAGTAGAGGTTCCCTTTTGTAATACTTCCCATAAGACTTAATTAAGAAGTTAGCTCTCACCACAGAGTGCTATACCAGTTCCTCTTGTGTAATATCACAGAATCCCTGGTGTGCCATATGTCTTTATATATCTATGTATATACTCATTGCTCTGAACAGCTCATCCGTACAAAGAGATAGAACACTGGGCTTCTGTGTCAGAATAATGTCTATATTGAACTATACGGCTGATTCTACCAAAGTGCATGGAACATTTACCTAGAACACAAACTTTGCCCAAAGTAGCTAAGGTTTAGAAGTCAAAGATTACCACACATGGCCATTGGGTCATTCAGGCTGATCTGGATTCATACTGGTGTAGTTAACTCATGTGTCTTCCATATAATGGTGGCATGTTAACTGCTCTGTCCACAAACCCAAGGTTCATTCATCCACAGTCACACTGGTTGGGTCTTGATTGTTCCCAACCAGCCTGATCCTCTTCCGCTTTAATTAATAGAATGTTTTTTAGGTCTTCTGGCAAGCTAAACCTTTAAAATCAACAGAACTCAACATTCTGTGGGTTTATTCAAAGGATATGAAAGGGAACCTGTTATGAACCAAAAACGCGCTACTTTGAAAAATGCCAGTTGCCTGGCTTTTATGTTGAACCTCTTGCTCCGGTACTATGAGACACTGACCCAGGGCAAGTATGCAGATAAGGATTTTCTTTGACATCTTGATTTACATAGTTTGGGCCACTGGCTCAGAAAGCACTGTAACCAATGGGTAAGAATTAGAACTGGCAACAACATTTACTGTACAAGGATACCAGCAAAGGCAGCCTAAATATATCTTTCATGACAAGTTTACTTTAAGAAAGCGATCAGCACCATGGAGAGCTCACAATGGTCTTCATGTACAGTGGGGTTGATTTACTAAAATCAAAAAGACTACACCTTGAAAGTGCAGTTGCACTCTTTTTCCCCAGAGGCAGTATGTCAGTGCAGGGCAGTATGTTAGTGCAGGGCAATATGCCAGTGCAGAGCAGTACATCAGTGCAGGGCTATCATTGCAGGGCAGTCAGTGCAGGGTAGTATGCCAGTGTAGGATAGTATGCCAGTGCAGGGCATTATGTCAGTGCAGGGCAGTCAGCTATCCCCATGAGATACACAACCCATTACAGCAACTGCTGCCTCCCCCTCCCCTTGAGAAAAAAAAACACACACACACAAAGGCCAAGCCATCTTCCCCCCAGCTCCTCAGAGATGCAGTGACCCCAAGAGCCGCACTAACATACCCCTGCTTACATGTCACACATGCAGCACCAGAAGTCAGGCTGGAGTGATCTCCTCTGGGGCTGGACATGCCCCCTCCCCTAGTCCCACCAATCACTGCTGCAAGCCTTGCATCAGCCAGTAAGAGTCCCCAATATGAAATAAAGCCTTTCAGTCAGCTCAGCTGCTGGGGCAGGAGGTAGGAGGTGGGATCTGTGTCCACAGTGGTGCTGCATGTGCTTGTGAACCCCGCCCGGCAGCAAAGAGAGGTTGCCCCAATTATCAGAATTGGGGACAGCAGTTTAAATTCCGTGAGCAACCCAGTCAATTTGGAACTGTTAACAACTATGAAAACCTAGTATCCTATTTTGTGCTGTGAGTTGCAGCCCTTTACATGGTATTCTCAATCTTTATACTACTTTGTTGAACATGTATGAAAGTGAACTAAACAAGGCACCCTGTAAGGGAAGACAGGGAGGCAACCTTTCATATTAGATGGAGCAGCACGGTGGCTCAGTGGTTAGCACATAGAAAGCGGCCCTGGGATTCCCAGTTCAAAATCCCAGTAAGCTCACTATCTGCATTGAGTTTGTATGCTCTTCCTGTGCTAGCATGGGCTTTCTCATAAGACATGATGTTAGGTAATTTGGCCCTAAAACGTGTATGCATGTGAGATAGGGACCTTAGATTGTAATTTCATGAGGGCAGTAAATGATGTAAGCATTGTCCATGCGTATCTACTATCTATTATGCAAATGCTGAATTCCTACCAGAAAGTCCCTACTGTGACCCCCCTCCTGCTGGGGCTCTTGCATCAATCAGTAGGAACAAGCAGGTAAATACTGGTGAGTACTAAAAAATATATCTGAGAGCCGTCTCAATACAGGTCCACATTAACAAAACGTTTACTTCTGTGGCTTCTCCTTTAATGTCTTGCAGGTTTTGGTGGTCTGCAAATATCCCTTACAAAGGCAATTCCAATCACATATTTGATAGAGAGCCATTAACAATGCAGCACTATAGTTCTAGCTGCAAATTAAATGTTATAATTACATCAAAAACGTCTTCCGAAAATTCCAATAACAACTTAATGAGTGTTAATTTGTATTAATATTACCTGAACGAGTGTTTGTTGAAAAATATGCAAACATGTTGAGCAATTAGCAGCCCCTGTGTAATTTGCAGACAGTACAATAAAAGCTAAGTGTTACACAACATGTTCCTTTGTTGCATTTGGAAGTGATCCTGCTGTTGAAGCCTTTGGAAGTGTTTAGACTAAGTACAGTAATTCAGTGCTTGCTGCTTGTATAGGCAGATGGTCTATTTAAGGTCAGATATATCAAATATGTTAATTTGTAGAACAAACGGCCTGTGCATTGTGTTCTCCGAACTGCTGGCAAATTATAGGCTGTTTGTATATTAGCTTTAAATGCACAGGTCTGTCTTTGTTACAACGGAACAGTAACTTTATGGAAATTGTCTAGCTTCAATATGATAACATTAACAAAATAGCAATTCTCTGAAAGACCTTCAATAATACATTTCCATAGGTTAAAAAGAACATTCTGAATGTGGATCTAAACCCCTTACTGCCAAGCTGTTTTTTTTTATTTATTATTATAAACTTCTTTTTGTCACCTTTTTTGAACCTTTTTTTATCTTAGTGCAAATGATCCACTCCATCGTACTTTACTTGCCATTTCCTGTCTACATGCACTAACCCTAGTGGACCTGGACCGATTTCCAAATACAGTAAAACCTTGGATCGTGAGTAACCTGGTCCTCGAGTAAGACAAAAGACAAAATGTTTAAATAATTTAACTTGATATTGGAACGGAGTCTTGCAATACGATCACGGTTTTAAAGTAAAAAAGTGGAATGACACTCACAATGTTAAAAATAATATCCAGAGTTAAGGAGTCTGGTGCTTATCCAGGTAAAGCACTGGTGTATATCCAGAGGTTTGGGGGCGCTGGGGGCTCCCAGTGCTTCCTGGAGAACTCAAAGACACTCCCAGCCGGGCAGGGCAGGCGTAACACATGTTCGGAGCACCCGGAAGTGATGTAAACAGTTCCACGATGTCTCTGAGTGTGTCGGAGTTCTGTTATAGGATGACAACATTCTTTACTTCCAGCCCAATTATGCATCTGCATTGTCAGCCAGCCATACTAACCTTTGATGGAAACTACAAGCAGTCATGCCAACACACATTGTACAGGCCTGATGTTTCTACAGTAAAACCTTGGATTGCGAGCATAATTAGCTCCAGAAACATGCTTTTTAATCCAAAGCACTTGTATAGCAAAGTGAATTTCCCCATAAGAAATAATGGAAACTCAGATGATTTGTTCCACAACCATTTGTAACCATATTGCTACACTTAGAGGCACAAAAAACACAGGTTATTGGTGCACTCCGGCTGGAGTTGTTTCTGTTAAAAAGTCCTAATCAGGTGACACTTACAATGTTAAAAACAATATCCAGTGTTAAGGAGTCTGGTGATAATCTGCGTAAAGCCGCTGGTGTTTACGTAGCCAGAGGTCCGGGGGTGCTGGTGGCTCCCATCACTTCCTGGAGAACTCAGAGACACTCTGTGTAAATAGTGAAAATACTACAGTACACTTAGATGGCGCTGCTCTGATTAGGACTTTTTAACAGAAACAACACCAGCTGGAGTTTGCCAATAACCTGTGTTTTTTCTAAGTGTAGCAATATGGTTACAAATGGTTGTGGGATGAATCAACTGTTTTTCCATTAGTTCTTATGGGGAAATTTGCGTTGATATACGAGTGCTTTGGATTACAACCATGTGTCCGGAACAAATTATGCTCGCAACCCAAGGTTTAACTGTAGAAACATCAGACCTGTGCAATGTGTGTTGGCATGACTGCTTGTAGTTTCCATCAGAGGTGTTATGGCTGGTTGACAATGCAGATGCACAACTGGGATGGAGGGAGAGAATATTGTCATTCTATAACAGGAAATGCTAGAAAAAAAGGACCTTCATGACAGAATCACCAGATATTATCCACTTGCGGACTGCCCACCATCTTTTTACTGAGGCAGGGCGGCCCCACTGCACTGGAAACTCTTTGATGTTTGGCGATGCTACCATGCATCAGAATGAGACTACATGTTCCTCTCAGTGACTCACAATACCTATTCAAGAATAGACTATTTTCTTGTGGACACCATCACGTGGTTTGACCACGCACCCATCAGTATAACCATTAAAGCAGATACCCGGTCTACACCAGCCAAAAGATAGAGCCAACTCCTTCATTTAGAAATCATCCCCGATCCCCCTATGCAGAATCACTACATAAGCAACTGGAGGACTTTTTCCACCACAACACAGGCTCAGTAAATTGCCCTGCCACCCTATGGAAAGCGCACAAAGCGGTCATTAGAGGAGTACTCATACAACTGAGTTCTCAAGCTAAGAAGAAGAGGACCCAGCTTCTAGATCACTTAACCTCGGCCATAAACAGTTTAGAAGAAATAAACAAAACCAAACCCCACCCCACACACAAAAACACTCTATTTAGCCTCCGTCAAGAACTTAGATCTCTCCTACTAGATTCTTTTGAGAAAGCACAACGTAAATTACATGCATCTCACTACAACACCAGTAATAAAGCTGGTAAAGCTCTAGCGGCCCGCCTACGGAGAGCAAGGCACAAGACCAGAATTCCCTTTCTACACCATCCCACCACCCTTGACAAGCTAACTGACCCCCAGGCTATAGCAGATGCCTTCAGTAGCTACTATAACTCCCTATATAACATTAGAGATGACACTTCCACAACACAGCCCACCCCAGAACTTTTTTTTTTTTTTTTTTTACCAACACAAAAAACCTCTTTATTTAGAGCGTTTTACAAATGTTTTAAATGAGGTCTTAGCATACCATGAAGTAATCTTAAAATCAAAACAATAGAACACATTACAAAGAAATTGCTGATAACATAGTGATGGCAATTGAGAAGCAGAAGGGAAGAAAATGTTTAAAAAAAAAAAAGATTTTATTAACCTTTTACAGAATTACAGTAATCAAAAGTATAAAGTGCATTGAGAAGAAGTTTTCAACAGACATTAATGGTAAGCAAACATTGTTAACAACAATTGGAGCACTGGTAGTCAACATCTTATCGGCATTTTGAGACATGCATTAGACTTATCAGTCGTGGTCAGATTTGTCTACTTCCCTATGCGGGTAAAGTGGACAGTAATTATGTGGGTAAGAGGTTCTCCATGTGTTTCTGTATGAGGGGGTAGTGGTGTTCACCTGTATTGGGCTCTGAGCATTGGGAAAGTGCACACTGACAGCAGCTACCCCTACTCCCAATCACCCCTATAGGGATCTAACTGTGACCGAGCCCTTCTTATGTTGCATGGATTCTCGAAAGTTTGTCCAGCATGCCCAGGTTCCCCTGTACTTTGTCGGGTTGTCTTTAGCCTGATGTATGAGATTTTCCATCTCTGCTGTTCTGTCCACCCGCTTGAGCCATTTTGTAATGAAGGGAAGAGACGTGCTTCTCCAGTGGACCGGGATGCATTGATTGGCCTCATTATTGAGGTGCAAGACAAGAGATTTTTTATAAGATGACATAGGAATGGAAGTGTTGTGCAGTTAAAATTGTGCGCCCAGAACTTATTAACCCATTAACCTCAAAACTTTCGGCCCATCTCCCTTCTTAACACTGACCTTAAAGTCTACGCTAAAGCGCTAAAGTATTAGACTTCAGACTTTTGCACATTTTGCCTGGCCTAATACATAGAGAACAAACAATATTTGTCTCTGGAAGACAAACCTCGGATGCCACAAGGCGACTTATCAACCTAATCCACTTTGCCGAGCACACAAGAAAGCCCTCTCTGCTTCTCTCTCTGGACGCAGGGAAGGCATTCGACAGAGTGCACTGGGACTACCTAGAAGCCATACTTCTAAAATGTGGTTCCGTGACAGAATCTTTTCAGCCATTATGGCCCTTTATTCAGACCCCTCGGCCCAAGTCTGTGTCTCAGAAATGCTCTCCATCTCTAACGGTACTAGGCAGGGATGCCCACTATCCCCACTAGACATGTGCGATTCATTTCATACGCATCGAAAATTCGTATCAATTTCCGTAAATTAGTACATTCGGGAGGATCCGAAATATGAATTGCTATGCTTCCGAATTTTGTATGAAATACTAAATTTCGTTTACAAATTTCGGATCCAAATTCGGTCACAACGGAAACGTGACTGGTGTTTTGTTGACCAATCAGAGGTTTTCTTCTGCTGCTGAGTAAGGGTTGGGAAAATGACCTTTTTTAATGTGGGAGTGGGAGGCTGGTACTGGTAGTCGATGGGAGATTCAGAATCGGACAAAATAAGAATGTTCGTTAATTACGATTATTCGTTATGATGAAGTTAAAAACCGAGGAAGTCAACACAGTGATGGTGGGAGCCCCTCATAATGACCACAGCACAGGGATGGTGGGAGCCCCTCATAATGAGCACAGCAGGGGTACAGCCCCAGGAGGAAGTCAGCACAGCACAGGGATGGTGGGAGCCCCTCATAATGAGCACAGCAGGGGTACAGCCCCAGGAGGAAGTCAGCACAGCACAGGGATGGTGGGAGCCCCTCATAATGAGCACACTACATCGATGGTGGGAGCCCCTCATAATGAGCACATCAGGGGTACAAACCCAGGAAGTCAGCACAGCACAGGGATGGTGGGAGCCCCTCTTAATGAGCACAGCACAGGGATGGTGGGAGCCCCTCATAATGAGCACAGCAGGGGTACAGCCCCAAGAGGAAGTCAGCACAGCACAGGGATGGTGGGAGCCCCTCATAATGAGCACAGCACAGGGATGGTGGGAGACCCTCATAATGAGCACATCAGGGGTACAAACCCAGGAAGTCAGCACAACACAGGGATGGTGGGAGCCTCTCATAATGATCACAGCAGGGGTACAAACCCAGGAAGTCATCACAGCACAGGGATGGTGGGAGCCCCTCATAATGAGCACATCAGGGGAACAAACCCAGGAAGTCATCACAGCACAGGGATGGTGGGAGCCTGTTCATAATGAGCACAGCAGGGGTACAAACCCAGGAAGTCAGCACAGCACAGGGATGGTGGGAGCCCCTCATAATGAGCACACTATATCGATGGTGGGAGCCCCTCATAATGAGCACATCAGGGGTACAAACCCAGGAAGGCAGCACAGCACAGGGATGGTGGGAGCCCCTCTTAATGAGCACAGCACAGGGATGGTGGGAGCCCCTCATAATGAGCACAGCAGGGGTACAGCCCCAAGAGGAAGTCAGCACAGCACAGGGATGGTGGGAGGCCCTCATAATGAGAACAGCACAGGGATGGTGGGAGACCCTCATAATGAGCACATCAGGGGTACAAACCCAGGAAGTCAGCACAACACAGGGATGGTGGGAGCCTCTCATAATGATCACAGCAGGGGTACAAACCCAGGAAGTCATCACAGCACAGGGATGGTGGGAGCACCTCATAATGAGCACATCAGGGGAACAAACCCAGGAAGTCATCACAGCACAGGGATGGTGAGAGCCTGTTCATAATGAGCACAGCAGGGGTACAAACCCAGGAAGTCAGCACAGCACAGGGATGGTGGGAGCCCCCTCATAATGAGCATAATGAGTCCGACGACTGCCATATTGAGAAAGGTATTTTTTGCTTTTTAAAATCATCATAATGAACTTTCGTAATTGTTACGGAAATGAAAATTCGTATTTCGTACGAATCCAAATTGGCAACGAATTACGAAATACGAATTAACGGCTAATATGAAACAGAATGGAACAAAACTAAACAAATTTATTGACGGCGCACATGTCTAATCCCCACTAATTTTTAATTCAATTGTGGAACTGAGCATAAAGTCAGCCTTTTTGCGGACAACGTTTCTTTGGCTATGTCTAAGAGTCTCCGAGGGTGTCTCCCATAAAGCAACTCAAATGGAGAGTACCCCGTAGAGGACTGGGGAACCTCCCTGATGGCAAACATCAAGTATGGTATCAGGAAGTCCCAGTTTTTCCCATCCTTGTCAACAACCTTTTTAACATGCTCTTTAATGTCTTATTATAGCGTTTCACCAAGCCATCTGTTTGAGGATGGTACACCGAGGTTCGCAACTGCGTCATCTTAAATAACTTGCACAGCTCCCTAGTTATTCGTGACATAAATGGGGTGCCCTGGTCCTTAAGGACTTTTTTGGGGATGCCAACACGACTGAACACCATAAACAGCTCTTTGGCAATGTTTTTAGCAGACATGAAGGGTAAGGGAACTGCCTCGGGGTAATGGGTAGCATAATCCATGATTACAAGGAAATGCTGATGACCCCGGGCAGACTTGGGGAGTGGATCCACAAGGTCCATGGCAATCCTCTTAAAGGACAATTCAATAATGGGCAAGGGCACTAAAGGACTTTGGAAGTGGGGTAGTGGGGCTGACATCTGACACACAGGACAGGATTGACAATAATTCTCAATATCTATCTGTATCCTGGGCCAGTAAAACCTGCGCAACACCCTTTCAGGCCCTGGCAAGGGTAGGGTCTTTTCTCTGCTCGGTACCAAAATTTTTCTTATGCACATTAAGGTCAGCAAACTCCAATGTAGGTTCAGATTCAGCAGACGGCTGTCCAGCTCCACTGCTTGTGGGGACTTCCTCAGGCTCCTCCAGCTCTCCTGCCATAACTGAGAAAGGCAAACCCGAGGAGCCCTGAGAGGAGTCCCCTGAACCCACATTGTCAGTAGTGGCCAGGAGTTCTGGCTCTGCCACAGAGTCAACTACTGCGACCAGGTTGGGACGATCCCACAGTTCCCAAAACTTAGGGAAGTCCCTACCAACAATGGCCTCGTGCATCAAGTGGGGCACAAGTCCGACCGGATGGATCATTGTACCTAAGCCAGTTTCAAACTGAACAATGGCTATAGGATACTCCCAGGTATCCCCATGTACACAGATCACAGCAACTTTTTTAGCATGAAAATTCACAGTTTCAACCATCTCACCTGTAACCAAAGTCACTAGACTTCCAGAGTCTAGCAAGGCCGTAATAGACTTATTATTAACAGTCATTTGGCACATGTGTTTTCCCATATTTGGCGCTGCAGCTCGTGCAACAGCTGCAAACTGCATTGGTTCATCTGTCAATGGACAGTTTACTGCAACATGTCCCAGTTCTTGGCAACGAAAACACCTGATGTTTTCCCAGTTTGGATTGCTGACAGGCAGTGGCTTCCCTTGTTTGGGACGCCAAACTTCAGTCCTGGCGCCAAAAATCCCCCCCCCTATTCCCATGCCATGCTTACCACCCACTTCCCCTGGAACAGTCTTACTGGTTGCCTGGGGAAACTGTGGCTTTGGGTGGAAAGTCTGTGCGGCTGTAGGGGTGGTGACCAGGCTCTCTGCAGCAAAGTACCTATCAACAAGTTCCACCAGGTTGTCCGCCGAGTTGGGGTCTCCTTGACTCACCCACTTCTGCAGGGGAATTGGTAGTGACCTCAGGAACCGGTCCATGACCACACGCTCCACTATTTGTGGCCCAGACAGCTACTCCGGCTGTAGCCATTTCCTCACCAGGTGAATTAAGTCGAACATCTGCGATCTTGGGGGCCTCTCGTTTTGGAAGAACCAGCGGTGGACCTGCTGTACTCGAACTGCCAAGGTGACACCAAGTCGTGCCAGGATTTCCCGCTTGACCCTTTCATAGTTTCCCATTTCTGCTGACTCCAAATCATAGTAAGCCTTCTGCGATTCTCCAGAGAGCAATGGGGCAACCAGTCCTGCCCACTGGGTTTTAGGCCAATCTTCCCTCTCAGCGGTCCATTCAAACATTAGCAGAAAGGCCTCTGGATCATCTGCAGTCATCTTAGAAAGAAAGCGACCCACATGGATGGCTGAGGGTTTATCTCCAACATCATCAACTTTAGCAGGTGATCACTGTGCTAGCATCTCCACAACCCCAGTCAGGGTTTTCCTATCCGCTTTTGCATCAGTGGCTAGCTGTTCAAACAGCCTCTGCGATTGCTCCTGTACAGCACCAAACTGTTAGGCACAGCGCCTTGGTTTGCTCCTGTGCGATAGCTTTGGCTTTCTGTAGTGCAGCATTGGCTCGCTTTAGTGCAGCGTTTGTTTGCTGCTGTGCAGCATTTGCTTGCTGCTGTGCAGCGTTGGATATCACCAATTGTTTTAGGATTTCCTCCATGTTTAATCACTCTAGGTACTGGCCTTTTAAGTAGTAACTTACTACAGCTGGTCGCAGCCTCCACCATATGTAACCTGGGGGGCAGGTTGCAGGTACAAATACTTCCTGGGATAAGCAGGCTTTCAGGCACAGATACCAGAACAAGTGAAGTAGTGACAAACAGTGAAGTGTTTAATGGTGATATTTACAAGTCTATAGAGGTGCTGTACAGTGTTCAAAAACAAAACAAACAGAACAAAGATTTACCTTAGGGTAAATTTATTGATAGAGGCTGCAGCTCTTCACATATTTTACATTTATTTTCATTTGTACCATAAGTGCGGAAGTCAAATCTTTCATTCAGAGATTCCTGAATGTGTACGAGAGGAGCCTGGGAGACGTATAAACCCCGAACAGGATTTTTCCTGGCTCCCTCTGGGACGCTCTGCTACACACACATATATATATATATATATATATATATATATATATATATATATATATATATATATAATGTTTGGGGGTTCTAAGTAGTTTTCTAACAAAAAATACAGATTTTAACTTGTAAACAACAAGTGTCAAAAATAGGCTAGGTCAGAGTAAAATTAAATCCTAGGCATAGGTCAAGGGTTCAGACTAAAGTTTAGAGGAGGATTAAGTGCTAAGAGTGACTGTTGAGCTTTGAATTTGGATTAAGGGTCTTTGGGTTACTGTTACCATTAGAATTAAGGTCAGGTTATATGTTATGATTACATTAAAAGGGTGGGATAAATTAAAGGTCATTGACAGTATTGAACTGCCATTAAAACACCACTCAACGTTTAAGAAAAATATTGACAAGACAAGATCATTTTTTGGGCGTATTTTATAGTCCCACTGGGAGTAATGCAGGGTCAGTATTTAATGTCATTGCAATGGCGTTTTGTAGCTGGAAGAGCAGTTTGAAGACAATTAACCGATTAACACCCACCTACATGACAACAAGCAACATTTGAACATTTCTCATGGGGGTTCAGTGAATAATTCAAAACCCTGTATGGATTGAACACAAAAGAACAAAACAGATAATGAGCACTGTTAAGAGCCTTTATCATGTCTTTGCCCTGCCTTGCCTTTCAGCAATGTGTAGAAGCCAGCGATTCCCCTGGATAACGATTCTCGGCTCCTATACTGATTAGGCGAAAAGAAGAACTGAGGCATATCAGAACTGTACCTGTATGCATCCATTGCCCTCACCTTCCCTCCCACACACACACAGTGCAGAAGTACATTGATCAATCCAAACCCGTCCAAGTGGAAGTGTATATAAAGGACATATTGTTTACTAGGATGGATACTTTATTAAAATATATTGTCAGTGGTTGTTGTACCTGAACTGAAAATAACTTCTTTTTTTTGTCCTTGGGAAAAAAATCCCATGTAAAGGTGATTTCCTGTGCCATAATGCCAATGAAAGATGATGTAGGACATCTCTAAGAAACCTAAAATGACTGACAACATTAGGTTGCTGTTAAAGTTCTACTCTAACCAGAACATTTTTTTTTTCCTTACGTCCTTTTCTGTCTGTCCACCTGGACAAGAAGAAGTTAAAGACCCAATACTAATGTTGAGTCCCCAGCCCATTTCTTATAGCTCCTAACTGTCCCTCTTTTGAAGCCATGTTCTCTGGCCCTATTTTCTATTCCTGTATAGACTGCTCTATAAAAGGTAATATTTAACTACAAAAAGTGTTATACGACACTAAACCTTTCCTCCAACCTCTAAATGATTGCCTTTGTGATTTTTAAAAGCCAGAATAAAAATTGTGATTGTCAGGAGTGTGTAATGCTCCTGTTCCTTGGCAGCTCCTGGTCTCATTCCAGCATTCTGGTTTTGGCTAAGCTGCACTCTTGACTGTACACCTGCAGGGTGATTGGTGTAGACACAGGCTCTGAGTGGAGACCAGACCTGATTTAACCCTGCCAAGCCCTTAGCGTCATGCTTGTCATACTGTTTTCAACACGTGCTTCAAGCTCCCTGTTTGCATGCCTTGTTCCCATGCCTTGACATTTGACTGATCCCATCCCTGCCTGCTAGTTTGGATTTCCTTGTTATCAACCACAGATTGGACTTTGGACTATTCTCTAAACTCTGCCTGCCTTTTGACCATGGATTTGACCCTGACTACTCTCTTACCTTCCTTGAACCCAGACTGCCATTGGGCCACTCTGACTGTCTGCCAATTGCAAGTACTTGTTTGTTGAGCTTAGCTCGCATCTGCCCCAGCATGGTAGCCAGGCACTATAGCATTGTTTATAAGACCTGGGGTCAACTGAGTACCAGTAGGCCTGCTTGCCTTATGGGAAAGAGGGCTTCTGTAGGTGAAGAACACAGAGACAGCTATAAGCTATAGTGCCTGAAGACCAATGCTAGGGGTAGGCGTGACAATGGTGAAAAAAAGCACTTGTTGATTCTAACAACAACTTTTTTTGCATATTAATTCTTCATGGTTTGGGTAACATGCAAAGGGTATATCTTCTGCCTACATACTTTGTGCTAAAAGATATCCCTCTTCATTAAGAAAGTTGGGCGTAGTGATAAGCACAATGTGCCTGAGTTCGATTCAAGGGATATTCGCCGGACAGTTAAACAAAAAAAAAAACATAGAAATTGCAAAGGTTCCTTGCACCACATTGAAGTACCCTGGTAGGAAAGGGGTGGGGGAAGGACAGCGAGCATGTGGTCCCCTTCATGAACCATAACAAGCCACATGCCCTCAACATGAGAAGATGCCTTGCCGTGGTGTTCCCTATGTTGATGAGGACCAATGCCTCATAATGAATGACCTCAGGCACAGACAGAGTGCAGGTGGACAGGCCATTTCGTTCACCTGTTCACTGAAGTGTGAACAGGCAGGGTTCAGGGCAAACCCTACATCACCCAATACTCGATCTTCAATTCCTGATTGAAAGGTATGCCATTTTTTGTTCTCCTATGACACCCATCAAAAGGATTCCACCCCCCTAAAGCAATACAACCTTAACAGAGGCTCTAGAGTTTCCCCATTCAGTTCAAAACTAAAATAACATTGTTGGTTGTAGTTGGGTTTAATACAGTTAAGGTATACCTCTCATTTTATCTAAGTACCTACCCTGGCCTCTGAAATTAAAAGCAGGCACCCCCAGGGGGCACGTACGGCACTGAGATTGTTTTTTGTCTTCATTGGTGGTTCATATGTACAAACACATTCTAGATGCCGAAGATCAGAGGGTGGTGGTTTATTAAACATTTCGGCTACCCTTAAAGTATTTTAGTTTCTATAAGGATACAATTGCTTTTCCAGACCTACAGAAAACAGTGTAGCCCATTGTCTATATTTTATTTTTTTAAGCCCAAGGTGCACTGATGCCTCAAAATTGTCCTGGCACAATCTCCCAAAAATACACACAAGCATTAATCATACCGAGCAAGAGTCAGAACATCAAAGTCCCACTGTCTAGTATGTTTACAATAACCCTACAGGCAGTGCAATGAATCACTGCATAGCCCAGCCAATTCCCTTGCCTAATGCTGGTTTGAATCCTATGTCAACATTTCTTCTCTCACTTGGCCAGACCTGACATCTTCCTATGCTCCAAATGAGACGGTATTTTCGTACTAAAGACAAGCGTCCAGCAAAGCACGCATTATGTGCTTTGTGCCAGGAGCTCTGCTGGGACCGCTAGTTCATCAATAGCTGTAAAGCCACTTTCACTGTATTTTATATAGCTGAAAAAGGCTACAGAATTAATGAATGTATGTACAGGGTACTGTGTTATGTTTGGTCTTAGTTTCTTTTTTCTTTTTTTTTGTGAGCAGCTCCAACTACATTTTTGCTTTATTTACACTTTACTTCCAAAGACATCTAGATTTTACAAATGTAACACAGTTCAGGAAAGATTGTTTTTGTTACTAATGTACTGACCTCTCTGTGTTTATTTCAATGTATTTCTTAACTTAGAAGCAGCTGTCACAATTTATATATATATAAATGATATAGCAAGAGCTTACCCTTCCTGTGTAAATAAATAAATAAATATATATATATATATATATATATATATATATATATATATATATATATATATATATATATATATATATATATATATATGTTTTTTTTTTTTTTTTCTCAACACAGGAAGGGTAAGCTTTGGCACAAAGGATTCCAACACAGCAGAGGTGAGTATGCAGGCAAGAGGTTAGGCTTGCATTAGAGAAAGTCAGTGTTAGAGTTGCAAGAAGGTTACGTGTTATGCCCTGTACACACGGTCGGACATTGATCAGACATTCCGGCAGCAAAATCCATGGATTTTTTCCGACGGATGTTGGCTCAAACTTGTCTTGCATACACACGGTCACACAAAGTTGTCGGAAAATCCGATCGTTCTGAACGCGGTGACGTAAAACACGTACGCCGGGACTATAAACGGGGCAGTGGCCAATAGCTTTCATCTCCTAATTTATTCTGAGCATGCGTGGCACTTTGTGCGTCGGATTTGTGTACACACGATCAGAATTTCCGACAACGGATTTTGTTGTCGGAAAATTTTATAGCAAGCTCTCAAACTTTGTGTGTCGGAAATTCCTATGGAAAATGTGTGATGGAGCCTACACACGGTCGGAATTTCCGAAAACAAGGTCACATCACACATTTTCCATCGGAAAATCCTATGGTGTGTACAGGGCATTAGTGTGAATGTTACAGTGAGGGTTAGTGTTACAGGGAGCATCTATTGTTAGGATTAGGGGCCCATTCACACTAGGAATTGCTTTGTGAATCGCACAAGACTGCTGTGAGGTTCCTGTGCAATTCACATTCAATTATGTGGAGTGTGATTGCGTGATTTCAACCCTAGTCATTTTGAATTGGCTGAAATCGTACTGCACCGCACCAAAATTAGTGCATGCATTACTTTTTTAAACGCACGGCAACCACATCACATGGTACTTTTGTACCAAGTGATCCGGTGGGGGCCAGTGGGAGCAAACACACTGCTTTTAGGGTGTCGTTAACTTTGCACTGACCCCAGCAGCAGATCGTAAGGGCAGTTGGATTGTGCAGCGGGAAGCACTCTAGTGTGAACTACCCCTAAAATGGGGGTTAGATTAATTTTACATTCACACCATCCAGGTGAGACATGTGTGTGCATTTCCATGTGTTCCCTTGTGTTGTATGAAGGACAGCCCTTTCATTTTAATGGGCTGCCCTACATGTAGGAAATGCACTGCACCAAAACGTATGGTTAGCACATAGAGCCAATTCACACTAGTGCAGTGACCAAAATTTTTCCACACCGTAAAGCACCAGTCACCACTATTGTTTTCTGTGTGCCCTCATCACACTGAAATGCAGCCCATAGCTGTGCTGCAGTGAGCTGCAATAAAATGCAGACATTCTGCATTTTTTCACAGTGCACTGGAGAGGATCACATGTCACTGTACAACAGCGCAGTGAATGAAGTCTTACTTTTGTACACTTCAAATAAAGTTGACTGTAAAAAGAACGGAAGCTCTGTGATGTGCTGAATCGTGCATAACATCGCCCCCTACTGCTGGCTCACTGCAGCTGCAATGGACAGCTGGCGGACAGTAAACCACTGTGGTTTACTGTCCAGCAGCTGTGCATTTAGGTGTGATTGGGCCCTTAATGGCACCATTGCACGTCTGCTAAAGGGCAGCACGTTTCTGTGTGGGGAAAGCATTTCCAACATGCTTCAGGGTTAGCATTAGAGTGAGAGTTACAGGTTGAGGTAATGGAGGGTTAGTGAAAGGTTAGTGTTGGGGTTACAGGGAGGGTTGGTGTTGGGGTTACAGGGAGGGTTAGTGTTGGGGTTACAGGGAGGGTTCATGTTGGGATTACAGGGAGGGTTAGCGTTGGCATTATATATTGAGGGTTTGCATTATTATTACAGGGAGAATTTAGTGTCAGGTTCAGGGTTACAGGGAGGGTTGCTGTTCCAACTACAGCAAGGATGAGTATTAGGGTTAGAGGGAAGCTAAGTGGATGGTAACAGTAGGAGGAGGTTTATTGGATGGTTGGGGTTATATGGAGGGTGAGTGTTAGGATAATAGGAAAGGTTAGTGATGTGGTATATTACAGAGAAGGTAACTGTAATGCCGCATACACATGATCGGATCGGGAAATGTTGCATGTGAGCTTGTTGGCGGAAAGTCCGACCGTGTGTATGCTCCATCGAACATTTGTTGTCTGACTTTGGAAATGTTGGATTGCGGGTTCTCAAATTTTCCGCCAACAAATTTTGTTGTCGATCTTTCAGATCGTGTGTACACAAGTCCGCCGCACAAAATTCCACGCATGCTCGGAATCAAGTACGAGCCGGAAGCGCTCGGTCTTGTAAAGCTAGTGTTCGTGATGGAGATATCACATGACTATTGAACTTCCTTTTTATCAGCTTGCCGTACATCTTGTACGTCACTACGTTCGTAATTGTTGGCCAAGATTTGTGTGACCGTGTGTATGCAAGACAAGTTGGAGCCAACAACCTTCGAACAAAAACCCACGGCTTTGTTGTCGGAAAGTCAGATCGTGTGTGCAGGGCATTAGAGTTGTAGCAATGGGGAATATTAGAGTTATAGGGAGGATTAGTGAAGGCTAATGCCGCGTACACACGAGCGGACTTTACGGCAGACTTTGCCCGGCGGACGGGATTTCGTCGGACAATTCGATCGTGTGTGGGCTCCAGCGGACTTTGTTTTCTCAAAAGTTGGACAGACTTAGATTTAAAACATGTTTCAAATCTATCCTACGGAGTCGAGTCCGGTCGAAAGGCTCGTCTGTATGCTAGTTCGACGGACAAAAAGCCACGCTAGGGCAGCTATTGGCTACTGGCTATGAACTTCCTTATTTTAATCCGGTCGTACATCATCACGCACGAATTCGATGGACTTTGGTTGATTGTGTGTAGGCAAGTCTGTTCATTCGGAAAGTCCGTCGTAAAGTCCGTCGAAAAGTCCGCCGGGCAAAGTCTGCCGTAAAGTCTGCTCGTATGTACGCCGCATTATGGTTTCATTGAAGGTAGGTGGATGTTGAAAGATACAGAGAAGTTCAGAGAAGGGTTTCAGAGTTACAGGGGAGGTTAGTATTAGTGTTAATGAGGGGTAGTAACGTTTCAGTGGGCTTTACTGTATTAGGGTATTATTGTATTAGAGTTTCAGTGGGTTATTGTTAGAGTTACAGGGATGAGGTTAGTTGGAGGGGGCCTTAAGTTAGAACATCACCCTCAGCCGAAAACTAATATGAACAGTATATATACTGTGTATATATATATATATATATATATATATATATATATATATATATATATATATATATATTTCCAAGAGTAGCCACGTCACTCTATGTTTTGTAAATGCACAGGTGCTTACTCACAAGGAAATCTATATTAATCCAAGTCTGGTTTAGAGGCACACACGGGTCTTGCAGAGGAGGGAGATCAAAAACAGCAGTATTTTTATTGTCAACATTTCGATGAAGCTCAGTCCATCTTTCTCAAGTCTTGAAAAAGATGGACTGAGCTTCCATAGTAATGTTGACAATAAAAACGCTGTTGTTTTTGATCTCCCTCCTCTGCAAGACCCGTGAGTGCATCTAAACCATATATATATATATATATATATATATATATAAAATCTGGTCCTGAATTTTGGTTATACATTGCTTATTTTCCTTGAAATACCAAAGAAAGACAACAAAAGCAGCTTTAAAGTGGTATTTTTTAGGACAAAAAAACACATCAATGCATATTATAGTAACTGTATTCTTCAATAGCCACACATGATAGAAATCTACATGTCTTTGCAAACCCAGTTATTACATTGTATATGTAGTGGTAACATCATCACTGTGCTGTACACGAGTTTGTGCAGAGAGCAGAGCTGTGGAAGGGACCCAGCAGACTCTACCCACTACAGTCTGTCTGCAGAAAACTACAGGAGGGGGCGGAGACAAGACCAGTCCCCCTGCACAAGGAGAGAGAGCAGCAGTGAGCGGTCTTTATTACAGGAAGCTCCCATACAGAGGGAGAGTCTCACACTGGATTATTGCACAGATCTGGAAGAAATACACAAAGTACACTAATGCCGCGTACACACAATGGGAATTTCCGTCAGAAAAATCTTGGATGGTTTTTCCGACGGAATTCCACTCAAGCTTGCCTTGCATACACACGGTCACACAAAAGTTCTCTGAACTTTCGACCGCCAAGAACGCGGTGACGTACAACACTGCGACGAGCCGAGAAAATGAAGTTCAATGCTTCCGCGCATGCGTCAAACTGTTTCTGATCATGCGTGATTTTTTGCGCGTCCGAATTGCATACAGACGATCGCATTTTCGTATAGGAACTTTTCCCGACCGAAAAATAGAGAACATGCTCTCAATCTTTTGCTGGCTGGAATTCCGCCAGCAAAAGACCGATAGAGCATACACACACGGTTACATTTTCCGACAAAAAGCTCTCATCAGAGTTTTGCTGGCAGCATTTCCGATCGTGTGTACGGGGCATGAGATCCAAGGAAGAATACACGTGACTCTTGTATTTGGATCATATTTACTTATTCCAAAGTTCAGCTTTAATATCTATGCACATGCGGGGCCAAATATCTCAGTTTCTGTAGAGCTGTAGTAACATTTTAGTTCACATTTCATCATGGTTTTACTATTTCTTTTATGCAAAGGTAACTTGCTTTTTTATGTTCCCTGATCCATAAAGGATACACAAATGTCAGCAGACCTTAACTGAGATATACAATCTAAGAATTTCAGTTACTGAATACCCACAATTCATTTCACACATAATATTTAACAGCTTAGTACAGCAGGTCAGAATATAATTTTATTTTTAAAGGGACTGCTTAGACAAAAATCTACATGTGTTCAAAAAAAGGTATTACTTTATATATGGTAACTGGGTCATATATATATATATATATATATATATATATATATATAATAGATAGATAGAGAGAGAGATAGAGAGATAGATAGATAGATAGATAGATAGATAGATAGATAGATAGATAGATAGATAGATAGATAGATAGATAGATAGATAGATAGATAGATAGATAGATAGATAGAATATTTAGAAGCCCTGATGATTTTTTTTTTTACTTAAAAATGCTTTAGCGAGGATTTTTGGCAAATTAGATGCAATCTTGCATGCTTATTGTGCATACTTTATTGCAGGTGATGAGAAGGGTAGTTCATGCTGAAAGAGTTAAAATGCATTTTATCTGCATTTTATTTTGCAGCAACCTTTTTGCCACATATAGAGTTTATAGAGAAACACCTATGATAAGTATAGATCTATGTAATATGGTTTTATATTATATAAATCTCTATTATTACAAATAATAAATAAACTAATAATGCAGAAAGCAAGATTGTCTCATTACAAGTAGACCCCTAGTGGTGGGAACTAAAATAACACATGGATACAGCAAGATTTATTAGCACACTGCAATTGTGAGCTGGATAAGCAGGAGAGATCAGAAAAAAAAAAGAACCCAATTATTTTTTTGTTTTCCTCAAATATATCGGTCATTGTGCAATTGGTAGAAACAGAGGACATAACATCACTAAGAGAATCCATTCATTCAATAAGTCTGCCCCCTTGCAAAGCATTACATTAATAATTATTTCAGAGCCATGCAGTAATAAATCATTAGAACATTCTAGTTATGACATATAAAATTATAGAGTAGCACCATGCCAATTAGAAATGTAAAACAACGTTTAATATGTTTCCTTTTCAACCATACATATTCAGTACTTAACATACGAATTGGCAAGAAAATAATTAAACAGTACATTTTAAGGTGCTTAAAACCAGATTCAATGCAGGATTTTAGATGTTAAATTTTAAACCTCTTTATACAGAAAAGTCTGTTTTAATCACATCAAGTTAAGACAGGAAAACAAAAACAAAACCTCAAGCACAATTGTGAAGCTGTCCATATCCCAAAAACCTGATGTCCCCATTCCATAACGTACTCCCCACCAACATCTCCCGGAAGATCCACTCATAAGATAACAATGGAAGCCTTACTAAGCTTTTTATCATTGTAACAAAAGTTGACTGTACTTGGATAGTTTCTTCTTAAAGAAGTAGATCCTTCACAGTTTTTCTTCCAATTCATCAGAGAGAACTTTAATACTTCTAAAGATGGCATATACCACCACCTTCACTTGTCTATGTTTCTGCAGCTCTTCATACCTGTCAATCACTACCCTCACAACCTTCTATCTTTGCCTACAGCAGGAATACCTTGTAAGAGATGAAGGCAGCAACACAGTTGATACTTTTTTTTATATTCACTAACAGTTACATTTTCGGAACTACCCCCCTCTTCTAAGGTCCAAGCAGAACTTACCTTTGAAGACCTTAAACAAATGGGGATAGGCTTTGAAAGCTTGTCCTGAAAATGTAATGGTTAGAGCAAATACAAATATTATCACCAGTGCCGGGGAAAGGTCATCCAGTGCCCTGGGCAAAGATGCTAGTATGTGCACCCCCTACCCACATGATGTGCAAGTTGGGGGATCCTACACTCAGCAGTCACTTGCTTGTCAAAATCACTGCCGCTGCCACTACTCCTGGCAGCCGTGTAAGAGAAGGAAGGCACCCCATCACTACAATAAACCATTGGGCCCTAGGCAGCCGCCCCTCCCACTCACCCCTTGCCATGTTTATCACTACAGTACTCAACTGTGTTGTTATAACTGTGCACTAATACAGCTACAATCATCTTAAGAGATTAAGGGAAAGGCAGAAAGGAAGTAAGTCACACAGAGAGGGCAACCAACACTGCCACTGCCACTACTCCTGTCAGCCTTGTAACAGAAGGAAGGCGCCCGCATCCCTACAATAAACCATTGTGCCAAGGGCAGCTGCCCCTTCCACCCACTCCTTGTCCCGGCCCTAATAATCTCTAACAGTACTGTTGTCACAATTGTGCACTAATACGGCTACAATCACTTTAAGAGATAAGCAGAAGTAAGTAAGTCACACAGAGAGGGCAACCAACAGTGTGAACTGAAATGAGATCAGATAGGATGCAGTCTGTTCTTTCTGAGTTTGTCTCTCTTACTGATCATTTCAGCAAACAAACATTTTGCTATAAAGAAAAGCCAGGGAAACTTTTTCTGCTATGGCTATGTGCCAAAAGTTAACATCATGTGCATAAAAGCATAAGCAAAAAGGTTTTATTGCGCTTGTTTTATCACTTGAACATTTGGATTTTATTACATTGAACTATCAACAATGATCCTCCTTTATTTTTAGTTAAGGGTTAAAAGGTTAAGGGTTAAACATGCATTATAGTTTAACAAGGGAAATCAGTACAGTGATAACACAATAATATTATCTTGTGTTAAAATTGGTTGGCCTCCAGTGGTAACTCTTGGGAGGGCTGGTGGGTCCAATATATTTCAACACCATGTTTTAGGTAAAGACCACACCGCATGACCCATATTTACAGTTAAAGACCAAACTTGACCCTTGTCAACAATGATCCTCCTTCATTTTTAGTTAAGGGTTTAATTCCAGGACCTTTAATGTATTATAATGTAATGTATTATAATTTAACAGCACAATGATAACACAATAATATTATCTTGCGTTAAAATTGGTTGGCTTCCAGTGGTAACTCTTGGGAGGGCTGGTGGGTCCAATATATTTAAACACCATGTTTTAGGCAAAGACCACACTGCATGACCCATATTCACAAGTAAAGACCAAACTTGACCCTTGTGTTGCAATAACAACCATGATATGGCATAGCTTAATTCCTACTTGCACTCACTGGTGAGGTATTGAGATGTCTGGGATATTTGAATACATTTCCATTGACATTCTGTTCACAAACTAATTGCCATGCAAAGATCACAGCCCCTGAATGAAAACGCCAACACTGAAGAGCATATTTTTCAAAGTGCCATATGACTCCAAAGGACTCATTAATCTTGGGCCAAGCGCTGTAGAGATGTAAAATAGACTCATTCCGGTTTACCTTTTAATTATATTAATTTATGTGGAAAAGCTACACCTGTGTCTAACCACGTTCCGACACTGAGGGCGATGTGTAGGTTTTTTTTTTTTTTTTTTACGTCTAACGTGCCCCAAACAAAGCAGACTTTATCAACTGATAAATGACTCATGGAACTTTCTGCAAAGCAGCATAAATATATAAAGCACGATGCCCCAGGATCATTTCCAAGCAAGTTGAGTTGCGAGAAATATATTTAGAGACGGTTTTATTTAGCCGGCAAACTAACAAGAAGGTATTAACTAATCTGGCGAACCGCAGAAGGCAACTAAGAAGCTCTTCTGCGAGACATTTGTACAAATCACCTTGGTAACCTATCTTCCTCTGACAAATGCTCCGATATTACTTGGAGCAGCAATGTGCTTGGACCCTGGGTGACAGAAGCATAACAATGTCGCCTAAAGAACCCAAATGCCATATGGTGCACGCTGAATGAGGCTTAGACGTCTCTGTGTCCATACAGTCTCTTAATGAGAAAAGGACAGTGTGAGATAATGAGGAGGATTCTATTAAAAGACTCTCTGAATTTTGGACAAATTCCTTTTAAACAGGCCATGCAATGATATGCACCATTACACCGTAGATTGTTTTAATACTTGGATATGCAGTTCTGCATAAGGCAATACCACTGATAGTCGGTCACTCGCAGTAGTTTAAATATAAAGCTTCTGTGATGTTCTTAGAGATGCTGACGGATGGAGTTATGGCAGATTTGTAAATCCGGCAATATAAGGCAATGAGATCTTTCAAAGGGAGACCACGAGGTCTCTAAGGACAACACATGTCACTCATATCCTATAGCACCCAATTAATAAGGTAAATAGGAACCAGGCAAGGGCAACCAAGCAGAAATCATATTTAATTGTTCCAATAATGCTAAGATGAAATTTGACTGGTTAATGAAAGGGAGGATAACCTGACCAGTCTGTCCACTCTCTAAATAGTTAAGCCCTTTTAATGTAATTATACATGCTATACATGGAGTCACAATATGATACAAGAGCCCTTACCATCATGAGTCTATTTTACATACTGCATTTTCATTTTTGAGATTACCGAATCCCGAAAGGGATTTTTCCAAGTTGAAATAATGCATATTAATGGACAAGTTAAGAATTTGGTTAGCGAGGCTGCACTGTCAAATAACCTCCCCGTATGTTTTACCATAAGGTGTAGCATATGCCACTGAACACATTAGACATGCATGCATTAATACATTAAATATCCTTTTATTCTTATTTTTTTTTTTTCTGTAGGGTAAAAATATGCCCTGAGCCAGGCTTGTAACTCATCCCCTGCCAAAAACGATAAACCTCACCCAGCCATTTCACCAGATCAACTTGGAAGAAACAGAAGAAAGAAGACAAAATAATGTTTTATAACTCAGAACCTCGCTACCATTCTTAAATGCCTGCAGTTGCCTCCGCATGGAGGGCAGCAAAAGTTCCAAATCTAACACAGTTATTACAGCAGCACAGCTCTCTGTTGCCGCTTTGTTGACAGCTTATTGATTGGCATTGGTTTTCTTAAAAGATCCATAGCTAAAATCACAGTCTTAAAAAAAAAGGAGGCTTTTTTCATCCTACACAATTACAGACATTTGAGTGAGAGAGAGAGATATCAGGAGGACACAAGTTCGTAAGGCATTGTTGTTTCTGCAGAACAAAACTATAAAGCCTCAGACCATAATGTGCTATAAAAAAAAACCCTTTTCCTTGGTACTTGCTACCATCTACATGTGAAACCTATCATAGCACTACAGCAAGCTCAGGTAAGAAGATTGATAAGTCAGCTTCTGATTGAAATTCCTTCTGTCTCCAGTGAACCGAAACCAAGCCAACATCAGCCACGCATCCCTAAATGTCCATATTTAAGACCCTGTGGTTTCTAACCGCTAAGCATCTTGCAGCACCCGGTAGCCCCTTCTTTGAATACTCTACTTTTCTTACTGCCTAAGCATCACAAAGCATAGCAAACATTAAAAAAATATATATTATAATAATCACACTCCTTTTTGAAGAGCATCAGCCCCATCCTAAGAAGCTACAAAGATAACTTTGAAGTTGTGTCAAGGGATAAGAGACTTCTTACCTGCATCAGCACCCAGACTCAGCACCTTGGCAATAGGCAGTAATCCTGATAGAGCCACCAAGGCTAGGAAGAACTCAGACATTGTTGCAGGCAAAAGGATTGAAAAGAGACTGCTGATGACTGCCTGGTTGCACACAACACTCAGCGAGCTTGGAGTCTAGTGTAATTTACAAATGTCAATGGAAATTCTTCTGCTAAAGCAAGCCAGCCAGCCTGCCTGCTTTCCCCCCCCCCTCCTGCTTCCAGCAGGACTTGTAGGTGTGTATGTGTGTGCGAGCTGCCTGTGTGTCTTGACTCCTCAATGCAGAATACACGTCTGATGTTACATCACAAGAGAGGGGCAGAGAGAAAATGAGAGAAGGGAGAGAAGAGAAGAGATGCCAGTCGGATTGGATCTTCTGATTAATCACACAATCTAACACATACACCCCAATCCTTGGCCATAAATCACCCCCATCAATGGCTAAAGAGCTATTTGAACACACAAGGAGGGATACACATCAGCCTAAAAAGACTGCATAGAACAATTCTGTTCTTCTGCTTCCTCCTCCTGTGTCACTTCACATCCATCTACAGCAAAAAAAAAGAAGATGTTTTCTATCTGGTCATTTAATAATGGCATTGGATATATCACATTTCTTTTTTTTTTTTTTTCCCCCGTCGGATGCTATTTTAGCCAAACGGTCCTCTTGCAAAGGGATTTGGTGCAAATGCAAATGCAAAAAAAAAGCAGCTCTGTAATTAGCTATAGAAGAAGCAGAAGGGTGGGGGGAAAGGGGGGGGGGGGTTGCTTGCCATCTAGCTGCCTCTGACTGTGCTTGGTGGGCTGAGGGATTAATAAGCTTTTGGGAAGGGAACCGGAGCAACATAATAGATGATTCAGCATTAACCAGTAAATGAGCAGTATCCACAAAGAGTGATTCATGGATTGCTCTGGATCTGAAGTCTAGCAGGACCCTCGACGAGAATAAATGATGCCCCCTTATGTTAGCCGAGCAGAAGGCAGGATCGCGTCGGGCAGTGGGCTCTGCTGAGCTGTCGGGAGTTCACTGCCATGGCAGGTTGGCTCGCTGACCTTTTAGCAGGCAGTTCAGCTGGATAGCAAAGGGTTGAACAGCCCAAGAGGGGCTTTTAAATACATGTAATTGCCAGCATTGGTTAGGTAGGTTAATGCAGCAAGACAACCAGGCAAGTGACCTTTTTTTAGAGGAGGGGTCAGCTTTAGACCTCCATATATTCCCTCAGTGCAACGTTATGTTTACTAACTAATTTGACCTTGCTAACTCAATGGGGTTGATTTACTAAAGGCAAATAGACTGTGCACTTTGCAATGGTAGTCGCTCCAGAGCTTAGTAAATGAAGAAAGGCTCTGCTGACTTCCATCATCCAATCATGTGCAAGCAAAAACGCAGTTTTGTTTAAATTTTCTTTGGTATTTGATTGCAGTGGCGGCCCTTCCATAAGGGGTGCAGGGATCCCACCCCCTAATCCATGTGCCCGGGCCCCTAATCTACATTCAAGGTGCTTGATGCATGGATTTCAATGGGTTTTTCTTTTTTTTTGAAGATCATAATTAGAGCCTGAGGTTCTAATTGTTTTCAAAAAATGGTGGGCTTGGGGCACAGAGCACTGCGCCCCGAGCCCACCCAGATGTGTGACATTAGCAAATTAATATTCGCTAATGTCTTCCTGTTTCGCCTCCCAGCCAATCAGGGAGCGGGTCCTGTGACTCGATTGGCCGGAAGTCCTAAGACCTCATTGGCCGGGAGGAGAAGATGCAGCGACTGCCAGAACATGGAGGAAACAGAGGGGGGGAGATGCAGACACAACCTGGATGGGGTTAGTGCCGATCAATTGGCGAGCGAGCCAGCAACGGGGGGGGGGGGTTGGTGTGAGGTGGCGGGCTGGAGCGACTGCAGGGGTAGATGTCTCAGGTTTGTTTGCCTTGCCCCCACCCCCGACTGATGGAGCACCAGCCACCTCTGTGTGATTGGGTATTCTTTGCAATGTGAAGCTTCACCCCATTTGCTGGGATCACACTTGCAAAGCACACAGTCTATTTGCCTTTAGTAAATCAACCCCATTGACTTAGCAAGGTCAAATTCTTTGCAAATATAACATTATACCGAGAGAACATATAGAGGGCTAAAACTGACCCCTCTTATGAAAAAAAAAGGTCACTTGCCTGCTTAATGCACTAAAATGTCAGCAAAAATGAGGAAGTGTTGGTGAAATTATGCTATTTTGGTAAAATGTATTGGAGTCAATGAGGCCAAAGGTGAAAATAGGATGGCTTAGGGGGATTTTAAAGGGTGCAATGAGCTTTATATGACTCCTGAGGGATATGGAAGCTTCTTTCAATTATCCTGGACCTGGTCTTGTCCCAAAAAAAACTGTCACTTATTAGTCCCTCATTATTTTACTTTTTCAAAGAAAGAAAAAAAAAAGCAGCTAAAAAATGTAAATAAAAAGATAAGACATATAAAGTGACAGTACACAGATAACCATCAAATACATATAACGAAAGGGGGAAACATTGTATTTACTAAGAATACTAAGAGGTATAAAAATAAATAAAACAAAAAAAATAAATAAATAAAAATTGCAGAGGTATCACAAATGATCCCCATATTTAGCTTAATACGGTGTTTCTCAACTCCAGTCCTTAAGGTGCCCCAACAGGTCATGTTTTCAGGATTTCCCTCAGATGAAACAGCTTTGGTAATTACTAAAGCAGTGAAACTGATCAAATCACCTGTGAAAAATAATAGAGGGCCTGAAAACATGACCTGTTGGGGCGCCTTGAGGATTGGAAATGAAAAATACTGGTCCAATATTTTATTACTTATGATCATCAGCTCCATCTAGTGGCCAGAATTTGGTATTTTCCTTATTGAGGTATTTCAGGAAAATACACATTATGGCCACTGGATGGAGCTGACAATGAAAGGAAAAGCATATTTGACAAAATATAGAGGTAATTTGTGATGGCTGTGCAAATGTGTCAAGCTGTTTTTTGTTTTCTTAATAAATATACCCCTAAGTGTAATGTATAAACTAACTTAATAAAACCCCACCCCACCCCCCAAAAAAAGCCTCTAAATGAAGTAAATTTCTTACCAAATGCTGATCTAGTGTTTTCCATACTTGTATATGTACTTAATCTATTGGCAGATCAGGAAGTCTAGCCCTGCTCCAACTTTCTAACAGGGGGGGGGGGGGGGGCTGAGAGCATTGAAGCCAGCATCAGCCAAGGAGCCAGAATTCTTATAACCAGGTTAGCATTGATTTTGGTCTTTATTGGGAACCTATCAGGGTGTCTGTCATCTATCACAGATGGTTATCACAATTGGTTAATAGGGCTAGTTGTTGGGCAGAGCCCCTACCTGGCACTGCCTGTAAGAATAGGGTAATGTCTGACCAGCTGTGATGCTTGTTCTAACAGGTTCACTTGACATTCACACTGTCTTTGCTGAGCAAACTGCAATGCAAAATGAGCAGTTTTCCATCATTTATTTAACGTTCTGGCATGTAAATTCCTGTTAACGCATCCAAACACGTGTACAGACTAGGTTCATTTAGCGCTTAAACATTAATTCATTTCAATGGCCAGAATAAATTATTATTCTGGCCAATGAAATGAATTAACGCCCAAGCACTTGATGCGCCTAAATGCTTTACAGACGATTACATCCAGTGTGCATGAGGCCAAATAGCATGATGATTGTGCCCGGCTCTTCCTCTCATGAACTCATCTTGCAGGTTAGATGTGCCCTTGCTGTGGTCTGGTGATATACATTACAGATAATGATGAATCTGTGTTCTAGAGATGTACTAACATTGTGGAATTGTCCCAAGACAATACCTTAGTGTGTGTTGAGTGAGTTGGGTCACCTAAATTGGGATTCAAAGTGTATGGGGCCAATTTATGGTGGCTAGATGTTCCCTAATTTACTCCACTGGGTAAACGAATCCCCCCTCCTAGCACAATCCCCCCCCAACTGCCGATCAGCACAATTCTTCCCCCCTAAATCCCCCCTCCCAGCACAATTACTCCCCCCTAAAACCCCTTTCCAGCATTATTCTTCCCCCCTAAATCCCCCTCCTAGCACAATTATTCCCCCCAACCCCCTCCCAGCACAATTCTTTCCCCCTAAATCCCCCACCCCCAAATCCTTCCTCTCCCCCTAAATCCCTCCTTCCAGCACGACCCCCCCAAACTCCCCTCCCAGTACAATTCTCCCCCCCAAATCTCCCTCCCAGCACATTTCTTCCCCCCTAAAGCCCCCCTCCCAGCACGATTCTCCCCCCTCCCCCAAACTCCCCTCCCAGCACATTTGTTGCCCCCTAAATCCCCCCTTCCAGCACGATTCTCCCCCCTCCCCCAAACTCTCCTCCCAGCACAGTTCTTCCCCTCTAAATCCCCCCTTCCAGAACCATTCTTACTCCTAAATCCCACCCCCCAGCACAATTTTCCCCCCTCCCCCAAACTCCCCTCCCAGCACAATTCTTCCCCCCTTAAACCCCCCTCCCCGAACCATTTCTTACCCCTAAATACCACCTCCCAGCACAATTTTTTACCCCAAATATCCCCTCCCAGCACAATTCTTCCCCCCTCTAAATCCCCCCCAGCACAATTCTTCCCACGATATACCCCCTCCCCCCTAAATTCCCCCTCCCAGTACAATTTATTTCCCCCCTAAATCCCCCCCAGCCCAATTCTTCCCCCCTAAATCCCCCCTCCCAGCACAATTTTTCCCCCCTAAGCCTGGGTTCACACTGATGCGAATTTACAGCGGGTTTGATGTGTTTAGGAACACACAGATTTACAGGTCATGTAAAAAGCATAATATTCCATGGCTTAGGTTCACATCTATGCGTTGCGAATTTGGTGCGAGAAAAAAAAGGGTCCTGTGCGTGTTGACTGCAGGTGCGATGTGAATTCCTATGGTGCAATGCGAATTTTATCTTCATAGGCTTCAATTAAACTTGCAGTAAACACACAGCACACAGTTCACATCTCTACAAATTGTTCACTGGCCGCCTCCTGAAATTTGTGGAAAAATTGCACCTGTCCACCTCAAAATGCAAGGCAAATTCGCACCTCACACAGGACAAAAAAAAATGATCAAATTTGCAGTACATCGCATTGCAGTAGCGTGAACCTAAGCTTAATCCCCTTTCCCAGCACAATTCTTCCCCCCCTAAATCCCCCCCCGCCCCCAGTACAATTTTTATTCTCTACACCCACTCCCAGCACATATGTTCCCCACTAAATCCCACCTTACAGCACAATTCTCCCACCAACCCCCCTCCCAGCACAATTCTTCCCCCCTCAATCCCCTCTCCCAGCACAGTTCTCCCCCCCTCCCCCAAACTCCCCTCCCAGCACAATTCTTCCCCTCTAAATCCCCCTCCCAGCGCAATTCTTCCCCCCTTAAACCCCCCTCCCAGAACAATTCTTCCCACTAAATCCCCCTCCCAGCACAATTGTTCTCCCCTAAATCCCCCCTCCCAGCACCATTCTTCCCCCCTTTAAATTCCCCCCTCCCAGCACCATTCTTCCCCCCTTTAAATTCCCCCTTCCCAGCACCATTCTTCCCCCTTCTAAATTCCCCCCTCCCAGCATGATTCTCCCCCTCAAATCCCTCCTCTCAGCACAATTCTTCTCGCCTAAATCTCCCTTCCAAGCACAATTTTCCCCCCAAATCCACCCTCCCAGCACAAATTTCCCCCCAATATCTCCCCAGCTAGCACAAATCTCCCCTCCCAGCACAAATCCTCTCCACCATTCTAGCATTCAGGTTTTCAATTTTGTTGAAACACCAGGACAATCCTGCAAAAACCAAGATGGTTGGGAGGTTAGACTTTGTGCCTCTTATGCCGCGTACACACGACCGGACTTTACGGCAGACTTTGTCTGGCGGACTTTTCGACTGACTTTACGACGGACTTTCCAAATGAACGGGCTTTCCTACACACAATCAACCAAAGTCCGACGGATTCGTACGTGATGACGTACGACCGGACTAAAACAAGGAAGTTCATAGCCAGTAGCCAATAGCTGCCCTAGCGTCAGTTTTCGTCCGTCGGACTAGCATACAGATGAGCGGACTTTTGAACCGGACTCGAGTCCGTCGGACAGATTTGAAACATGTTTCAAATCTAAGTCTGTCAAACTTTTGAGAAAACAAAGTCCGCTGGAGCCCACACACGATCGAAATGTCCGACGGACTCCAGTACGCCGGACCAAGTATGCCGGAAAGTCTGATCGTGTGTATGCGGCATAAGAATCTTGCACCCAGGGCAATTGCCCCTGCCCACCCTACACCACTGGCACAATGCCATTGTTATAACACCCAATCACCTAGTGGGCCTGGAGGATAGAGAACCAATGTTCCAGAAAGGAGCGTGGGTGGGGATTAGAGCCTCCAGGATGAAATGATAGAAGTGGCCAGGTAAAAGAGTCCCAAAGTCTCTGTTATGAGTTCACTCCTAGTCAAAGATCCAGCACAAAGAATCTGCTTTGTGAAATTTGCTGCAAACAGGCAAAATAGAAAAGGGTACAAATCCACAAAAACTCAATGATTATCATTTTTTTGGTACCCCTGTCTGAATCATGACAATTATTTAGCTTCTGCTGTGCTTGATCTTACAGCAACTTTCAGCTGGATATCATTTAGAGGTAGGTGTGCCCTCTAGTGGACACATTTCTATACAAAATATTACTGTGAAAACTATGGAACAGCGGCACAGGCACAAGCAATGTAATTCTAAATTTTACATTAATGGCACAAAAATAAAAACTTGCTTTAGATACACAGCCGCTCCTTCAAAGATACGCTTAATTATCTTGGAACAGTATGGATGATTTCCATATTATTTTGCCTACTTCTGTTTTTATTTTCTTATTTGCTTTATTGTCATCGGCTTGGGTAAAGTGATTTAGATTTTTTTTTCATTAAGTTGTATTTATATGCTGTTAATTAGCCCGTGTTTAATGAGATTCGCGGAGGATAATGAGATTCGCGGAGGATAATTATAAGCTTTGTTATATATCATTTTAATTGACATTGCCTGGATGGGGGAGGGAAAGGGAAGCTGTAAGGTTTGATTCACACTGCTGCATGTTGGGAATGAGCGCAAAATCGCGCGCTTTCCCAACATGCAAAAAAATGCGCTGCCATGCAGCAGACGTGCAATGGAGCAGTTACCATGCAGTTCAGTGCAGTTCATCGCATTTTGGAAAAGAGTCCTGAAGTTCTTTTCCGTGTTTCTCGCTCAAATAGCAGCCTATAGAAATGAATGTGCTGCGCTACATGCAATGCATGGGAACAAGCAAAAGCACGCAGAAACATGCCCATGCTTGGTTGCTCCTTTAGTTGTGAACCAAGTTTAAGAATTAAAATCGGTGGCAGCGCTCTAACCGTGGTGGAACTACAAATCTCAACAAATATCACCTAGTTCTAGTCTTGGCTGTGGAGCGTCAAGCCCAACTTTAGCTCACAGGTAAGCTGGGACTTACAGTTTGACAATAGATGTGCAACCAATATTATTATTAGTCCTTATGTGCAGGAACAATACCAACCATAATAACTGTGTCAAAGTCCATCTTTCCTTTTTTACCTTTTATCATCCTATTATATTATCATTCTATCTCTGCAGGGACACAGTAGTGATGTAGAGCAGAGGTTCTCAACCACTGACAGTGGCCCACTGCCCCTTTGCGCCCTCCCTCCCTTCAAGCCTAAGTGCCGGTTCACACAGGTGTGACTTGGCAGGCAACTTAGCCACCTGACAAGTGGCGCTGCGTTCTGTACTATGAAACCGTTCTAATAGGAACAACTCAAGTCGCCACAACTTAGAAAAAAGGTTCCTGTACTACTTTGGGATGACTTCAGGGCGACTTGCATTGACTTCTATACAGAAGTCATTTTGCAAGCCGCCGCTGAAGTCGTGTGCAGATCGCCTTGCAAAATCGCACGGCAAGTCAGGCTGCCCCTGTGTAAACTGGCACTAAAGCAAGCTGCAGATCCCCTAACCTGCCAAAGTGCCTCCCAGTTCCCATTGTGCCACCTACACTCCTATAGTGGGCCGCTGTACTCCTCAAATTCCAATAGAAGAAGCCGGCACTTCAAATCCTGAATACATGGTAAATGGTTTATTAGGTTACATGTGTACCTAATAAACCATTTACCATGTATTCAGGATGTGGAGTGCCAGCTTCTTCTATTGGAATTTGCTGATTAACTGCTGTCATGAGGACATCGTAGCCAGAGCACCCTCCTGTGGACTGCAACTGATACCAAGGATATTTCCTTGTTTAGAGTGCTGCATTTTTTGATTGTTTGCTGGCTGTACTCCTCAACCTCCAACAGTGCCCCCAGGTCCTTATGGAGCTTCCACAGTGCTGTCCAACATCTCACAGTGCCCACCAACCCCCTGCAGTGCCCCTTAGGTTGCGTCAGAGCCTCCATCCCCCCCATAGTGCCCCTAGCCTCCAACAGTGTCCCAGAGTGCACCCCAACCTCCCAGAGTACCCTCCAGTCTCCCACAGTATTCCTGAACTTCCCACAGTGCCCCTCAACCACTCACAGTGCCCCCATGTCCTTTTAAGAGCCCCCACAGTGTTGCCTAACCACCCACAGTGCCTGCCATCCCCTTGCAGTGCCCCTTTGGTTGCAGCAGAGCCTCCAACCTCAAACAGTCCCCTACTCCCTCCAGAGACACATTTGCCAGAGTTGCCCCCAGGTCCTTTCAGAAACCTTATACGTTGTGACCAAGTCTGCTGCAGCCTTATATATATATTTTGCATTCCCATACTTTTATTGTGTGCGTATATAGGCTTTTTTTTTTATATCGTTTTTTTTTTTTTGTTTGTTTTTTTACTGTGGGAGTATGGAAGATTTTGGAAGAATGTACCCAGCTCCAGTCTCAATTAGGTTGGGAACCACTTATGTAGAGAACAAGAGCTGCAGCCACAGCAGACGTGGGTTAGATGCCAAAGATTCTGCAGTTAATAGAGCTCTGCAAGAAAGCGAGGGTTGGAGTTACTGGTGGTGGGACTTTTACATGTCATTATTATTTATTTATTTTGGTTTGTTAAAAAGGAGGCTTTTTAAATATATTTTTATTATTATTATTATCATTATTATTATTATTATTATTATTATTATTATTATTATTAGCTACAGAGTTGCTTTAAATAGAAAAAACTATAACCTTATTGGCCGCAAAGTGTTGCAGCACAGTATTACACATTGGACAACCTAAAACAACCCTTTAGCAAAAAAATACCAAAAAAAAAACAGAGTCAATTAAAAGGTGAAATTAAAAAAAAATGTTTTTGTGGCAATATTCACCTTCAAACCATAGATTTTCCCTGTAATATGTTTTCAGCCACTAGATGTTCTCAGTCTGATAGCAAGTATCATTCAACTCATTTTCTCTGTGCCCAGGTAGTTTTGGACCCACCCCAGCCTGTAACTGGACAGTAAAAGGAGAAGCAGCGCAGTGATGAGGTAATTTTGTCTGTCACTCTGATATCTGCTCTTATCAGCATGATTCTTGTCAGCATATGAACTGATTGTGTCCTCTCATATTCCAGCCCTTCTGTACAGGAAATGCAAGAGGCTAATAAAAATAAATAAATAAAGACTACTATTACTACTACTAATAATAATAATAATAACAATAACTATAATAATAACAATAACAACATTAATAATAATAATAATAATAATAATAATAATAATAATAATAATAATATATTCATTTTAAAAAAATGTAAATACATCTGATTTTTAATCGAAAATTAGCATTTTTACAGGTAATGTGGTTTATAGACCACTTTAAAAAAAAAACAGTTTAGTTTAAATAAATAAGGAATTATATACAAATATGTTACGTGAATATTAGCAATTTTTATGGATACATGTGGTTTACAGAAATGCAAGATGCTAAAAGCAGGTCAAATTCAGATACTTACACTGCTTTAAAAAAAAAAATACTACTACTAAGGCTAATAAAAATAAATAAATAAAGACTACTACTACTACTACTAATAATAATAATAATATATTCATTTAAACAAATATGTAAATAAATAAATAAATCAGATTTTTAAGTGAGTATTAGCATTTTTACAGGTAATGTGGTTTATAGACCACTTAAAAAAAAAAAAAAAAAAAAAAGCTTGGTTTAAATAAATAAATAAATAATTATATATAAATATTTTAGGTGAATATTAGCAATTTTTTGAAAAAATTCAGATACTTACAATGCTTTAATAATAATACCAATAATAATAAATTCATGAGTACATTCATTTTTTTTTTCCTTTTATATCCGCCTGGAGTTCAGCTATAAATTCATGTGTCTGAGACATGACCAGTCGCCAATTCTAACAATATGGAAACTAGGCCATACCCAAGACTCATCCCACCCCCTTTTACATTACCTATTTAAAAAAAGGAGACCACACAAGTGAAAATGGTCATAGCAGCCTTTTGTTAACAACTCAAATTAAATTAACCACTTGCTGACCAGCGCATGCACATTTACAGCGGCAGGTTGGCTGCTTCCCGCAAATTGACATATGGGTACATCGGCTCCTTTAGGAGCCATAGCAGGCGCGCATGCACACCCGCTGCATGGTGGGGGACCCGTGCACGTGGCTGAGGGCCGCAATGTCTGCCAGCCACCTGCGATCGTGGGGTGACACAGTGGTGTAGTGGATAGCACTCTCGCCTAGCAGTAAAAGGGGGCGCTGGTTCACATCCCAAGGACGACACTACCTGCCTGGAGTTTGCATGTTCTCCCTGTGCCTGCGTGGGTTTCCTCCAGGTACTCCGGTTTCTTCCCACACTTCAAAGACATGCTGGTAGGTTAATTGGATCCTGTCTAAATTGGCCCCAGTATATGAATGTGAGTTAGGGACCTTAAATTGTAAGCTCCTTGAGGGTAGGGACCGATGTGAATGCACAATGTATGTGTAAATTGACGATGCTATATAAGTACCTTAAATAATAATAATAATAATAATAATAATAATGAGAGCTAGAATGGGGATCTGTGTATGTAAACACACAAATCCCAGTTCGGACAGAAGAGGAGAGACAGATCTGCTGTTCCTAGTGATCAGGAACAGAAATCTCTCTCCTCCTCCAGTCGGCCCAGCCCCCCATACAGTTAGAAACACTGCCAGGGAACACACTTAAACTCCTTGATCACCCCCTAGCGTTAACCCCTTCCCTGCCAGTGATTTGTATACAGTAATCAGTGGCTATTTTTAGCTCTGAATGCTGTATAAATATCAATAGTCCCAAAAAAGTGTCAAAATTGTCTGATCTGCCCCCTGCAATGTTGCAGTCCTGCTAAAAATCGCTGATCGCCGCCATTACTAGTATAGTATAAATCTATCCCCTATTTTGTAGACGCTATAGCTTTTGCGCAAACCAATCAATATACACTTATTGCAATTTTTTTTACCAAAAATATGTAGAAGAATACATATCAGCCTAAACTGAGGAAGAAATTAGTTTTTTGTTTTTTTTGGGGGGATATTTATTATAGCAAAAAGTAAAAAATATTTTTTTTTTCAAAATTGAGGCTCTTTTTCTGTTTATAGTGCAGAGGTGATCAAATACCACCAAAAGAAAGCTCTATTTGTGGGGAAAAAAAGACATACATTTTATTTGGGTACAGCATTGCACGACCGAGCAATTGTCAGTTAAAGCGACGCAGTGCCATATCGCAAAAAAATGGCCTGGTCCTTAAGGGGGAAAATCTTCCGGGGCTGAAGTGGTTAATATAAAAAAGAAACATTTCTTAAAACAGAAACAGATCACTGCAAACCTGCTGGTCTTTGAAGGCACCCGAAACTATGTTCTATTATACACTACCGGACCTTTTACCATAATGGGCCTCCAGCTGCAAAACACCGGAGACAACACACTATCCTCAGTGCAACCATTTCCATATTCCAATTAACCGCTAAACGACTGCCCACCGCAAATATACTGCAGCATGGCGGCCGCTCTGCGCCGGATCATGTACCTGGTACGTGATCCGCGCAATGGGGTAGAGAGAGCACCCGCATGCCCCAACTCCCCTGGCTGTGCTGTGATTGGCTGCAGCATTAACCAATCAGTGGCTGCCAGCCCTTGATTGGTCGCCAGCAGCCGACAATCGGCTCCGGAGATTACCGAAGAGAGCCCTGTGTAGGTAAACAACACAGGGCTCTCTTCTGACAGCAACAATTGGCTGTTTTTTCTTCCTGCAAAGCACATTGCTTAGTAAAAACAGCACACACAGTAACACGTATTGGGCACATATTTAACCCATTGATCGCCTCTGATGTTAACCCCTTCCCTGCCAGTGTCTTTAGTACAGTGACAGTGCATATTTTTAGCACTGATCACTGTATTAGTGTCACTGGTTCCCAAAAAAGTGTCAAAAGTGTCAGTTAGTGCCAGATTTGTCCTCCACAATATCGCAATCCTGCTATAAGCCGCTGATCGCAGCCATTACTAGTTAAAAAATAAAAAACAAATTAAACTTCCACAACTTTATCCCACAGTTTGTAGACGCTATAACTTTTGCTAAAACCAATCAATATATACTTATTGGGATTTTTTTTATCAAAAATATGCAGCAGAATGCATCTTGGCCTAAATTGATAAGGAAATTAGATTTTTTTTTTTTTTTTTTTTTAGTGGATGTTTAATAGCGGAAAGTATAAAATATTGTTTTTTGTTTTCAAAATTGTTGTTTTTTTTTTTTTGTCTATAGCGCAAAAAATAAAAACCGCAGAGGTAATCAAATACCACCAAAAGAAAGCTCTATTTGTGGGGGAAAAAAAAACATTTTATTTGGGTACAACGTCACACTGATCTCACAATTGTCAGTTAAAGTAACGCAGTAATCGCAAAAAATGACCTGGTCATGAAGGGGGGTAAACCTTCAGGAGCTGAAGAGGTTAAACCATCATTAACAGGATTGCATCAGAAGGACACATTCCACTGATGGGCCCCAAACCCTTCACTTAGACTAAATTTCCACCGCCAGCAAAGACCAACAACTGCCCAGCTGCCATGACAAGGGGAACACAAAGACCCTGAATTTCAAAACAGCCAACTTCGTTAAACTACTAACCTTGCTAGAAGATATAAATTGGGATAAAATCTTAGGAACAAAGAACACGGAGGAGAGATGGGTTTGATTTAAGGGCATAATAAATAAGGGCATTGCATCCCATTGTGTAATACATTTAAAAGAGCGAACAAAAGTCCTGGATGGCTTAACTCCAATGTAAAAATGAATATAAAACCAAAGGAGAAGGCCTTCAAAAAATACAAGGCTGAGGGATCATCAGCAGCATTCAGACTTTACAAAGAATACAACAAGTTATGTAAGGGTGCAATTAGGATGGAACACAAAAGACACATAGAGAAGGAGAGCAAAAAAAATCCCAATAAATTCTTTAAGTATGTAAACAGCAAAAAAGGGAGGACAGACCATATTGGCCCCATAAAGAATGAGGAAGGACATCTGGTTATGAAGGATGGGGAAATGGGGAAGGTATTGAATTTATTCTTCTCCTCATTCTTCACGAGGGAATTAGGGGGCTTCAGTGTTTGCCCTCATGCCACACCACAGGAAGCACCCTCATGGCTAACAGAGGACAGAATTAGAAATAGACTTGGAAAACTTATCATTAATAAGTCACCGGGACCAGATGGCTTGCACCCGAGGGTACTTAGGGAACTCAGTCAAGTAATTGCCATTCCATTGTTCCTTTTTACTGACAGTCTACTGACTGGAATGGTACCAGCTGATTGGAGAAAAGCCAATGGAGCACCAATATTTTAAAAAGGGTCAAAATACATCCCTGGAAATTACAAACCAGTTAGCCTAACATCAATAGTATGCAAGCTCTTGGATGATAAGGGGCTATATACAAGATTTTAGTAATGAGAACAGTATCATTAGCAGTAATCAGCATGGATTCATGAAGAATCGTTCTTGCCAAACCAATCTATTAATCTTCTATGAGTAGATGAGCTGCCATCTAGATAAAGGAAGGCCCGTAGACGTGGTGTATCTTGATTTTGCAAAAGCATTTGACGCAATTCCCCATAAACGTTTACTGTACAAAATAAGGTCTGTTGGCATGGACCAAAGGGTGAGTACATGGATTGAAAACTGGCTACAAGGGCGAGTTCAGAGGGTGGTGATAAATGGGGAGTACTCGGAATGGTCAGAGGTGGGTAGTGGCGTCCCCCAGGGTTCTGTGCTGGGACCAATCTTAATTTGTTCATAAACGACCTGGAGGATGGGGTAAACTGTTCAATCTCTGTATTTGCGGACGATACTAAGCTAAGTAGGGCAATAACTTCTCCGCAGGATGTGGAAACCTTGCAAGAAGATCTGAACAAATGAAAGGGATGGGCAACTACATGGCAAATGAGGTTTATTGTAGAAAAATGTAAAATAATGCATTTGGGTGGCAAAAATATGAATGCAAGCTATACACTGGGGGAAGAACTTCTGGGGGAATCTAGGATTGAAAAGGACCTGGGGGTCCTAGTAGTTGATTGAGCAATGGCATGCAATGCCAAGCTAGATGGCTGAGCAATGGCATGCAATGCCAAGCTGCTGCTAACAAAGCAAACAGAATATTGGCATGCATTAAAAACTGGACCAACTCCAGAGATAAAACGATAATTCTCCCGCTCTACAAGACAAGTCCAGTTCTGGGCACCAGTCCTCAGGAAGGATGTACTGGAAATGGAGTGAGTACAAAGAAGGGCAACAAAGCTAATAAAGGGTCTGGAGGATATTAGTTATGTGGAAAGGTTGCGAGCACTGAACTTATTCTCTCTGGAGAAGAGACGCTGGTGACCCCACAATAGAAATAAAACTTTTTCACGGAAGGGAGTTTAATAAGACCCGTGGCCATTCATTAAAATTAGAAGAAAAGAAGTTTAACCTTAAACTACGTAGAGGGTTCTTTACTGTAAGAGCAGCAAGGATGTGGAATTCCCTTCCACAGGCGGTGGTCTCAGCGGGGAGCATCAATAGTTTCAAAAAACTATTAGATAAGCACTTGAATGACCACAACATACAGGGATATACAATGTAATACTGACACATAATCACACACATAGGTTGGGCTTGATGGACTTGTGTCTTTGTTCAACCTCACCTACTATGTAACTATGTAACATCCATTGATTCAACAAGTCCTAGCAATGAAAAATGACAAGAACAGGGAGGGTGGGGGAAAGCTGTCTCCTGCGTCTGCTGAGCTCTAATTGGCGCCAGGGCTAAACCACCCCTCCTTAAGCTGCTCAAGACCCCACCCAGCCACATGCTACCCCCAGGTAAGCTCCCCTCATTTAAACACAAACAATTAACTATTAACCCCTTCAAAGATTTTCTCCCCTATCTTTTTTTTTGCTTTAGGCCTTGCTATCTTTTTATTTTTTTTTTGTTTTTTAGAAATTATGTTTTTTTGTTTTTGTTTTACAATGAAATTTTTAACCATAGGTTTCCATAACCTCCCCCAGTTTCTTAAAATCACCTCACTGTGGTTATTCCAGAAATTCCTCCTAGCTTTTCTTTCTATAATATATGGAATGTCAGAGGTCACGCTACCTCTCCTCTGATAGAAATGTTCCAATCTCAAACCACACAATGCAACTCTTTTCTTCAGTATATGTCAAGTGTGCGCCTTCCCAGTGACAGTTAATAGACAAGCTGTGCTGTACTGAGGACGTAAAAAGGGGTCATACGGTTACAAAGTTTACAGACTGCTTGTGAAAAAAAAAATTAGCTTAGAAAAAAAAATTAAATTAAAATTAAAAAAAATGATTTTCAAGTGAATATTAGTAATGCTTAGGTGTGATATGGTTTACAGACTAGTTTATAAAAAGAAGGTTGATTAAAAAAATAAATAATAATAAATAAATACAAAAGATTTTTAAATGGATGTTAACAGTTTTTTTTGTTGTTGTTGTTTACAGACTGCTTTAAAAAATAAAAGGGTTATTGTAACAAATTGTATTGTCACTGCATCCTTTTTATTGTAAAGCAATACACAAACTTTTGACGCTATATAAAGACTGTATAGTAATAATAATAAAAACAAAATACAGATTTTAAGTAAATATTAGCAATTATAGGGGTAAGGCGATTAACCAGATTGCTTAAACAATTGTAAATAAAAAAATATGTTTTTGAGTAAACATTAGTAGTTTTAGGGGTAATGTGGTTTATAGATCACTTTATAAAAATTGTATTAAAAATAAATAACTTAATAGGGCAATAAAAATAAATGAATAAATAAAATACATTTAAAAAAGTTTTAAAGTAAATAGTAGCAATTATAGGGGTAAGGTGATTAACCAGACTGCTTAAAAAATTGTAAATAAAAATATATGATTTTTGAGTAAACATTAGTAGTGTAATGTAGTTTATAGATCACTTTATAAAAATTGTATTAAAAATAAATAGGTAAATAAATTAATAAAAATAAATAAATAATTAAAATAGGTAAAAAAAAAAGATTTTAAGTAAATATTAGCAATTTTAGGGGTAAGGTGATCAACAAGACTGATTTAAAAAATAGTAAATAAATAAATACATAAGATTTTTAAGCAAATATTAGCATTTTTAGGAGGTAATGTGATAGTAAATGTTTACAGACTGCTTAAAAAATGCTTATGTAGAATAAATAAATAAACAAATAAATAAGTAATAGGATTTTAAGGGACTATTTTAGGCATAATTTGGTTTGCAGACTGATTTTACATATATATATATATATATATATATATATATATATAAAAAATAGGTTTACTTAAAAAAAAAAAAAAGTGAATATTAACATTTTTTAAGGTGAAGGAGACTAGTAAGAAAATCTATTATAGATATAATAGAATTGGCAAAAATTTGTAAAATAGACGGAAACTGGTAATGCATTTCCGCTGCATTTACCAGTCAGATATACTCCAAGGTGAGGTTTTAAATAAACCCGGCTGCCTATCATAGCTTTAGATCTTCTGAGATGTCACATGGCCTCCTCTGCGGGGACGGCTGCTTTCAGGGCTGTGACAAATGAAGTCCTCATACAAAGGTGAAAACGTCTGTTCAGCATTTGATCTATTTTATGCTCCCGGGTGATCAGAGCACCTCAGGAGACGTGAAAATTAGTGCGAGGGAAGATCTGACGCTGTCCCTAGCAACCCGACTCTAGCTGTCATTTCTCCCGAGCATGATAAAGGAGGAAAACCATCATGATTGTCACAGACAACAAGAGTTTAAATGCTGAAGAGGCCACACATAGAGTATAAAGCACATACATGTGAAGACGGGATCTACCATTGTGTGTATTACTGACTGTACAGCTTAGCCATCATTTGTTTTCATTAGAGATACGTGCAAAAGATTAAATAGCACTTAGGAATATTGACAGGAAAGAATAATTATGGATATCACTACCTCTACAACTCATAATAGTAAAAAAAATATTAAAAAGTAAAAAAAAACAAACAAAAAAAAAAACATAGTACTGACAAGTACTGACACTAAAAGTCCCTTGTATCATAAACAATTGCTATTTTTTTTATGCAGAGCCAGTACCAACAAGAACTGGTTAATCACTTCTCCTAAGGTGGATATCATATGACGTCCTGGAGTTTAAGTGGTTAAATCTGAATGATGCCTGAAGTTACAGGCATCATTCAGATATCTTCTTTTTCTGCCAATGATTCCTTACAATGTAATAACAATAAAAGTGTCCGTTCAGCCGCTTGATTGTTTTTACATGCCGCAGGAGGGGACGGCAGTCTCTATTACCTTCGGAGGCCAGGAGCAACGCTATGACGTCACGTCCGGCCTCGGCAGATGTAAACTCCGCCATTGCATTGGCTGGGAAGCCAAGATCATTTTTTTAAAAGGGGTATGGGTGGTCCAGGTACTGCCCTGGCAAACATGTATCAATGCAAAAATTCTTTTTTTAAAAGATTGTTTTTACATGAGCAGTGATTTTAATGATGCTTAACGTGAAACAGTAAAAATGAACAATTCCTTTAAATATATTGCCTGGGGGGTCCCCTTAGTCTGCCTGTAAAGTGGCACATCTGTACCATGTATAGAACCTGCTGCAGTAAAACTGATATGTATAAAGGAAAAAAAATGACGTTTATTTCTGGCAATACAATACCAATAAAAAAAGGGTAAAAAAAAAAAACTGACATGGGGGTCCCCCCAATCCGGGCCTGGTATGAATTCTCTATACCGGATCCATGTGTAACAAAGGGATGGGGATGATGATGACATTATTGACCTAATATGGCCACATGGCCATATCTGGTCAATGACAGGAACCTTAGCTCCTCCCTATTTCCCACCTGATACAAATGAATGATGTATATTCATTGTGGACTGTGCTAGAGCAGTCTAATCTCATCTAGGCTCAGGCAGCTCATAACGCAACCTGAGCTTATGATTACTAGTGATTTTAGTCATGACTGATCTAGCAAAGAAAATTCTATGAGGCCTACTGAGAGTATATGGAGTAAATGGTAAAATAACAGCTCACAATTCAAAACACTTTAGAAAAACTCAAATATGTCTTGTCCTTTTATCTTTTACAACAGCTCCACTTTTACTTCTTCTTCCTCTAAAGTAAAATAAAGAGTACCAGTTTTGCATATAAAGGAAAGGGAAGCAATTTTGTCATTTCCTTTCCAATGTGGTGCATTGCAAAAGAACCTAGAAGATAAGATAATCAAGACCAGGGCGCCTCTTCTATAAAATAACAAATGTAATTGAAGATATTAAATGGATCATAACATAAGAATAAGTAATCGCACTCCAATATATACATAGACTTCTAATGTGTTACAATGATTGCATGGAATGTTCTTGCGTGTAATTAGATGCGCGCCATTTCATCCATTTTTATCTAATGCATGCACCATGCCTCATCACTTAAACATGTCCTTTAGGACAGAGGTCTTTCTCACACATGGGGATTATGAGGAACATGTACAGTACTTAACGTTGAGGTTTCATAAAAGTTACAGTTCAACGAACATATGAATATTTTCTTTTTTTTTCCCCAATCAATTTTTTTTTCTACAAAACTGTAATAATATTAATATATATATATATTTTCTTTTATGATCTTTATTAAAGTTTTTTTTTTAAATTACATCACATATAAAAAGGAGCAGCCACTTTGTAACATTATTGTTAACAACTTTATTTTTACAGCAAGCTGACGTTGCAATACATGTTAGATAGAACATACCCTTACCATACCCCGCCTACCCTCCCTTACTCTTCCTTCCCAACTGGGCAGCTTTTCTCACTTCCACTACTAGTTATTATAACCTAGTTTTTCCAGCCAGGGATTCCACGTTTTTTCGAATTCCTTGAGGTTCCCTCTCTTAATGTACAAAACTCTTTCTCTCCAGATTGTCTCATTTATAATTTTTGACCACTCCTCCACTGTAGGGGGCTTAACTGATTGCCATCTCTGCGCGATCAGTTTCCGGGCTTGGAACAAACACCTTATAACTACTGTTATTAAACTTGTTTCTTCTCCCTTCCATTCTCTGTGTCCCAGGACACAAATATCTGACATCCGTCTCTAAGGTAGTACCAAACGTTCTATTTATGACATCTACTACCCCCACCCAATGCCGGAACAGTTTGGGGCATCTCCATACCATATGGATCAAATCTCCTACTTCATGACACCTAGGACATTTGTCATCTGACCTTAATCCACTCCTATATAGCATCTTGGGGGTGTAATATGCTCTATGTATCAACATTAAGTGTGAGATTTTCTGTGAGGGGGAGACTGATACTGCATGACCCACCTCCAATATTTTTCTCCACTGCTCGCTTGTTATTTTCCCTATATCCTCCTCCCACCTTACCCTACACTTAAGATGTTCAGACCTTATTATACTTTTACTGCTCAATTGTGTGTATATTTCTGAGATAAATCCCTTCGCATTATCTGACTTAATCACTTTTTGAAGTAGTGGTGCGTTACTCCATATTAGAGGTTGTGTCTTAAATTGGGCACTCAATGCATGTCTCATTTGCAAATATCTGTAAAACGTTTGTTTTGGTAGCCCATTTTCCTTTTGAAGATCTCCAAAGGTTTTTAATACGTACCCCTTATATAATTGTGATAATCTATTTATACCCCAGATTTCCCATTCTTTAAACTCCCCCATAGCGGCCAATTCCTGTAGATTTCTATTATGCCACAGGGGGGCATACTCTGTGAACCCATCACATCCCATTAGTGTTTTTATTGCCTTCCATACTTTTATTATCATCCTGATTGTGGGATTCCTAAAAAAGAAAGAGTCTGCCTCTAATACCTCTACCACTGTTTTATGTGGTGCTTCCAGTATCATCAAACCCCTGCTAGCATTTCCACCTCTTAGATGCTGCAGTTGTACTGCCAGAAAGTAACTCTTGGGGTGGGGAACTGCCATTCCCCCCTCTTTGGTTGGCAACTGCAAGCTCTGGAGGCTAATCCTGGCCTTACCCTTTTTCCATATCAATTCCCTAAATAGCGTACTTATTCTCTTAAACACATTTTTTATTTAACCACACCGGGGAGCTATGTAGCAGATATAGTAATTGGGGCATCCATACCATCTTAATTAAGTTACATCTCCCAGCAGCTGTCAAGGGGAGATGGTTCCATATATCCATTTTACGTTTAAACTTAATTAATAGTGGTGCTATATTATCTTCTATATACTGATTTGGATCTTTTGTCAGGTTTATACCTAGATACTTCATTGTTGTTACAACTTCCAATTGGGGTATTTCAGACGTCATGGGATTACTAAGAGTATCCACTGGTAGAAGTGCTGACTTACTCCAATTTACCACTAATCCAGTAAGATTACCAAACCTCTGTACCATGTTTATTGCCTGTTTAAGAGAATGCTCCGTGTCCCTCAAAAAAAGAAGGACATCATCGGCATATAGAGCAATCTTCTCCTCTCCTGATTTTCTTAAGAAACCCTTGAAGTTTACACAAGACCTAATACTAATTGCCAATGGCTCCATCGCAAGGACGAAGAGCAGGGGAGACAGAGGGCAACCCTGTCTCGTCCCCGTTTCTAGATGTATTTTTTCTGAATAATCATTATTAACCTAATTTTTGCACTAGGGCCATTATACAATATTTTTTAGATTTTTATCAATTTTATAAAGACGGGTCCTAACCCATATTCTTCCAGAACCCGCCAGAGATAACCCCACTCCAGGCTATCAAAAGCCTTAGTTATGTCCAGGGTCATGACAGCTCTTGACCCAATATTCTCCGCCGGGGTCTGCAAGTTCAGATATACCCTTCTTATGTTCATGCTGGTAGATCTATCGGGGATAAACCCGGTTTGATCCGGGTGTATAAGTTTATGAATGATTTTATTCAGCCTAGCTGCCAGCACCTTTGCCAATATTTTAGCATTGCGCACAGCAAGGATATTGGTCTATATGCCGAGGTTTCTAACGGGTCCTTCCCTTCTTTGTGTAGCATGACGATGGTAGCCTCAGTCATTGACTCAGGCAATCTCCCCTCTTCCACCGCCCAGTTCAACATCCTAAGTAACTCTGGTAGCAATATTTTCCCATAGCGCTTATAAATCTCAATCGTCCATCAGGCCCCGGGGACTTTTGGTTTGCCATTCCAACCGTGGCTTGTTGTAATTCTTCCAGTGTTATTGGGGCCTCCAATCCCTCTCTGTCCTCTTCTGTAAGGGTTGGTATTACTATTTTCTTAAAAAAACCTATCCATGTCCTCCTCCCGGGCTCTCACCCGCGACTTGTACAGTATTTCATAATAATTTCTAAATGTATCCATAATCTCTGATGTGTGAGAAGAAATCTCACCTTTTACAGTCCTAATCGCAGGTATTGTCGAGGAGGAGGAGTTGGTTCTCACCAGATAGGCCAGCATACGCCCCACACCTTCTCCTTCTCCAAAAGCCCGTTGTCTCTGAAAAAGTTGCTTATTTTCCGCTTTCCTTAAAACTGCAATTCTATAATTCTCTTGTTTATTTAACCATACATTTTGTTTCTCTGGTGTTGGATCTTCTAGATATTGTTTATCTGCCCTCTCCAGTTCTTTCCTAATACTTTCTTCCCATTCCCGAGATCTCTTCTTAACCTCCGCCACCCCCTGAATCAGTATACCCCTGAGAAATGCCTTTAAGGTGTCCAACAATACTCCCACTGCTGCTGTACCTTCATTGAATATCACAAATTCTTCTAGCTTTTTTATTACCTCCTCTGATTCTCCCATTAGCTCCAGCCAAAATGGGCTCAGCTTCCAGGATCTTCGAGGCTCCTTCCCCCCTATATTCACAGATGTCATCACCAATGAGTGGTCCTAGACCCCTCTCTTGGTAGGTAGACCACATCCTTTACCAGTGGTAATAATTCCACATTCCCCAGGATCATATCTATCCTGGAGAGTGTAGAAGAGGAGGCTGAAAAACAGGAATATTGCCGTTTCTCGGGGTTCCGTGTCCTCCATATATCAAGTAGCCCTGCCTCTTCCAGGAATTGACCTAACCGACCTTCTGCTATATTATGTGATTGAGCTCTCGATGGGAACCTGTGCAAGCTTTTATTAGGGTCTCATTGAAATCTTCCATTACTATAATTGGGGTACCTACTTTATCCAACATAAATTCCATTAGATCATACATAACCTCAAGTTTAAATGGTGGGAGTATATAAACATTTACTAAAACATACATTTTATTCTCTATTGAGCAATACAAAAAAATATATCTACCCATTCCATCTATACTGATCTGCCGGCAGGAGAAAGCCACTCCTCTTTTCACCAATATGCTCGCCTCTCTGGAGTACGAAGAGTACACCGAGTGATATTGATATTGAAACCTCCTGTTTTGAAGACATATCGTAGTGTCCTTTGTCAGGTGGGTCTCCTGTAGACAGATCAGCCCTACCCCCTTCATTTCCAGCATTGAGAAGACTGCAGTCCTCTTAACTGGGTTCCCCAACCCCCGGACGTTCCAGGAGCCTATATTAAGGACCTTGGACTGCATAAAAAGAAAGGTGGAAAAAAAAATAAAAAAAACAAAATAACAAAAGACATAACTTCAGAATCCATAAAGTGCCATTTGTTGTGAACCTTATTTACCCTCTGTGCTTTAGTGCCCCTGGGGTTTTTCCTTTTATCCTTACTTGTGATAATTCCAAACATTTTTCCCTTTTCTTTTACACTTATTTTCAAAACTACTTTTCTTTCTTCTATTTCCCCACATCTCACCTCAACTAGTGTATAAATTGCAATATAACTCTGCCCTAAACCCATTAAATCCCTTACCCCCTTCCCCCATCCACTATACCTCCCCATCCCTCCCTCCCTAATACCTTTCCCCCTTCTCCCTCCCTCCACCTAACCAGGTTCGCCCAAGGGGCTTTACTTGTGACCACCTCATACATATCATATATCATACCAATTCCTACCCTATTATACCACACCCATACTAGAAACATGCAAATATATGAAAATTTAAATGTGAAAATTTCCTCTACAACCATTTCTACTCTTATGTGTGAGTCCCTACTTCCCCACTCTTATGCCGCGTACACACGGTCGAACTTTACGGCATACTTGGTCCGGCGTACCTGATTTCGTCAGACAATTCGATCGTGTGTGGGCTCCAGCAGACTTTGTTTTATCAAAAGTTTGACGGACTTAGATTTGAAACATGTTTCAAATCTATCCGACGGACTCGAGTTCGGGCGAAAAATCCGCTCGTCTGTATGCTAGTCCGAAGGACAAAAACCGAGGCTAGGGCAGATATTGGCTACTGGCTATGAACTTCCTTGTTTTAGTCCGGTCGTACGTCATCACGTACGAATCCGTCGGACTTTGGTTGATCGTGTGTAGGCAAGTCCGTTCATTCGGAAAGTCCGTCGGAAAGTCAGTCGAAAAGTCCGCCGGGCAAAGTATGCCGTAAAGTCCGGTCGTGTGTACGCGGCATAATTCTTTACCAAGTCCATATTCTTCCCAGTGTTCCTCATACTCAGTCCAAGTATCCTCAATATGCATTATTCCTCTCTTTGGGTCTCAACCTCAGTTTATTTCCTTCAAACCACCGTGCTACTCCTGCTGGTGAGTCAAAGAGTTGGGTTTCCCCCATTGCCTCTATCCGCAGCCACGCCGGGCAGAGTAACGCATATTTAACGTCAAATTTTTGTAGGCTGCGTTTGATCTCCAGGAACCCCCCCTGCGCCTCTGCCCGGGTAGAATGAAATTTTTGTCCCCTTATAAAGGGTAGATCTCATCTCCCTAGCTTTACGCAGTAAAGTTATTTTATCGTTGTAGTTCAAAAACTTCATTAATAATGATCTAGGGTGGCCTCCTGGTGGAGGGGCTCTAAAGGGGACTCTATGTGCCCTTTCAATTGAGAACTATGGGGAGAAAGTCTCTCTTCCAAATAATTCTATAAGCCACTTTTCCAAAAAAACAATAGGATTGAGCCCCTCACTCCCCTCTTGGAGCCCCACCACCCTCACATTGTCCCTTCTGAGTCGATTTTCCATTTCATCCATTTTTTCAATAACTCTACCCAGTTGATCTTTCATGGTTCTGACTTCTTGTTGTAGTGGGTGTATAACATCTTCCACTTGGCCTACCCTTTCCTGCAGGGCTGTTATCCTTTCTGTTGATTTTTGCAATTCTAGCCTCACCAGCAACAATTCTTCTTTGACCTCTTTAATTTGGTTACATAGGTTCCCAAGTGATGACTTGCATGAGTTAACTACTTGTAATACATCCTCAAAGTGGGTTCTGCCTCCATGGGGGGGGGGGGGGGGATTAACTGATGTTATTGTGTGTTCTTTATCGGCCAGTCCTACACTCTTATTGTAATTCGCAGTCTTAGGCCCTGATATCACTACGGCTGTTGTTACCTGCCCATAGCTCTTCCTGTCCGCTGATGCTTTTGCTTGTACTTGCTGTCCATTTTTTGTAGGGATCTGTTCAGGAGTATGTGCATATTTCTCAAGTTTTGCCGCCACGGCTCCTGACTGGCTCCCCTTATCCTTAGCGGACCGTAATGTTTGGCACCCCAAGCCTTCCTGATTATTCAGTTCATCCCCCCTTTTCTTTGACATGGCTGCGTTTTAGTGAGGCCAAAAGAGAGGAAAAAAAAAAAAAAAACAGGAGAGAGAAACACTGAAGTCCGTAGTGAGGGTGGCACTATACTGTACTGTATTAAAAAGAAGGAAGGAAAAAAGGAAGAAAAAAAATAAAAAATTAATCCTTCCTTTTCTTTTTAACGTATGTCCAAGCTATTCTTAGCTCCCCTTATACCAGGATGCAGAATTACTTGCTTGACTTTTCCTCACAGTGTGAGCAACAAACCGTGTAGTCTTAATGGCCATACACTGTCCAATATCCTGCAATAATTCCACAATGTTTCACACAGCGTGTTGCAGCTCACCTGCTATTCCTGGTATTCCCAGCTTGTTATTCAGAATCGCTCACCTGGACTCCCCCACCACCACAATTCAAACGGGGTACCTCCGCTCCTTCTGTCACCACAGCCAGCCCCACCCTTCTTAGTTGCTCTCTGATCCGTTAATCCGCCACAGGAGCTCCGCCGCTATCCCCCAGCGGCGTCCGTCTGAGCTCTCCCTAGATCGAAAGTCGCGGGCTTCGGCTTCACACAGGCCGGCTGTTTCCGGCTGCGCTCGGCAGCTCTCGGGCTCCTGTTGCGCAGCCGCAGTCTCGGCTGCCACTCCAGCTGAAGAACGGGGAGGCGGAATAAGGAGGACCAGGCATCGACTCACAGGCTGACCACCGCCGTTACTCCTGGCCTCACAGACACTAGGTACAGGATACTGCAGCCGTCTAAGAGTAGGGAGAGGAGCTCACATCTCTCCACCCACTCTCCACATTCCCTCACCGCCATCACCAACATCCGGTCACGCCCCCAGGTGCAACAGCTCATGATTTAATATTAATATATGGTTACAAATATATAAAACCTATACAAATTGAATACAGGAAACATACAAATGTTATAACAGTTGTGACAATGTATAATATAATTATTTTTCATCATCTTTAAATTTGCACACCAGGCAAACAGCTAAATAAATATATAAAAACATATATGGACACTGTTTTACCTGCCAAAGGATATGTATTTGTGCCCATCCATTCCTACCAGACAGCACAGCCATGATCATTATATCACTTTCTCTCTTTTATTTAAAGAAGAATTCCAGGTATGGATATTTTAAACATAGTTACATTGGTTCAATGTTGCCCAATGTAACTATTCATACACCATACCAGGCCGATCCCCGTGGAAGCCGGAAATCACAGAAATAAGACCCGCCACTAGAGTGATCCTCACTATCTTTGGGATCTTGTGCAAAGTGCCTGCCATATTTGATTGTTCTCATTTGTGTTTAAATGAAGCTTTGATTGCTTATAACAAGGAGTCCATTGTTCCTGGAGAAAAAGAGTGTAGTCCACAATGTCAGGACATGCCTCAGCACAAATGGCACAACTTCTTGTTGATCAAAACTGAACACACTAGAGCTAATCAGGAATGAAAGCTACGTAAGCAATCTCTATGTTTTTGGACTATGGCTAGATGCAAGATAACACAGGTACTATACAAAACTCCAAGCAGGCATTGGGGTTGATTTACTAAGATTGGGGAGTGCAAAATCTGGTGCAGCTGTGCATGGTAGCCAATCAGTTTCTAACTTCAGCTTGTTCAATTAAGCTTTGACAAAAAAAAAACCTGGAGGCCGATTGGCTTCTATGGAGACCTGCACAATATTTAGCACGTTCCAGTTATAGTAAATCAGCCCCATTGTCTTTAGTAGAATTTAAACTCAGAATGCCAGGCAAACGTGCTAAATCAGCTTTTCTCAACTAGGGTTCCTCCTGAGATCCCATTAAAAACAGCCACATTTATTAAATATAAATAATAGCACACTTACATCACAGCCACTCAATATCATTGTGGACACATGGAAAGCAGAGTCTGTTCCAACTGTAGCACTAACTCACGGTGGAGCTGCTGGTTTAAGCGGTCTGTTACCTTCACTTTGCTTTTCTCACCGGCACCGGGTCTAGGGGTTCCATTGAGTTTACTGCTGGACGACACACGCACCAACACTGGAGTACGTTTTCAATGCTTTATTGAACAGTCAAACTTTAGGAAGTAGCAGGAAAAAGACGGAAAAGGAAACCTTCAGGAGAAACTCAAATATCTTCTTACAAGATCTTAGTGACAAATATCCCGGTAGAATTCAGATAATTATGTGGAATGCATTCCCCTCATGGGACGCACTCTTTGCTCGTCTGGATAGGCCCCTCTCACTGGTCTAGCAGCCAGTACGCAGCACAAATCTAAAGTCTATGCCACAGGCTTACTTGGGGGGGGTAAATCTGCACGATCCTCTGCCACAGGATGTATCAGATCTTCTGCAGTGAACAATCAGTCACAGTGCCCAACCCTTTAAGCCAAACTGGCGACACTATGCTGTATAATTACTTCTTTTGGATACGTCCTACAACCGAGTCACCAGGCCTCTCTATAGACCAGCACGCTGCGTGATCTCTCCAAGATGGGTCCCCCCCTGGGATCTTCTCGGCTGTCCAGACAAAAAACCTTAGAACATGGCGTCTGTCCCATAAATACCCCCTTCCCAGAATGCAACTCGGAGGACCACCCCTACCGAGCTTGTCTCCGAGACAGAGGAGCATCTATACACTTCGACACGTTGCCCTTCCACACTGACTAATGGTAACAGCGACACCCACCGGTCAGCACGGAAGCACACACAACATCAGCCAAGTGCAAACTTTTAACCTTCCTAACACACAATTTACTAAATTTACCTAATCTGCGGTAGATTGTAAATCTATCAGCGCTACACAACTTAGGGACAATATTTAGCAGCAGCGATGAGCGATCCCACAGCTGACTCAGGAGGGACCTGCCACTGATGGCGGCTAACATTCACCCTGTATGGTATCTACCGCTGCCGTTATGCCTTGTGGTTATAAACTGCATCTAACAGGGGGGCTGTAACATGTTTCAAATGAGTTCCTTCTTTCTCAAACCTTTGAAATGCATTACCACCCCCCCCCCCCCGTTAGATGCAGAGTCTAAGGAAAATATCTCCCAACTACACAGAAAGACCCAGAGAAAATAAATGAAGGGGCTACATGTCTAGGAAAGGGGAGGAAGAAAGAGTTAAATGTTAGAGCAAAATGGCAGACCTTACTTGATGGGAGTTGAGAGTCAGATGGCAGAGGAAAGCCACAGGGGTAGGACATGCAAGGGTTGCTTGGTGTTTTTGTTGGAAGATCGATAAGGGGAGAAGGTAGTTCTGCCTACCCTCCCTCTAATAATGTTCATCTTCAGATTTGTTTTAAGTGACTGGTGAGAGTTTGGTGGGTTTAGGGGGTCTACGGCTGTCACGTACCTAATGGTAGAGCCTGACGTGCAGAGGAAGGACTCTCTTACAGCTCCGGATCAGGGAGCACTGGTAATGCGACAGTGACCACAGAAGCACGGTGAGGTATGAGTGCCTGTAGAGTGTCCAGCAGACTGCACAGATGAAGAGCAAGTGCTTTACCAGGAACGGATCAGATGGCCAACACAGCAGATGGTAGCAGGAACATTAGTCCTGGTACTTGGCAGGCAGCAGTCTGGCAGTCGCTTGGCTGGCAGGTGACTGGTCACAGGTGCAGGGTAGACTGATAACACGTGGCAGGCGGAAGACCAGCAAGGACCAGGTAAGTAATGTATGGAGCAGAGCAGACAGGTAACAGGATGCGTAGTCAAACGAACCAGGTCAGCAACAGACCATCAGGTATGGGCATGGACAGCAGGCAGGAGAATGGCCAGGATACAGGCAGAGTTCAGCAACATTGGAGTAGGCAAATGAGCAAGAGGCAAGTAGAATCCAAAGACAGGCCTAGGTCAGGGCAGGTAGCGTACAAGTGTGGCCAGGACAAGCCAGGTCAATCACAGGAATCAAGTACAGGAATGGCACAGGAACACAGTAAGAGCTGCAGATCAGACAGCAACCAACTAGTGCAGCTGCGCACTTATATCGGTCAATTGGCGCCAGTATCAGTGGCAAATGCGCGCACACATGGTATATGTAACCAGACTCGGTCCTTTGGAAAACTGGAAATAGTGCATATTTTTAGCACTGATCACTATAACACTGTCACTGGTCCCCAAAAAGTGTCAGTTAGGTGTCCAATTTGTCCACCATAATATCGCATATATATAAGCCATTGATCGCCACCATTACTAGTAAAAATTAAAAATAAATAAAAATATCCCATAGACGCTATAACTTCAATCATTCAATATTTGCTTATTGGGATTTTTTTTTTTACCAAACATATGTAGCAATATACATATTGGCCTAAATTGATGAAGAAGTTGCATTTTTGTTACATTTTTATTGAATTTTTTTTTTATAGCAGAAAGTAAAAAAAAAACATTTTTTTTCTTTCAAAATCGTCTGTCTTTTTTTGTTTATAGCGCAAAAAATAAAAACCACAGAGGTGCTCAAATACCACCAAAAGAAAGCTCTATTTGTGTGGAAAAAAGGGCAAACATTTTATCTGGGTACAACATTGCATGACAGTGCAATTACCTGGTCATGAAGAGGGGTAAACCTTCCCGAGGTCAAGTGGTTAAACCTCTATTTCAGAGAAACCTGTTGAGATTTCACCTAAAAAAGAATGGGTATAGTGACTAACAGACCAAAAGGATGGTAAGGCACAGTGGGCAGCATTACTGCAGCCTAAATAACTAATGATAATAATAACAACATCCAATAAATGCAATACAAAAGACAATTGAAGATGATGCATCCTTACAGGGTAACTCCACTTTTGTGAGGAACAGTTTAGCAAATAAAATAATATAGCATATACAATTGCGACACAAATCATATTGTAATTTAAAGTTATTAAAAATTACTTTCCCTTTTCAATCTGCAACAATGTTTTTCTGTAAAATGCAATATGGCAACCCTGGAGGTGTTTTGTACACAGAAATGTTATTTCCTGCTTGTGTGATTGGCTTATTGATTTTCCCAGAAGTCTGCACTAAGATACAAGTTTTGACTGATGTTTTCTGATTTTGACCATTCCCTGCAACAAAATGGCATTTTTGGTGAGATACTCCCAAAGGGAAATCACGCTCTCAAATCTCAGCTATCTGTAGACACATAAAGTATGTGCGGCGTGTGGGAGTTAAAGTGATTGTAAACCCTCACATATATCCAGTAGAATGACTGGCCTTAGGCAATACACAGAGATGAAACAAATCCTCCTACATAAGTTGTACCTGTCAATTACGGGCTGTGTGCTGGAGACACCTCCCCTGTCACCTTTTTTTCTTGGTGTCAGGAAAACTTGTCAGAGGTGATTCATACTGATAGCAGAAGAACAAATCAGCAGACAGAAATGCCACGTTGTGCTCTTAACTGAGACAAGCACACATTATAGAAGGATATGCTTTGTTCATATTTCATGTCCAAGGTTTACAACCACTTTAAAGTGCTTTGCCACCAGACATGCGGTACATGGGAGGCATAATGTTATAATAAAGAAACAGTACTTACTTTCCCTCTAATATTGTGTTGTAAGGACTCTCTGGTTCATGGTTGAGCACCTTACCTGCATTGACTGACACATCTGCTCGATTCAAAAGCACTGCCTGTGAACCCAGGTCATCGAGGACACAACCCCTGTATCATCAAGTCAGCCTGGGCTCACCGGAGAATGCTGTTAAGAAGAGCTCCACTTCACCAATGAGGGCAGAAGAGAAGGGCCATGTGAGTCATGTGACAAACAGGGAACATCTAGAAGGAACATATATATTAAAAGCATTAAAAAACAAATCAATGCAAGCTCCCCTTTGGACAACCTCTTCAAGATCTCAAAGTAGAATAGCCTCAAGGCTTCATTGAATAATTGTAACCTCTGACTTGCCATGTTATTACTTTCCCTGTTTTGTAACATATAGGAGGCCCAAACCTCCCTCTGTTCAATGTTCTGTTACCACCACCATGGTTCTCCTTTGTGTTTTATCACATGTGAAAACCTAATAAAATACTTGAAAAAGAAAGAAAAAAAAAAAAACAAAAATAAACAAATGTAGGGGGAAGCATACACTGGGTGAGGGGTGGCGACCATACTAGAACTGGTCTTTCAAGCTCACTTCTAGCAAATGTATTGGGGTGACAGAACAGAAGCAGGCAAGTATCTCCTCAAAAATTGCTACAATTTTGGCAATACTGGTTTTGTATGGGTGAATTACGTAAGACAAACAGGCTGTTCACTTTGCAAGGAAAATTTCCCCAAAGCCTGAGGAATGAAGTAAAGTTCTGCTGACTTTCATTATCCAATCATGAGCAAGCAAAAATATTTCCTTGCATATGATTGGGTATTCTTTGCAAAGTTACATTTCAGCACATTCTCTAAGCTCTGGGACAAATTCCCTGGCAAACTGAACAGCCTATTTGCCTTGAGTAAAACAATGCATGGAAAATGCATGCAGTACAGTAGTTTAGACCATTGTTTCCAAACCTTTTCCCAGTTAAGGCACCCTTTAAAATTATGCACAATTTTGAGGAACCCCTAATAGTTTTACATATTGCAGCAGCATTCACACATGTAGGACACTCAACATAAGAGATAAGTTATTTTTACACACAAGTTATGGCTTGTACCTCAGCATTTTTTCTACCTCATTTCCTCTCCACCATGCAGCTAACATGACCCCAGTGCTGACAGACAGGGGCGAGGGTCAAACAAAGATGCTGTGCAGGTATCAGATTTCCTCTTTATCAACTGATGCGGGGATGTGACAAGGCCAAGGTTGTAAAGTTGCACATTAAAAATCTATGGCTTTGTGTAACAAAAAAAAGGTAGGCTTGATCCACTCACTGGCGTGTACATTTTTGGCCAATTTGGGGCAATTGTTGGGTTGTTTGTCAAGGCACCCCTTGAAGAACCATAAGGCACCTTGGTTGAAAAAGGCTGGTGTAGACTTTAAAAACCCGGCAGGCGTAGTTCCCATCCTACTGTCCTCATAGGTTCACTTTCACAAAGCTAAAGTGTTTGGCCAATTTGGGGCAATTTTTAGGTCGTTTGTCAAGGCACCCCCTGAAGAACTATTGAAGAACCATAAGGCACCCTGGTTGAAAAAGGCTGGTGTAGACTTTAAAAACCTGGCAGGGGCAGTTCCCATCCTACTGTCCTCACAGGTTCACTTTCACAAAGCTAGAGTGTTTGGCCAGTTTGGGGCAATTTTTAGGTCGTTTGTCAAACACCCCCTGAAGAACTATTGAAGAACCATAAGGCACCCTGGTTGAAAAAGGCTGGTGTAGACTTTAAAAACCCGGCAGGCGTAGTTCCCATCCTACTGTCCTCATAGGTTCACTTTCACAAAGCTAAAGTGTTTGGCCAATTTGGGGCAATTTTTAGGTCGTTTGTCAAGGCACCCCCTGAAGAACTATTGAAGAACCATAAGGCACCCTGGTTGAAAAAGGCTGGTGTAGACTTTAAAAACCCGGCAATGGCAATTCCCATCCTACTGTCCTCACAGGTTCACTTTCACAAAGCTAGAGTGTTCCTTTATCAGCTGCTGAGGTCCCGAAGGAGCGGTATTATATGACTTCATTATGAAATAATATGAGATTATACAGTAAATATTGCATTTAAGATCCCCTGCACAAGTATTTTCGGTCGTTAATACATAAGAGCTCCTGTATGCATTAATGTTACTGCTGGAGTCCATTTGTCACCTCGTGTATTGCAAAACGCTGAAATGCACACACGCACATAGAATTACAGAACATATATTAATGCCCCGTGGTTGGCTGGTGGGAATCATCTCCGAAAATCAATAGCGCTTTATAAAAAGTGTAGGACCTTAACCTGCTTCATTATTCCCCTTGCAATTATTTCAATGTCACCGACTTTAACTCATTACATTATGGAAGTAATTCGGCGGATACACTTACCGTACAGTGCTAGATTATAAGGCTTTGCTCTGATTAAATACAGCACCAAAGGCACATTTGCAAGCATTTCAGTCTGCAAGATAATAAAGTGGGAATGCTGGTACAATAAGGTAACGCTATCTGTTACAGTGTGCCTTGGTTCATGTAAAGGGCCTAAGGCAAAACTCCAGCTGACCACTAAATGAAAAAATGTAAATGCATGAACTGTTTTAATTTTTTTTTTTTTTTGCTACCCTGTGCTTTTCCCCTTCTCTGAGTTGTCTGAACAACTTCCCCTTCAGCACCCAGAACCTGAAACATGTTCATTACTCTACTAGAGCATGCATGTAGCCAGGGAATTCGCAGCCTGACTGGTACATTTCTCAGGGTAACCCCTTTAAATTGTGTTATTTTTTTTCAGCTATTATACTGTTGGTCACATTACAGTATTTGTTTTGTATTTCCCTTTCATGAATCTTTTCCACAGCTCCAATCCTCAAATAAAATAAAGGCCCCTGGTGACACAAGTCCTTTAACAGGAGCATGGTTGTGATTGTTGATTATGGGTGCTTGTCTTCTAGGGCCATAGTTTGTTTTTTTTGGCTGGGGAAAGGTAGGGGGGGGGGGGGGTTAAGCCTTGGGAACCCAGAGGAGAAAAACTAGGCGGCACAAGCTCAGCGGCACAGTGTATGTGATGGGAGGTGCTTAAAAATTGAGTGCATATCGCACAAAGTGCAGGGTCCAGAAGTGCCTGAGACACAGAGTGCAGGGGTCAGGAGTGCCTAAGATGCAGGGGTCAGGAGTGCCTACGACACAGGGTGTAGGAGTCAGGAGTGCCCAAAACACAGGGGGCAGGGGGCAGGAGTGCCTATGACACAGGGTGCAGGGGTCAGGAGTGCCTAAAACACCGGGTGCAGGGGTCAGGAGTGCCTAAGACATGGGGTGCAGGAGTCGCTAAGATGCAGGGGTCAGGAGTGTCTAAGACACAGGGTGCAGGGGTCAGGAGTGCCTAAAACACGGGGTGCAGGGGTCAGGAGTGCCTAAAACACAGGGTGCAGGGGTCAGAAGTGCCTAAGACATGGGGTGCAGGGGTCAGGAGTGCATAATGCATACAATGCAGATGTCAGGAGAGCCTATTACACAGGGTACCGGGGTCAGACGTGTGCAGCACACATGGTGAAGAGATCAAGAGCACATGTCACACAGAGTACAGGGGACAAGAGTGTGTGATGCACCAAAAGCAGGAGTCAAGAGCGCATAACCCACAGAGTACAGGGGTGAAAAGGTCAGGAGTGCATATGGCACAGAGCAAAGAAGACAAGATTGAGTAATGTACAGAGAGCAGTGTAACACACAAAGTTCAGGGATCGTGAATGAGTATTATACAGCGAGAAGGGGTCAATAGTGCGTAACACAGGGAGTACAGGAGTCAGGAGTGCATAAAGCACAGAGTACAGGGGTCCGGAGAGCATAACGCACAGAGTGTAGGGGTCAGAGGTGATCAACACACAGAGTGCAGGTGTAAGGAGTGCATAAGACACAGTGTACAGGAGTCAGGAGTGTGTAAGGCAGGGGTCAGAATCAAGTAACAGACTGAATACAGTGCTCAGGAGTGTCTATCATACAGAGAAAAGGGGTCAGGCATGTAAAACACACAGAGTGCAGAGTCAGGAGTGCATAAGGCACAGAGCGCAGGGTCAGGAGTGTGTAATGTACAGAGTGCAGGATCAGGAGTTTGTAACACACAGAGTGCTGGGGTCAGAATCAAGAAACACACCAAGTACGCGGGTCAGGAGTGCATATCACACAGAGAACAGGGGTCAGGAGTGAGTAACGCACTGCGTTCAGGAGTTTGTAACTCACAGAGTACAGGGGTCAGGGGTGCGTAACGCACAGAGTGCAGGGGTCAGAGGTGATCAGCACACAGAGTGCAGGTGTGAGGAGTGCATAAGACACAGTGTACAGGAGTCAGGAGTGTGTAAGGCACAGTGTGCAGGGGTCAGAATCAAGTAACAGACTGAATACAGTGCTCAGAAGTGTCTATCGTACAGAGAACTGGGGTCAGGAGTGTAAAACACACAGAGTTCAGAGTCAGGAGTGCATAAGGCACAGAGCGCAGGGTCAGGAGTGTGTAACGTACAAAGTGCAGGATCAGGAGTGTGTAACACACAGAGTGCTGGGGTCAGAATCAAGTAACACACCAAGTACGCGGGTCAGGAGTGCATATCACACAGAGAGCAGGGGTCAGGAGTGAGCAACGCACTGCGTTCAGGCGTTTGTAACTTACAGAGTGCAGGGGTCAGGGGTGCATAACACATAGAGTGCAGGGGTCGGGAGTGAGTAATGCACAGAGTGCAGGGGTCAGGAGTAAGTATTGCACAGAGTGCAGGGGTCAGGAGTGAGTAATGCACAGAATGCAGGGGTCAGGAGTAAGTAACCCACAGAGCGCTATGGCCACTGAGATATGTAGTCTGTGCTGGCAAGTCACCTAGTGGATTTTGAATGTGCACCCGCAGCTTGAATGTGGGTGCAGAAAAATGTATGTAGAGTCTATAAGGCACACAGAGGTAAGATTTTGCAAGTACAACTTTAATATTAGAAATCAGATTACTGATTTATTATTAGGCAAATGCACTACAGGGATAGCTTTATTATACCTATAATCTTATTTTTTAAACAAGCGCTTAATTCTACTATAAGGAAACCTGTTGTGATAAAACCATGAATTTTGCCAATGCTGAACTCTTCATGAAAATACAAGTTGACTGGCTACCATGGCGATCCTCTAGCTTCCATATATTATTGGCCACCCCTTTTGAATATAAAAGATCTTCAGCTGTCATGCTGATCCAATGGCTTCAGGACCTTGAGGCACTTCTAAAAACAAGTATACAGATGAGGTACTCTGACTTTTCTCCGACTTTGTTGATGCATTACTTGCTTCAGATCAGTGATTTAGAAAGTAATGAAGCCATTGGCAATTAGCATACAGTCAGATAACTAGCATTTTTTAAATGGTGGCCAACTCAGCGGTAGCAGCTTCCATATGTGGTTACGGATAGGTTCACTTTAGTAATAAAATTTAATGATCAGCCAGCAACTTCTAAAAGAAGATGACAGGGAAAACTATTTCTTTTTCCATTATAAACCATGACAGGTGCACTTTAATGCTAATGTAATGCAGGAGCTCAGTGGGCCAGGTCTGAGTCAATTAGAAGCACAGTGTTTTAATGTAATATTTGACATTACATTTATTACTCTATAATCTGCCAGCAGACTGTCAGACAACTGTCCCAGCAGATGACGCACTAAAGACCAAGGGGGCACCTGGGAGAATGGAGAATAGACAGAGGATGTCAGACGTACACAGATCCTAAGGCAACTCTATAAATGTATACATCACTGGCAGGTTAGGGGAGGGTTGAATTTATTTTTTTTGCTCTGTTAAATATGCCATTGAAGGTGTTTTATTATATGCATTTTTGCATTTTTTAATGTATTTTATTATATGCATTCAAAAAGTCCCCCCCCCCACACACACACACCCACACCAAATAAACAAATACCTGTTGATTTTGTCAGTTTTTTAGAACCATCCTGTGCTCTCTGCTTATCTTATCACCTAGCCTAAGTCCCCTTTCACACTTATACGACTTGTCCCACGATTTTGTACTGCAAAATCGCATGACAAGTCATTCTACATGATTTTCAATGACTACCATTCATATTGGCACGACTTTAAGTCGTGCCGACTTCAAAGTATTCTCTGCACTACTTTGAGAAAGAAAGAGGAATCCCCGCGCAATGGAATGTATACTATGGAGATAAAAATTGTGTGTGTATTGGAACTGCAGCCTCTACCAATTACTTCCACTAGGTGGAGTATGACGTTTGAAAAAGAAAGAAGGAGTAGATATGGCGCTGTTCCAGACCTGATTGAGTTCAGGTGTGTGCTGTTCCCTGACTCAAACAAACAATAATATATAGTGAATGGGTGTCTTCTAGCCCAAAACAGATACAACTGTGAATCCAATATGAACTTAAAGCGGAGTTCCACACAAAAATGGAACTTCAGCTTTTCGGAACCCCCCCCTCCGGTGTCACATTTGGCACCTTTCAGGGGGGAGGGGGGTGCAGATACTGTACCTGTCTAAGACAGGTATTTGCACCCACTTCCGGCATAGACTCCCATGGGAGTCTATGCCTCTTCCTGTCCCTTCGCGCTGTCTCCTGGGAAACACACAGCTCCCAGGAGATAGCGGGGACCACTTACGATGCGCAGCGCAACTCGCGCATGCGCAGTAGGGAACCGGGAAGTAAAGCCGCAACGCTTCACTTCCTGATTCCCTCACCTAGGATGGCGGCAGCAGCTGCCGAGAACCGAGCAGGTTCTCTGCGTCGCCTGCCGACATCGCTGGACCCTGGGACAGGTAAGTGGCCATTTATTAAAAGTCAGCGGCTGCAGTATTTGTAGCTGCTGGCTTTTAATATTTTTTTTTTTTTTTGCGGTTTGGGTGGACTCCCTCTTTAATATATAAATTCTTGAGTGTGGATGGGTGTCAGGCAATACACCTGACTCAATGCAACTTGTATTATAATAAATCTGTGAATAAAGTGCAATATATCTAGTTATTAATAAGCATATGCAATCCCATATATACAAAGTTAAATCAATATACAAATATAAAGTGCTAGTGTGAATGAACAGGTGAACATGTGACTGTTATAAGGTGCTGTAGTGCCAGTGAAGAGATCCGTTCTGGTGGGCTTTTCAATGAATAAACATTCAGTGCGTGCCTTATCCGTGCTCCTAAAGGGTCTGCACTCACCAGATCCTTCACCCCCTCTTGGGGTCTCATACATCCACAGTATATGCCACTGTGTAGTAATACAGGATACCTCCGTCCTTAATGTTGATTATGGGGAGGTTTCATTATGAAAAGAGAAAGAGGGAGCCCACATAGCGTGATGCTGTATAAAAACTTGTTTATTGATGAAAAACACTAAAAGGGTACTCACATTCGCTTAGGATAAAAAAAGCATATATTGTTGACAGAAGCTTCTGTGACAGGAAGTGATGCAAGAACGTATGCTGACTCCTGAATCAACATTAAGGACGGAGATATCCTGTATCGCTACACAGTGGCATATACTGTGGATGTATGAGACCCCAAGAGGGGGTGAAGGATCTGGTGAGTGCAGACACTTTAGGAGCACGGATAAGGCACACACTGAATGTTTATTCATTGAAAAGCCCACCAGAACGGATCTCTTCGCTGGCACTACAGCACCTTATAACAGTCACATGCTCACCTGTTTATTCACACTAGCACTTTATATTTGTATATTGATTTAACTTTGTATATATGGGATTGCATATGCTTATTAATAACTAGATATATTGCACTTTATTCACAGATTTATTATAATACAAGTTGCATTGAGTCAGGTATATTGCCTGACACTCATCCACACTCAGGAGTTTATATATTAAGTTCATATTGGATTCACAGTTGTATCTGTTTTGGGCTAGAAGACACCCATTCACTATATATTATTGTTTGTTTGAGTCAGGGAACAGCACACACCTGAACTCATCCAGGTCTGGAACGGCGCCATATCTACTCCTTCTTTCTTTTTCTGCACCACTTTGGTCCAACTTCCATGCGAGTTGATGTCCATAGACCTCGATGTTAAACCCTCAAGTAGCATGCAAATCGTACCTGAATAATATAGACACGATTTCAGTACCACTTTGTAAGCACAAGCTGTGAATGGTTAATGCCAAAGTTGTGGCAAAGTCATACAAAGCAGTACTGCTCCCAAATCCCAGCAAAATCGCGATAAAATAGCAGCAAAAAAATTGCGGTAAAATCGAGCGACTTTGAAGTCGCACAAGTGTGAAAGGGGCACTCCCAGTTCTGTTTTGGGACTACAGAACAACAAGCCTTTAGGTTAGGATAGGATAAGAGAAAGGTTTGAGTAGTGTAATCAAAGTCATCTAAGCAAGGGCTGACACCACTTAGTCTACAAAAATGTTGTGTGTTGTCAGCTTACAACAGGACATAAGAGATGAGTGTATTTCAGGTATAGACAGGTAATTTCTCCACTTTTGTTGAGAAAGAGACAATCCCCTCCGGATGTTCAATGCACATTGCTGAGATTTTAACAACCGTTGTAGCAGATTCCTACCTTGTGTTGCTCTGATGAAATAACGGTTTAATTCATGTCCTTTGTGGACTGATTCTGAATGGAAGGGTCTGCGTCATTACAATCAGTTGGTGCACTCTCAGTCTGCTAATATGCAAAGTTTCAGGGTGTGCATCCCTTTAGAAGTATTTAACCCTTGTGGATTATGTCACCAAAACTGAGATTCTTATTGCAGGGGGTGCCTTAAAGCGCCGTTCCAGCTGCAAATTTTTTTTTTTAAAAGTCAGCAGCTAAAAACACTGTAGCTGCTGACTTTTAATAAGGACACATACCTGTCCAGGGAGCCCGTGATGTCAGCCCCCCCCGAGGCCGATCCATCCATCGAGTGCAGGCGCCGCCATTCTAACAAAGGGAAACTGGCAGTGGAGCCTTGTGGCTTCACTGATCATTTCCTACTGTGCATGCACGAGTTGCGCGGTGCTTTGTGAATGGCCAGCTTGTCTTCTGGGGGACACACATGTCCCAGAAGACAACAGGGGGCTCGCCGCATGAAAGAATATGACGTCCTGTGCCGCAGCCCGGATGAATCGGAAGTACACTATGTACTTCATAAAAAGGTAAGAAGTAAAAAAAAAATGTAATATCCAAAATTGGGGGTGGAAGGGTGGTCTTTTGCTTAAGACCACCATCTCAAAAATGGGTGGAACTCCGCTTTAAATTTGAATTGTATCTTAGTGCAGATGTCTGGGGAAATTGAGGAGCTAATTGATTAGTTAGACTCTACTTAAAATATTGTGTCTAGTTCTGAGATATTGATAAGATAAAACGAGTTCAGAGATGGACAACAAAAATGGTGAAAGTCCTGGGGGATAAAACATGTAGCTCATCAGTAGGCTACTAGGGTTAAGTAAAATGTAGTTGTTAGCCTACTTGTAACCAAGGAGAGCAATTATTGATTAGTAGTACAGGTGGTACCCAGGTTACAAACAAGATAGGGTCTGTAGGTTTGTTCTTAAATTGAATCTGTTTGTAAGTTGGAACAGGTACATTTTTTAAGTGTAGCTCCAGCCAAAAAAAACTATTTTGGATAGCATAGGGAAGGGTTATCACCCCCTTTGTTTTGCTGTCTGTGCCCCTGTTCAGAAGATTTCACCTCACTTTCTGTTCCAATGACAATTGTATTTTAAAAATTTTGGGTTGTTGCGGAAACAAGCCTTGGTGATAAAGCATCAGTGGAGGTACCTTTTTCCCATAATAACTCTTACAGGAGTGAATTTCCCTTCCTAGGGGTAGATTTCCTGTCACTTCCTGTTGTCTCCCTCTGTTTGTAAGTAGGAGTCGTTTGTAAGTCGGATGTTTGTAACTAGGGGACCACCTGTATCTGTTCTAGATTCTGTTATGTTTACATGTGCTACAAAGTTACAGTATAGTAACTGTACCTGCATACTTTCAAGTAGATACTCGACAAAGGAAGTTTTGAGGCACTAAGAACTTTTATGGTACCACTGAACTCAAAACTCTAGATACTGTTTAAAATCATTTCATTTATTGCACCAATTTTATAAAAAATACATATATTTTTCATCAAAACACTAGACAAGACAAAAGAATGTTGAAACACAAAAGGAAAAATGTCTCCTTCAGAGTCTGGATGTCTATACATATTATCTTCCATACATAGGGAATCTCTAATGGATTTTGATCCAGCCTTTCACAAAACATATTTCATGGGGTAACTGCTTCTTCAGGATTTGTGAGTTCAGTGGTACCATGAAAGTCCTTAGTGCCTCAAAACTTTCTTTGTATAGTGTTCTAGGTTCTGCTGGTGCAGGCACAGCTACTTTCCCCTGCATCCCACTGAGATCTGGGATATAGTGGGCAGAAGAGCTTAGACCATGGTCTGCATATTAATGCCTCTTCAGCCAATCCCTGGTCAGGAGAGTGAGTGACCAGCATGGGGCTGAGAGGCGTATGAATAGACTGGGGCCTAGAACAGGTTCCTCTTGTTCCTGGGGGAGGAAGACCCAGCCTAAGGGCTGAGGCATCCCTGGGAGATCAGCTGCAACATGCAAGAATCCTTTTTGGGGTCCCAGCTCATGCTTGGGCTAGGGAACCTCTTGCCCAGTCTCCTAAACATTAGCAGAAAGCTCATCTGAGGATCCAAGACACAGGCAATTAAGTATACAAGCTGTCTGTTACTGTAGGTGGCAACACAGTATTCAGGGCACAGTGAGTACCTGCCCTTTGGACTTTACAGACTTTCCTTTGTTTTCCCTGGGGGGAACTTTTCACAGTAAATGTAGGACTTTACTCCTGCTGAGGAGTCCCTGTTTGAAATCAGTTTATCCTCCACTTTATAAAGGGTGGTTTTCACCCAGAAGGAGTAGATCAGCTATAGAGTCCTCACCTACAGCTTGTTAGAAGTTTCTTGGAGTATCCCACGGCTCGCCCCCACCCTATCCCAGTTCTTTAAGAAAAATAAACTGCAAAAAGACATGTACAGCCCGTTTTCTGACTCGAGTGAATGTGAACTATCGTGTACCTAGCTGTTGTGTGCCTATCAGGGAATGGAACCTTGGACCAAATGGCCAGACCAGTCCCGGGTCTGCACTACAAATCATATCAGGAGAGACTGCAGGAACTTAATACTTAATTATTCAAAAAGTTTCCACACTTTTTTAAACTCTTTTTAATAAGAAAAACTGTGGAAACCTTTTGAAGATCCCTCGTATGTACAGTTTGGAAGAAATAAAAGAAAGAGGAGACATGACTGAGGTTCAAAATACAGGAGGGCAGTATTTTTAATGTGAAGCCAAGTTGAAGAACAGTGTCAATCTATTGTTTTCCAGTATTGCACACCATTGCTTCAAATCGATTTGCTGATAGTGACAACAGTGGCTCTATTCTAAAATTTTGGTCCTGGAAATCCACAATATATGGTCGTGGTGCCCTACCAATTTTTTCCATTTTTCTGGTGGGTACCGCCACAAAAAGACAAATGAACCAAACAAGTAAAAGAAATTGTGGAACATGACTCACAGTTCGATTTCTATGCGACTTAGTGTGGTGTGATTTTCAGCCCATTAATTTGAATGAGCTGAAAATGCAATAGATCGCACAAAAAAGTACAGCACGCACTACTTTTCAAAAACACACTACAGCAGATCGCATGGTACTGGGGTACTATGCAATCCAGTGCAGGTAGAAAATTGGCATTTCGTTAGAACAATATTGACACTCGCAATAGATCGTACACCCATTGCATTTTGAACATGGTGCTAGAAACGTGCATGTAACACAGGTTTCCTGTACTGCCTTCTGGTGGGAAAGAGCCCTTAAGGTTAATTGAGACTTTTAGTCCAACGCATCAACAATCCTGAAGCTGTCCTTTTTTTTTTCCTTTTAACTGTCCCAGTTATAGAAATAATTCAACCTATCCAAGCTGATCTTAACAAAAACGATTATAAAATCTAGTCCAAGTATCAACATTTCCATAATTGCTCATTTCAAAATTACCACTTGCTGGTAATTAATATTCATGTGTTGTTTTTGACTGGCAAATAAGAATGATTAGTTTTACAATGTCTAATTTATCACAATAAGAGATTTCATAATATCCCATAATTTGATGGATTCATTTGTTTAACTTGTCAGTGTTAATAACCCTGATTACAATGACGAAGCAAAAGATGAAGTGCAGTCCCCGGAAGATCCCAGTTGCCTTCAGACTTTGATTTCTCCACTAGCAAACTCTTTTTCTATTTCATTTAATTTTAATTAACTTTTACTGTTACTGATGAGAACATTGCTGGCAGTGTGGGGCAACCATGGACTCACTGTCTGACCACACAAACACAATCCATGCTGCCGATTGCTAGTTAAAAGCTACAGACACTATCGGGTTCATTTGAAATGACACTGGGAAATTTGCACAGTGCAGTAACCCACAACAACCTATTAGAATTCTATCACACTTTTCAATTTAAAATGAAATACAATTTGATTGGTGGCTCTGGGTGGCCACCAAAAAAAGACATTAATAGAAAGACATTCATGCACAATTTGGGATGGTCGGGCATTGTATGGGTTATCAGTAGGGTGGTAAGAGATGCTTATAAATGCTGGAAGAAATTATTATAACATGTGTTCTGACATACTGGGAAATTTCCTGCATGACTAATTTATTGCAAAAAGAGAAAAAATAATTCTCTCAAAGTTTAAGTGATTCCTATCATTCCTTCCTTCCTCCCTCCCTCCCTTGATTCTCTTTCTTTACTTCTCCCACCTCATTTCCCGGATCCTTATTTCCTTCTTCATTATTCTTTTCTTTTATTTCTTGCATTGTATCTTCTTTCTTCCCTTCCCCTTTCCATTCTTGCTTTGTGCATAGATTAGGGATGAGCTTAGGTTTGGTCTGAACTTGAGTTCAGCTAGACCTGGAATCCAACTGTCATTCCCAGGCCAATCAACTGCAGCAGAGACCATGTGGCAAAATAAGGTCAATGATGTCATGAGCATCCCCATCTCTTTGTGTAAGTGCAGCTGCAGGACTGGGATGATCGTGGCATCATCGACTTAATATGGTCACATGGCCGGCCATATTAGATCAATGATGTCACAATCTTCCCTATTCTATTATGCAGTTGTGGGATGGGGATTCTCATTGAATCATCAACCCAATATTGCCACATGACAATATTAGGTCAATGACAAGCATCCCCACCCCTTTGTGTATGTTCAACTACAGGGTGGGGAATCCCTTGCACTGACAGCTGACTTCTGGGTTTGGCCAAAATATGGAGTCAAACTGTCTGCTACCTGTTCGAGGCCAAGCTGATGAGAGGGCTTCCCCTTACACCTCTTGTCCTGTTTCTCCTGGAGGTGATGATAGAATATAACAGGGCATGCAGGGGCATGGGTAACTTGTAGGAGATCCTGGCAAGAAAAACCGTACAGCAGGCGGACTAATGAGCTTGCTAAAGCAGAGACACAGCAGCAGGTGCGGAACCATGGGCAGCAAGCAGGTTTGCAAGCAGACGGATGCAGGATCTCGGGTAGTTAGGCAGGCAAGAGTCGGTATCATCTGGGCAGCAGAGTTGCCGAATCAGGAATCAAAGCAGAGACAGGGCCAAGCCAAGGTTGATATTGGGCAAGCAGAGAAGGTACCAAAACAGCAAGCAGAAGGCAGGGTCAGGTCACAAGCCAGAATCAGCAACAGGGTATCAGGAACAATCAGAGTTAAGACAAGCTGGGAAGTACAGGATCAGATCACAAACGGTAGAAGCTGAAGACCACACAGCAATCCTCTGGTTTCTGGAGCCACTTTAAATAGGCAAGTTAGTGCCAAATATTTACGCACGCTAACAAGCACCCGCACATGCGCGGATACATACGGGAGTTAGGGCAGTGTTCTCACCCGAGAATTATTATGTGCATTCGTGCGTGGTAGGGAATGTCTGGTTGTCACTCGAGATTTATTATTAGTGTTTGCACATCTTCTCACGAGTCTTTGCACGATTGTGCATACAATTTCACCGACACAAACCCTAGCTCATCCCTATTAGAGAACCTGCACTATGTTGTTGTGCCCCAATTAAAGTTAGTGTGTTTGTTGCTAGGCTATAACCAGCGTGAGTATGTATTTTATTTTTTTCTGGGCCCTCCTTTTCTGGGTTCTGGGCTCTGTAGGTTTTCTCTAAGTTAATATTGCCACATGACCCTATTAGGTCAATGATGTTGACTTAATATGGCCACGTGACCATATTAGGTCAATGATGTCACGAGGATCCCCATACCTCTGTGCAGCTACGGGACAGGGAATCCCCGCTTGCAACTCATTGGCTGTGCACTAATAGATGGCTTCCAGGCTTGGCCTTATCCTGGAGCCAAACCCAAGCTCATCCCTAATAGAAAACCTGCACTATATTGTTTTTGTCTTTGATTGAAATTAGTGTGTTTGTTGCTAGGCTGTAACCGGCATGAGCATTTTTTTTCCAGTTTTTTTCTGGGCTATGTAGGTCTTCTCTAAGCTCAGTTGATTGATTGTTTCTGCCTGTAATAGTGAGTGAGTTTCCAGTATTCAATGTGGAAAGGACAATCACAGTTATGAATACTTTTCTGGCCCAACCAATCCCTGATGCTCTTGTTTAGAGATATAGATTTGAAGAAGATACATTATTTCACCACCTTCCAGATTGGTTTCTCCCACCTGTACATTTGCCTAAAGAGGTTGTGTGTTCAGAGGATTTTTACTTGAGCCCTGCCCAAGCTTGGGACATGTGCCAGGGACTCAATGACTTTATCTGCCTACTAGAGTGGATAACTGGAGGTATCTGGGCTTATAAAGATTCTTCTTGCTGAACAATGTCACAAAGAAGCTGGGCAGAAGTTACTTCTGGACATTATTACAAGTACTCATGGCCCATCAATCAATGTATCTTTGACTGCTATCAAAACATCAAGAGACTGATTTAGCAGAGAAAGACCCATTGCAACTCAAGAAAAGGACTGTGACTGCTCATACAGGGTAATAGATCTGTCTAGCTGCTCTCACAGAGCCAATTATTATCAAGAGACCGTTCTTAAAGGACCCGGTTACTTTCAAAATACTTCTGTTATTTTTGTACCCTTATTGAGTATCCTGCACAGCTAAACTTCTCCTAGAATTGAGGTCTGAAAAAAAAAAAGTAAAAGTACAAAAGTGACTGTTGCCCAAAGTATTTTTCACTTTCAGTACTCCAAGAACCAGAGTTGGAAATTTTTGCCAGGTACAGTACTTAGGGGGTCATTCTGCATCACCCCAGAAGGAGGAGTGCTTCATTTGAATGCTTCTTCCTTCATGTCCAATTTTCTTTCTTGACTTGTATCTTTCTTCTTTCCTCTTCTCTCCCTTGTCTTGTGTCCTTCTTCTTCTTACTTTCCTTTCCTTGTACCCTTCTTAAAGCTTAACTCCAGCCTTACCTTCCATCTTACACAAGCAACGAAAATGGCTTACTCTGATTTCAATACACACTCTGAGCTTCTCAAAGCATGCCTTAGAAGCTGCAGCAAGTCATGTAGAGCCTGCCTCATGTCCTCACTGGAGGATGTCTGGCATCATCTAGACATCTTCTCCCCAGCTCTACTGTCTTGGGCCTTCTCCTTTAATTTTTTGGATTTCAGTTCTTTCAGGAGTGGGGGGTTAGTATCACATGTGGGTGATACCTAGAGTGGCCTCAGTCCATATCAGACACATAACAACAACCATATTTCTTTCAGATTTCATTGTGCAACTATCAGGGAAATAAGTATGGTGACTATCTGCAAACACATATTCACATATCTTCACCAGTCTTTACAGTAAATGGCACATGTAAACCTGTTTTTTTTTTTTGCAGCAGTAAACCTGCTGTATTTTTTTTTATTTTCAAGATTCCAAACATTTTTTTGGCAATAAAGGACATCCAGACCCTTTCTACTTCTTCCTATTGATCTATCACTATGATGTGAATGTGGGCCATAAGCAGGATTGTCAGTCGACTGGGACTAATATGATGGCACATATGGAAATGTAATTTTTAGCACGGTATGTTTGGGGTTTTTTTTTGTTTGGTTGTTTTTTTTGTTTTTTTGTTTTTATCAAAGCAATGCAAAACTAAAATAAAAAGTGCATACATGCACAACAGTCAGTCTGTTTGTTAAACCATGTGACTGATACCCAAAACCAAGAGTGTATTATATTGCAGCTTACCAATCATTAGATGTGGTGGCTGCATTTGTTTTCTTTTCTTTAGCTTTTTCCCTGTTTTTACCTGGTGATCTGGCCAGTAACACACCTCCTGTATTAGCGAGACACAACTCTGGAGGAATGATCATAGGAAGCATGGCAGAAATCAGCATTGTCAGTCAGGTTGGGGGCGGAGGGGCTCTAGTGTTAAATGTATTATTAGATTTGATTACATTAACAAATTGGAGTCGCATTCCAACTCACACTTTATAATCAGTTACAGCAAACATTGTTATTCCTCTTAGGATAAAGATTTGGCATAAATAAATAAAAGCTGATTTTTTTTAATCACCCCTGCCAATGTTAAATGGTTTGTCTCATCCATGTAAACTGATACATTTTGCTGCAGAGTTTGTGCTGTGAAAAACCACAGATTTACTGACTGGATTACCAGATGAAAATAGAGGAAAGAAAGCCTAATAAAAAAGATGAATGCAGCCATCAATTCTAAGAATTGGTAAGCTGCAATGTCATAAATTATTTGCTTTTTGGTTTAATACTGCTTTAATATTCATAAGAAAAATACTTATGCATAATTTGCAGAAAGTGTACTTCCTTTTGTAACTACAAGGTAGCATCTTGCAGGAATGTGACCTCTGAAAATATATTGCAAAAACACACACCCTCAAATAACTGCCCAACTGCTAAAACAAATGAAAAAGGAAAAAAAATAGACATAAGCTAATTCAACATTATGGTTACAGAAACAACAGCAGAGAAAGTAGGGGAAATGTAAATCATAATATTTCATATGTGCATTTCTGATGTATTTTATCTCACAAAAAAGGAAGTTGTAGCTTGAGCTAATTTGCTTTACATTCTGTATAGAATAATTTTCTTTACAATATATGAATAAATTATAATACATTTTCTTTGCTGCAAAGGTTTGTTGTGGTGTCAGAATTCTGAAGGTACTGAGCCTATCACATATTACCTTAAAAATAGAAGGTGCTCAAGGTAACCAATCAGCTTTTAGCTGTCATGCTTGCGATTGGATGAAGGAATCTGATTATTTATAGCTTTACACATATTGACTATTAATAGAAGAAATGTCATTGGGTTCAATTCGGCAAATGCATCAAAAGATCTGAAGTCTCAGTGAAGTCTCAGTTTTATCAGGGCCCTCCATTATCTGAGGAGAGAAGAGAAGAGAAGAGAAGAGAAGGGAAGGGAAGGGAAGGGAAGGGAAGGGAAGGGAAGGGAAAAGAAAAGAGAAGAGAAGGGAAAAGAGAAGAGAAGAGAAGAGAAGAGAAGAGAAGAGAAAAGAGAAGAGAAGGGAAGGGAGAAGAGAAGAGAAGAGAAGAGAAGAGAAGAGAAGAGAAGAGAAGAGAAGGGAAGGGAAGGGATAGGATGGGAAGGGAAGGGAAAAGAGAAGAGAAGGGAAGGGAGAAGAGAAGAGAAGGGAAGGGAAAAGAGAAGAGAAGGAAAGGGAAAAGAGAAGAGAAGGGAAGGGAAAAGAGAAGAGAAGGGAAGGGAAAAGAGAAGGGAAGGGAAGGGAAAAGAGAAGGGAAGGGAAAAGAGAAGACAAGAGAAGAGAAGAGAAGAGAAGAGAAGGGAAGAGAAGGGAAGGGAAAAGAGAAGAGAAGGGAAGGGAAAAGAGAAGCAAAGGAAAAAGAGAAGGGAAGGGATGGGAAGGGAAGAGAAGGGAAAAGAGAAGAGAAGGGGAAGGGAAAAGAGAAGAGAAGGGAAGGGAAAAGAGAAGGGAAGGGAAGAGAAAAGAAAAGAGAAGAGAAGGGAAGGGAAGGGAAAAGAGAAGAGAAGGGAAGGGAAAAGAGAAGAAAAGGTAAAAGAGAAGAGAAGGGAAGGGAAAAGAGAAGAGAAGGGAAGGGAAAAGAGAAGGAAAGGAAAAAGAGAAGGGAAGGGATGGGAAGGGAAGAGAAGGGAAAAGAGAAGAGAAGGGAAGGGAAAAGAGAAGAGAAGGGAAGGGAAAAGAGAAGGGAAGAGAAAAGAGACGAGAAGGGAAGAGAAAAGAGAAGAGAAGGGAAGGGAAAAGATAAGAGAAGTTAAAAGAGAAGAGAAGGGAAGGGAAGGCAAAAGAGAAGAGAAGCGAAGAGAAGGGAAAAGAGAAGAGAAGGGAAGGTAGAAGAGAGCGGAGGAGAGAGGAAAGGTTTTTGCCATCCTGTACTGTTTCGGGTGTCCTGATACATTAGGGTGAGTAAGCGTTGTCACCCTGGGACAGGAAATGTGTTACTGGCAGAAAGATTAGTTGAAAATAAAGAGACAAAAAAAAGCTTAAAAAAAAAATGAATGCAGCCACCACATACGGAGACTCGTAAGCTGCAATATATTACATTTTTATTTTGGGGTTTGGATATGCTCCAATGAGTGAGTTGTACAGCTTTGAATATAATAATACTAACACTCATCAATCCCCCAACACTGTTATATTCTACCAATGCAACATTTTAAGCTATAAGAAGATGTAGTACCAAGTTGTGGCTTTTTTGGCATCCTGCTGGTGAAATCTGATATTGCGGATCCTACAGCCCAGTGGTCAGGAATGGATTTTGGTCTTACAAGCAATATGAACTTCACAGGGATTAGGATCCTGCTGTTGTTTACAAGGCTGCAAAGGAGAGGGTTTTTTACTAAAAGAGTTTCAGATGCAGTTTCAATTTATTGAACAACAGTTTAAAATGCAGTTTTAGTTCAGACTGAAATCCCCCTTTATTTAGTCAATAATACCTAAATAAAGATATAAGATTTTGCCCATCTGTAAATTGTCCACAGGAAACAATAATATTTATAAAACTTTGCATAGCTATTACATCAAAACTGTATGTAAATTACTTTCATGCAAATGAGGCAAAAATCAAATGTTCTCAGGCTATATTCTTTTCAATTTGATTGTGTAAATGTGGAAATTACCACATTGTGGCCACTAGATGGTGCAAAGGAACATACTTATTTCCTATGATAGTCAGTGACATATAGCGGTCATACCTCAATATAGCCACAGAAACTTGGGTGCTGCTCCAAGCAATCATTCCATATTGCTCCAGTAACTCGTATTGAGTATGGGTGCCGGCAAAAGAAAACTCCCAAGGGACTTAATAGGAAATGTTATGAATACAGATTTAAAAGGTGAATGCCAATCATTATTACAGTCGTAATAAAAAACAATAATCAATACTAAGTTTTTACTGCACTTGTAATAAAGATTGGCATTCGCCTTTTAAACCAATATTCAAGATTGCCTATAAAGTCCCCTGGGGGGGTTATCTTTTGTATAATGGCTATGGATGTTGGAAAGGCACTTTTTGAACCTGCCACTCAGCTCCATTCTTTGATAAAGGAGGAAGAATGGAACACTGCACTCAGTGGTGTATTTAGGTTTTGTGCTGCCCTAGGCCTGACTAAACGCATGCACCCCCCTAATTTAAATACGACCCACCCCATCCTGCCGAGGCCACACCCCTTCCTGTTTAAGACCCACCCTATCATCTGTAAACAACACCCCTTCCTCTTTAGGCTCATTTGGCACCTTTCAGGGGGGAACGGGTACCTGTTTCTGACAGGTACCCTTCCCCACTTCTGGGAGACTGCGCTGTCCCCTCTGAAGTTTGCCCTCCCTCCTCCTTCCTCCACTGGGCCATTCAGAAAGTGCAACGCGCTTCGCACATGTGCAGTGGGGAACCGGTCGGTTTCCCTTACCATGAATACTGATAGTGGCAAAACCCGAGAGCCAATCCGAAAATCGGCTGAGGTGATATTAGTGTCCTAATATTAAAAGTCAGCAGCTACAGTATTTTTAGCTGCTGAGTTTTAATGCTATCACGGGGGGGGGTTTTACTGTGCCCATCAATTGCAGCCTCACTGTGCCCCATCAAACGCAGTCACTGTGCCCATCAAATGCAGCCACTGTGCCCATCAAATGCAGTCACTGTGCCCATCAAATGCAGCCACTGTGCCCTCAAACGCAGCCACTGTACCCATCAAATGCTGCCACTGTGCTATCAAATGCAGCCACTGTGCCCATCAAATGCTGCCACTGTGCTATCAAACGCAGCCACTGTGCCCATCAAACGCAGCCACTGTGCCCTCAAACGCAGCCACTGTGCCCTCAAATGCAGCCACTGTGCCCATCAAATGCTGCCACTGTGCTATCAAACGCAGCCACTGTGCTATCAAACGCAGCCACTGTGCCCATCAATTGCAGCCACTGTGCCCATCAATTGCAGCCACTGTGCCCATCAATTGCAGCCACTGTGCCCATCAAACGCAGCCACTGTGCCCCATCAAACGCAGCCACTGTGCCCCATCAAACGCAGCCACTGTGCCCCATCAAACGCAGCCACTGTGCCCCATCAAACGCAGACACTGTGCCATCAAACGTAGCCATTGTGCCATCAAACGTAGCCACTGTGCCTTAAAATGCAGCCACTGTGCCCTCAAACGCAGCCACTGTGCCCTCAAGCGCAGCCACTGTGCCCATCAATTGCAGCCACTGTGCCCATCAATTGCAGCCACTGTGCCCATCAAATGAAGCCACTGTGCCCCATCAAACGCAGCCACTGTGCCACCAAACGTAGCCATTGTGCCATCAAACGTAGCCACTGTACCCTCAAACGCAGCCACTGTGCCCTCAAACGTAGCCATTGTGCCATCAAACGTAGCCACTGTGCCCATCAAATGCAGCCACCGCGCCATCAAATGCAGCCATTGTGCCATCAAATGCAGCCACCGCGCCATCAAATGCAGCCACTGTGCCATCAAATGTAGCCATTGTGCCATCAAACGCAGCCACTGTGCCCATCAAATGCAGCCACTGTGCCATCAAATGCTGCCACTGTGCCCATCAAATTCTGCCAGTGCCCATCAAATGCTGCCAGTGCCCATAACACTTATATACTTTATTAAATCATTGTACCTGCTGTCCTGGGGGTTTCCCTCGTGCTCCTCTCTCTCCTGACGTCACAGCCCCAGGGCCGAGGAGAAGATTCACTGCAGGAAAGCAGTGCAGGGGAGGGTAGGCGGAGCTTAAGGCTCCACCTGTCACCTGTTGCTTATGGGGGCGCGAGTGACACACGGCATCAGCAAGACGGGTGGGGGGGCTTTCTCTCATGCGGGGGGCGGCCCTTTTTGCCGCCCCCCGCGAAGTGCCACCCTAGGCCTAGGCCTTGTCGGCCAAAACACAGCCCTGACTGCACTACCAAGAAGTCATCCCAGGTGTAGGGAAAGTGAAAGCGGCATCTGCTTGACTTCTCCCAAAGCCTAACAACGCGTTTCACTCCATGCACAGGGCTTAGCAATAGGAGTCCTATAACTATGCCCTGTGGGTAAGGCGAAACACATCAGGGGTGTGCTTCGGGAGGAGTTGGGCTGAAGCCATACCTCAATAGAGCCACTGGATCCCTGGTGCTCAACCTGTGGCCCAGGGACCACATTTGGCCCTCTAGCGCTTTTTGTGTTGTTCTGGGGGCCCCTGCAGACACTAATTTGTGCGTCCCTACTACACTGTTATAGTAATGATTTCTAGCAGAAATATGTCTCCAGTGTAAGACTCTCCTAAAGCATGTCCGCAATCTCTGACCATCTCTTGTAGCATGTCCGCAGTCTCTAACACTCTCTTGTATCATGTCTGCAGTCTCTGACCATCTCTTGCAGCATGTCCGCAGTCTCTGACCATCTCTTGTATCATGTCCGCAGTCTCTGACCATCTCTTGTATCATATTCGCAGTCTTCTGACCATCTCTTGTATCATTCCCATAGTCTCTGACCATCTCTTGTATCATATCCACAGTCTCTAACCATCTCTTGTAAGATGTCTGCAGTCTCTGTCACTCTCTTGTATCATGTATGCAGTCTCTGACCATCTCTTGTATCATATCTGCAGTCTCTGACCATCTCTTGTATCATGTCCGAAGTCTCTGACCATCTTTTGTATCATGTCCGCAGTCTCTGACACTCTCTTGTATCATGTCTTCAGTGTCTGACAATCTCTTGTATCATGTTTGCAGTCTCTGACCATCTCTTGTATCAGGTCTGCAGTCTCTGACAATCTCTTATATCATGACCGCAGTCTCTAACAATCCCTCGTATCCCGTCCATAGTCTTTGACTATTTCCTCTTGTGTGTCTGGTGTCTCTGGTAATTAATATTCACTTTATGTGTGGCCTGTTGGTGATTTCAGGGTCCGCACTTGACCCCCCCCCCATATAAAGACAGTTGACCGCCACTGCACTAGCTGGTGCTTACTATCATAAGAACAAAGCATGCTCCTGGGTGACACCTATTGGCCATAAAGCAGCATTTTCAGTAATCCCACATTCAATCTGCAATGAAATATAGCCCAAGAACGTTCGGTTTTGCCCCATTCGCACAGAATGATTTAAGATACAGTTTCAATGAATTTTTTTCTATTTTAGCAGCTGAATCCAATTAGAAAAACGTCTGACTCTTGGGTAAAAGCTGAGTAAATTTTGTGTGAAAATATTTACTTATGGCCCCCTAAGTGAGTTAAAAAAAAGAAGAGAGCAAAGCAGAGTGGACCACTCACCCCCCCCCCCCCCCCCCCCCAAAAAAAATACAATAAATAGTTTACATGCAGTTTTTTTTTTTAATCAGAAAAGTTTTTATTTGTCATAAAAAAAAATAAAGAATTACAGAGGTACATCGTGAACAAATACATTGTAATATCTTCAGGTTATACATTGGCAAGGGTATTATTTCGGTTTGGTAGGCCTTGCACGTAACATAGTTGTGATATTTCTAGCAATGTAGTTAAATCGGGTGAGTTCTGTCAAAGCTTGTGACATTAAATGCAGATTTATTGAGGATTAACAAAGAATAAAGAAAGAAAAGAAAAGGAGTATGGTGTACCCTGTGAAAACCATAAAAAAAATAACATTGCATTTTCCAAACATGTGGATAAAGTTGTATTCAGTGTTGTAACCCATGTCTCAACTTTTTCTTCCTTTTGGTTACCTTCTTACCCATGGTATGCATGTAAGGCTAATTTGTCTTGTTGTGCTAATTTAGCTTGGTCATGTTGTAGTATCTTAGTGAACGTGACCGGGGGGGGGGTTTGGTCCCTGGGCTATCTTGTTACCTAGTTTGTATTTTAAGTACAGGTGTCAGATGACTGTGTCCACTTGTCCCATATTTGTTCATACTTCAGGGGGCAGCCTCTGTGTATATAAATCAATTTTTTATAGGGTAATGTATTGTTGACTTCAGCCAGCCAGTGCGAAAGCTCCGGAGGATTAGGTCTCATCCAGGCCCTAGCAATGACCTTTCGAGCAGAGAAGAGTGTTTCGTGCACGAAGACCTTTTGGAATTTATTTATTTCGGGGTCTGATAAAATGCCCAGTAGGCAGAGTTTGGGCTGCAGTGTTACAGGGGAGCCCATTGTGTCATGAAGGAATCTTACCACTTGTGCCCAGTACGCCTGAATTTGGGGGCACTGCCACAGTAAATGAAAAAAGGTTCCGGTTGTTTGGTTGCAGATTGTGCACATTGTGGACTGATCCCCCCTGTATTTGGAAAGTCGTAATGGCGTGAGGTATGCTCTGTGGATAATGAACAGTTGGGTCAGACGGTCTGACAGTCTGGGGGACACTAGTTTGCATGCGTCTAGAGCGTCGCTCCATTCGTCATCTGCCAGTGTGCCTACCTCTCCTTCCCACCTTGTTTTCAGGGCGTAGGCTGATGAAGTAGCCTGTGGTGTCGTTAGCATTGAGTAGAACTGAGAGATTAGTTTTTTTGGGTCAGGGCATTTCACTGCTTCCATTAATGGGTTGCTTACCATGCGACATTCCCCCGAGGGGAATTGTGTATAAAAGGCATGACGCAATTGCATGTACCTAAAAAGCATTTGGTTTGGGAGCATGTATTCTATTTTTAGCCTATCGAACGTTTTTAGCTTGTCGTGGTGTACTATATGTAGTAAGTAGATAATCCCTCTGGAGCTCCATAGTTCGCTGCCCGGTAGCGAATCAAATTCAGGGAGATTTGAATTGTGCCACAGAGGAGTGAATTCGTTAATCGTCGGTAGTTGGAGTCTATGCATGGACAGGTTCCATATTTTGGTATAGTGGTAGGGTAGTGTTTTACGGTTGGTGTTCCTGTCTGCCCCTGTGGCTTTCCTCGTTATTACAGTTAGTGGATCTTGTGATGCCTGGGACCTCTTTGGGCACACTAAGTGCAGAAATCTTTCCCTATCTGTCTTATCCACATGAAATAGCTGGGATAGCTGCGCTGCGATGTAGTAAGCATTAAAGTCCGGCACAGCCATTCCTGCCAGGTCCGTGGGGTTTTTAAGTTTCTGCCAAGCTATTTTATGTCTTTTATTGCCCCATACGAATGGTTTTATAATGGCTTCCATCAGCTTGAAATGCCTAAGCACTAGGTATATTGGCGAGTGCCAAAGCATGTAAAGAATTTTAGGTAGGAGGACCATTTTGGTCAGGTTGATTCGTCCCACTACTCCCAGTGGAAGGCGGGCCCACACCTGTGTTTTGTGCTTAAGCATTGCAAACAGCGGGGTTATGTTGAGTGTCTCGTAGTCTGCTGGGTCTTTTGTGGTCTTTATGCCCAAATATTTTATGGTGTCTACTCTCTGCAGGGGTAGTTCGGCCCTGTCCCTGGATTGCGGGTAGCTGTCAAGGGGTAGTATCTGGGACTTGTCCCAGTTGATCCGGAGGCCGGAGAACCTACCGAATCTTTCTATAAGGTCCAGTGCAAGGGGCAGGGAGTTCTCAGAGTCATCTAGGTATAACAGGGTGTCGTCTGCGTAGGTGCTGATTTTTTCGGTCACATCTCCCCGGCTAAGCCCTTTAATTTCGGGGTGTGCCCGAATGGCCACGGCCAGGGGTTCTGCCGCCAATGCATAAAGTAGAGGCGACAGAGGACACCCCTGTCTCGTGCCCCTAGATAACAGGAATTGGTCAGATGGCCATCCGTTTGCTAGTACCCTTGCTGATGGAGATTGGTATAAGAGTTGCACCCATTTTATAAATTTTGGGCCGAACCCAAATCTGCCCAGGCACCTCCACAAGTACACCCATTCCACTGAATCGAACGCCTTGGCAGTGTCCAAGGCGACGATTATTCTAGACCCTGTATTGTCATGAGCGGCTTGTAGGTTCATAAACAGTCTTCTAAGGTTGAAGGATGTATTTCTACCCGGCATAAACCCCGCTTGATCACTGTGTATTAGGGAGAGGATTACTTTGTTAAGGCGAATGGCTAGGATTTTTGCAAGAATTTTGATATCTACTTGGAGTAGAGATATGGGGCGGTAGGACTCGGGAATGAGTGGGTCCTTCCCTGGTTTGGGGATCAATACTATGGTGGCCTCTCTCATGGATGCTGGTAGTCTAGAGTCCTTGAATATGGCCTCGTACAACTGTAACATTCTGGGGATCAGTACTTCCGAATATGTGGAGTAGAACTCCACTGGTAGGCCGTCCGAGCCCGGGGATTTCGAGGCCGGGAGCTCCGCCAGGGCTCTTGATACCTCGTCTATCGTCAGTGGGGCTTCTAGGTTTACATGCAGTTTTAATTGCATATTTTTATTTTATTTCTATTAATAAACCCCACAGGGTTCTATTTGTGCAATTGAATTCAAATAGAAAAATGTCTAATGCCCCGTACACACGGTCGGATTTTCCGATGGAAAATGTCCGATCGGAGCATGTTGTCGGAAATTCTGACCGTGTGTGGGCTCCATCGGACATTTTCCATCGTATTTTCTGACACACAAAGTTGGAGAGCAGGAAATAAAATTTTCCGACAACAAAATCCGTTGTCGGAAATTCCGTTCGTGTGTACACAAATCCGACGGACAAAGTGCCACGCATGCTCAGAATAAATAAAGAGATGAAAGCTATTGGCCACTGCCCCATTTATAGTCCCGACGTACGTGTTTTACGTCATCGCGTTCAGAACGATCGGTTTTCCGACAACTTTGTGCGACCGTGTGTAGACAAAACAAGTTTGAGCCAACATCCGTCGGAAAAAATCCTAGGATTTTGTTGTCGGAATGTCCGAACAAAGTCCGACCGTGTGTACGGGGCATTACTCTTGGGTAAAAGTTGAGTGATATTTGTGTGAAAATATGTATAAATGGCCCTTTAAGAGAGCTTAAAAAAAAAAGAAAAGAGCAATAGAGAGTGGACCACTCCCCCAAAAATGTAATAAATAAATAAATAAAATAAAAATAAAATAAAATTGTTTGCATGCAGTTTCAATTGAATTTTTTTTTATTATTATTAATATAACCCACAGGATTCTATTTTTGCAATTGAATCCAATTCGAAAAATGTCTGACTCTTGGGTAAAAGCTGAGTGAATTTTGTGTAAAAATATTTACAAATGGCCCCCTATAAGAGTTTATAAAAAAGAAAGCAAGCAAAGGAGTGGATCATTTCCCAAGAGTAATACAATTTTTTTTTTTTTTTTTTGAAATGCGGTCAGCAAGTAGCCAGCAGTTTATTGTTACTAAGGACTACATCCCCCCTCTTCACTGTGCATTGCCAGGCAACCATTGTCGGATTTGCAGAGAGGGTTAAGAGCCAGTAAGTTCAACCCTGTCAGTTAGGTGATATATTCAGCCTTCAAGGGCAGTGCTGGCAATGACTACGAGGTTGCTAAGTTGAGTTTGGCACGATTCTTAAGTGTAGATTCCTGCCCCTTCTCGGTCCTTTCTGAACGCACAGCAGTTGCCAGGGAGCTGCTGACACAGGATAAGGAGCCGATGGCCAAAAAAAAAAACAGCTAGGAATTGTTATTTAAGAATCATCATCTATGTGGATCCAGGCTCCCGAAAAAAAAGCAATGTGTGCTTGCCATTATCTAACCCTGTTAGCGGAGGATTAACAGAACCAATATTGTTTTTGTTTCTTGTTTCCTTCTGTTTGCTGAACAATCTTCTAAATGGATGTGATTATGCAAAGCGCAAGGAAATCTTCACCAAATACCCAATAATGGGTCCATTTTTTTAGCACATCTGTCGGACTAATGTCCTGTGTGGGAGTGGCAGAATGCCACTGGCTTATTTCGCACCTGCAAGTATTTAAAGACCAATTGAAGACTCAGAAATAGACATTCAGACAGACATTGTAAAAACAATCGGTAATTTAATGTTACACTAAACATCCTTATTCTGTTGTTTTTTCTGCCTCCCTGTCAGGGCTTTTTTTTCCTCAGAGAATAGGTGCGAGAACTCCCCTCTCCCAAGTCACCCCTTGTCTCCACCCCTACCCACCTCCGAGCACTGTCCCTTCTTTCCACCCCCTACCCACCTCCAAGCACCATCCCTTCTTTCTACCCCCACACCCACCTCAGAGCACTGTCCCTTCTTTTCACCCCCATACCCACCTCAGAACACTGTCCCTTCTTTCCACCCCCATACCCACCTCAGAGCACTGTCCCTTCTTTCCACCCCCTACCCACCTCTGAGCACTGTCCCTTCTTTCTACCCCCACACCCACCTCCGTGCACTGTCCTTTCATTCAACCTCCTACCCACCTCAGAGCACTGTTCCTTCTTTCCACCCTGATACCACCTCAGAGCACTGTCCCTTCTTTCTACCCCCATACCCACCTCAGAGCACTGTCCCTTCTTTCCACCCCCTACCCACCTCAGAGCACTGTCCCTTCTTTCCACCCCCCTTACCACCTCAGAGCACTGTCCCTTCTTTGCACCTCCTACCCTCCCCCAAGCACTGTCTCTTCTTTCCACCCCCATACCCACCTCAGAGCACTATCCCTTCTTTCCACCCCCATACCCACCTCAGAGCACTGTCCCTTCTTTCCACCCCCTACCCACCTCAGAGCACTGTCCCTTCTTTCCACCCCCCTTACCACCTCAGAGCACTGTCCCTTCTTTGCACCTCCTACCCTCCCCCAAGCACTGTCTCTTCTTTCCACCCCCATACTCACCTCCGAGCACTGTCCCTTCTTTCCACCCCCATACCCACCTCAGAGCACTGTCCATTCTTTCCACCTTCTACCCACCTCCGAGCACTGTCTCTTCTTTCCAACCCCATACCACCTCAGAGCACTGTCCCTTCTTTCTACCCCCATACCCACCTCCAAGCACCATCCCTTCTTTCCACCCCACACCCACCTCCGAGCACTCTCCCTTTTTAGCACCCCCATACCACCTCAGAGCACTGTCCCTTCTTTCCACCCCCTACCCACCTCCAAGCACCATCCCTTCTTTCTACCCCCACACCCACCTTAGAGCACTGTCCCTTCTTTTCACCCCCATACCCACCTCAGAACACTGTCCCTTCTTTCCACCCCCATACCCACCTCAGAGCACTGTCCCTTCTTTCCACCCCCTACCCACCTCCGAGCACTGTCCCTTCTTTCTACCCCCACACCCACCTCCGTGCACTGTCCTTTCATTCAACCTCCTACCCACCTCAGAGCACTGTTCCTTCTTTCCACCCCGATACCACCTCAGAGCACTGTCCCTTCTTTCTACCCCCATACCCACCTCAGAGCACTGTCCCTTCTTTTACCCCCATACCCACCTCAGAGCACTGTCCCTTCTTTCCACCCCCATACCCACCTCAGAGCACTATCCCTTCTTTCCACCCTTATACCCACCGCAGAGCACTGTCCCTTCTTTCCACCCCCTACCCACCTCAGAGCACTGTCCCTTCTTTCCACCCCCTTACCACCTCAGAGCACTGTCCCTTCTTTGCACCTCCTACCCTCCTCCAAGCACTGTCCCTTCTTTCCACCCCCATACTCACCTCCGAGCACTGTCCCTTCTTTCCACCCCCATACCCACCTCAGAGCACTGTCCATTCTTTCCACCTTCTACCCACCTCCGAGCACTGTCCCTTCTTTCCACCCCCATACCCTCCTCCAAGCACTGTCCCTTCTTTGCACCTCCTACCCTCCTCCAAGCACTGTCCCTTCTTTCCACCCCCATACCCACCTCCGAGCACTGTCCCTTCTTTCCACCCCCATACTCACCTCCGAGCACTGTCCCTTCTTTCCACCCCCATACCCACCTCAGAGCACTGTCCCTTCTTTCCATCTCTGAGCACTATCCCTTTGTTTCACCCCCATACCCACATCTGAGCACTGTCTCTTTTTCCACCCCCATACCCACCTCCGAGCATTGTCCCTTCTTTGCACCCCCATAGCCACCTCCCAGTTCCACCTCTTTTAGAGAAAACAGAACCAAATATCATTTTGTGGTGCTTAGTAATCTGTATAGAATTTTGTAATTAGAATAAGTAAAGCAGTAAAATAGATCCCATGCAGCCAGCAACTATAGCCCCCCCCCCCAAGTAAAAATAGACCACAATAATATACACCCCAACAATAATAGATCCCCCCAGCAACAATAGACCACTTACAACAAAATACTGCCTTACAACGACAGACCCACCCCTGGAACAACAGACCCCACCAGCAACAATAGATCTCCCAGCAGCCAACACTAATAGACCCTCCAGCAGCCAGCAACAACAGACCCTTAATCAACAGTAGATCTCTTCCAGCAACAATTGACCACCAGCAACATAAGTCGCCCCCAGCAACAATAGTCCCATCCCTCAACAATAAATCCCTCCCTCAGCAAAAGATCCCTCCCTCAACAGTAGATCCCCCATAAACAATTGACCCACTAGCAACATAAGACCCCCCCGAGCAACAATGGACCCCCCAAGCAACAATAGCTCCCACAGCAGCTGGCATCATTGGACCCTTTAGCACTTGCCACTGCATACATGAAGTGCTGGAGGTTCCAGAACTGCGTTCCCCCATGTTCATGCTGAAAAAAGCCTTGCACCTTGTCATTTCCTCCATGAGGTCCCGAACCACTTTCTTTTTTCTCATTACTCCTATTTGTTTGTAATGAGCAGTGCACTTTAGTTGCGCCCATGCACACTTCACATCCCACAGTCAATAGTTCATCTCAGGAGGGAGCAAGAGAGGGTGACTACATGCCTACATACAGTGGGACCAAGAAGAATGAGTGTAGCCATCCTGTAACAGGAAGTCAGATCACAGCAGCAAAAATAAAGGAATTTGGAGATTTCGAGGAGGCTGAAAGCAATAGAAGGGACTTTTTGGAGTTAAAGTGGTTCTAAAGGCAGAAGGTTTTTTATCTCAATGCATTCTATTCTATGCATTGAGACAAAAAAACCTTCTGTGGGCAGCAGCCCCCTTCAGCCCCCCTAATGCTTACCTGAGCCCCATCTCCATCCAGCGATGTGCCCGAGATACTCGTCTGTCTGGGACTCTCCCTCCTGATTGGCTGAGACACAGCAGTGGGCATCACTGGCTTCTGCTGCTGTCAATCAAAGTCAGTGAGCCAATGAGGAGACAGAGGGGGCAGGGCCGAGCCACGGCTCTGTGTCTAAATGGAGACAAAGAGCAGCGGTTCGGCTTGGGTCCCCTATAGCAAGCTGCTTGCTGCGGGGGCACTTGGCAGGAGGGAGGGGCCAGGTGCGCCGGTGAGGGACCCGAGAAGAGGAGGATCCGGGCTGCTCTGTGCAAAGCCACTGCAACAGAGCAAGTGAGTATAACATGTTTGTTATTTTTAAACGCAAGAAAAACAAGACTTAATTTTATCACTTCAAAGAAAATGTCAACCCAACATTTCATATTCCTTATATGTGCCCGCTGTAATGTGTACATATATGGAAAAGTATCCTGTTCTCTTTGTATTGCTTCCTTTTTATGAAATCCCTTGTGTCCCTGCCAGTCCCTCTGGTTTCCTGTTAAAAACTGCCCAGACTAGGCATGAGAGCACATCATGGTCAGTTCTCTAGCTGTGCTGGAGACTCAGCCTGCTATCCTCCAATGATCAGACTTATCCTGACACCCCCCCCCCTGCACAGCCATTCACTGGGAAGTGTGCTGTTTCTCCTCCCCTAGCTCTCTGAACTCCTTATGCAGCTGAGAACAGAGGGTATGTAATAACATTAAAAAAAGGGGGAAAGGGGTATTTATAATATTTTTTTATATCTATACACAAATAATTTGGCTTTCATTTCTATTTTAAACTGAATGGTGAAAGTTTACATATACTTTAGAAATACAAACTTAAATAGATTTTTTTTTGTATTCATGCTTCAGTGTCACTTTAATTGAGTTGCCAACTCTTACCTGTAGTGACAGTTGTGCAGGGTGTCTAAAAAATGTTTGTGTAGTCCAATTAGCAAAAAAGGCAATTTAAAGTGTATGTAAACTCAAAACACTGAGATCTCATATAATCTCTAAAACTGAAATTTAGTTTGTTTTTTGGTATACAGCACCATAAACCTTAGTTAACCACCATAAACCTTAGTTAAATGCAATGGTCTGTATTCCGTTACCTTCAGGCGGCTGATTCTGGGAAAAACCTACTCTTCATAGCTGCTGGATACTGCCCTAAGCAGCTGTCTTCCGGTTCCATGGGAGTCAGCAGCTGCCGCTGCTACTGAGCAAAGTTGCACCGTCTGCCCATCCATTTCTTCCCCTTCAACTATACATATTGCATTACGTTCTGTAAATGGGCAAGGGAAATCCTGTCATTTAACTCATGCTCCTTCATTCACAGAATGCAATAACGTTGTGGGAGAATAGTAATATGAGCTATATTATTGGCTAGAGGGCAGAAGAGAGTGGGCAATAGATGCAACTTTTATCAGTATCAGTGGCTGCTGTTAGGCATGTGCACTGCCGAAAAATTTGTTAGTTTTCGTTTCATTCTTTTTTTTTTTTTGGGTCATTCGTTATGATTGCAATTCGCAAATTCGTAAATTCGAAAATCCGAAAATAAGAAAGTTATTCTTTCAAATTTTCGAATATTCTAACTATTAAATTATAGGTGTTGGAACTTTCTTTCAAATTTAGCTGTTAGTGAACGTAACAAATACAAATTTTTCCGAAGTTACGAATTATCCAAGATAACGAATGCTGCATCTAAGCAAATGAAACGGAACTAATTAATAAATAATAATAATAATAATACATTTTTATTATTAGTGTTGTTGTTTATTATTATTACCTTGTTACGTTCCATTCATTTAGATACGGCATTCGTTATTTCGGATAATTCTTAACTTCGGATAAATTTGTATTTGTTACGTTCACTAACAGACAAATTTGAAAGGAAATTCCAATACCTACCATTTAATAGTTAGTAAAAGTTAAGTTATTATTAGTTAGTTATTTTTTCAGATTTTTTTAATTTTCGGGTTTTCAGGTTTTTCCAATTTAGAATTTTTGAATTTCTTAATTTTTCAAATTTTCGAATACGCTGTATTCGAATTTAGGAATACTCAGAAAAATTTGTTAAACGTGTTTTCGTTAATTCTGATATTTCCGAATGAACGAATTTGTCGATATTCGTTAAGAGATAAATTCGGAACAAAACGAATTACACATGTCTAGCTGCTGTTAACTATCACAGCATTGAAAGACAGAGGTGCAGGGCAGTATCTGGTGACTATGATGAAGGCACCGAATAGGAGATTTGTACAAGAAGATGCTGCCTGCAGGTAATGGAATATGCACAATTACACATAACTAGTGAGCAGGGCTGCTGTTAGAAATCACGGGGCCCCCTACAGCCTACCTGACAGGAACCCCCCCCCCAAAGTCGAAAGTGACTGAGGACATCAGATTTATCAGTCGCTTTCTCTACAGCCTCAGCTGCACAGATGAATGAATAGGAAGCGCTCTGAGGCTTCCTGCTCATTCACAAACTGAAGCATAGTAAACACAGTTTCTTATGCTTCAGTAATGAATGGACACAGTGAATGAATGGTACCAATCACTCACTTTTCATTCAGGAAACATCCTGAAACATCCCCCTGTGTGAATGCAGAAGCTACCAGCGGGAGAGGAGGGAAGCCGGCAGCACTGCAGGGGAAAGGGGCACATTGGGGGGCCTGGACAGCAGATGGAAGGGCCCCCCAGCAGAATGGAGGGGCTAGAACCAATCCCCCTGGGGAGGGAGAGGAGGAGAAGCTGGCAGCACCTCAGGGGGAGGCACATAAGACAGTGCAGTCGGTCCCCCTGTTCAGTAGGTGCCCAGGTCCCCCTTTTAGCCTCCCTGGCGGTTTTCTTGAGTGTGGCTCGGGGTTAAAATTCAGGACCATTAGCGGTAACCCCGAGCCACACTCGGGATTACATCGCAGAATCCTGGTGTGGCTTTACTTACCTTGTCCCCGGGATCCTGCGATGTCCCCCGCTGTGTCTGCGGGCTCCGTCCTCCTCCGAAGCCTCTCTGTGCCAGGCTCCGTTCACTGCGAGCGGCGCGACGCACGGGGTGGAGCCTGGCGGCAAATTCAAAAAAGTGTAAAATCATAACACATACAGTACTGTATGAAATTATTTACCATCCCTTTTGTCCCCAGTGCTTTGTCCTATGCCCTGCATGCAGTTTTATGTTATATATACTGTTCTTTCTGCCTGGAAACTGGAGATTGTCCATAGCAACCAAAAAGTGTCCCTTTACATCAAAAGTGGCTTTAGAGCAGCTAGAAAACAGCGATAGTAAATTAGAACACTTGCAGAATTGAGCAATAGTGAATCGTGGGGAAATTTATTTTATTTTAAATTTTTTTTTTTTTTTAATTATTTATTTTTATTTATTATATTATAATTTATGTTTTTGTGTTTCGAACTTTATCATACCCGGGATATCTACTAGACTCTTGTTTGGACAGATTTAAGTGTCTTATTGTTAAGAATTACAGACCTACAATATAAAACGCCAAATTTCCATGCAAAATAATTGTACCGCTTTCAGCACCTAAAATCCGAAATAATAATACCGCCAGGGAGGTTAAACTGATGGGGAAAAAAATGCCCATTAAAACGGAGTTCCGCCAAAATGTTGTTTTTTTTTAAGTCAGCAGATACAAATACTGCAGCTGCTGACTTTTAAAATATGGACACTTACCTGTCCAGGGCGCCCGCGATGTCCTCACTCGAAGCCGATTTGTCCCTCGGCTCTCGGGTGGAGGCGCCGCCATTTTCGGTCAGGGAATCAGGAAGTGAAGCCTTGCGGCTTCACAGCCCGGTTCCCTACTGCGCATGCGCGAGTCGCACTGCGCGTCCTCACTGGTCCCTGCTGTCTTCTGGGACCTGTGTTTCTCCCAGAAGACAGCGGGGGGGACAGAGGAGGGGCCGGACATGGCGTAGATCTATGCCCGGAAGTGGGAGCAAATACCTGGATTATACAGGTGTCTGCTCCCCCCTAAAAGGTGCCAAATGTGACACCGGGGGGGGGGGGGGGGAATCTGATCAGTGGAAGTTCCATTTTTGGGTGAAACTCTGCTTTAAACCCCCTGGGATGACATAATTTTGGCCTAGGCTAAAAACCAGGAAGCAACTAAAGAAATGCTAAAAAAAACAAATAAATATAATATACCTTCCTATGTATTTACTAATGCTAGCAGCATAAGGAATTAAAAGAGTTAATGTTGGTTTAGAGAGTGAAGTTCTACTTTAAGATACTGTTAGGTGAGAAATCAGCGAAAATCTTAACTGATGGTGGTACAGCACTATAAAAAGAAAACCCCGTGTAAGCCTTCAATTTGGCTTTAAGCAATGCATGCATTAATCTAGTTCTCTACAGGTAGAACCTAGAAAAACCTTGGAGTGTCGTGGGAAAATGTTGCATTTAAGAGCCTTAAACAGAACCCTGCCTCCTAATTATGGAGAATATTAAGGGATTATGTGAACGTACACATGTATAGATATTCAGGTATAATGTGCCCCCCCACCGGTCACCAGTCCACAGTGGTACATCTGTTCAGAGGCGAAGGTGGCGGCGGTCGCTGCTTCTACCGTTACTAATCCCCTAGAGATAAACCATTCTATCCATATCACATGTTCTTACCCCAGGTGATAAGCTACCAGCAAAAGCCATTTAACATCTGGATACAAGGCAGCCTGGTTAGTATACTGCTATTTTAATGTTTTCAAGATATGTATCTTCTTTCCGCTCAGCTGCTGCGGAATATTGCAATCATGGGCCCAGGGATGTACATTTGTTGGAGTTCATGCAAAGGTGGCGGAAAGAGTCACTAGAGGATCACATGGTCCAGGCTCGGAACTCGTGTTTAATTATAAGTTTAAATTTAGATATGCATATTTCTGCACCTGTGAGGTTTACCGGGGCAGAGAAAGAGATTCTATTATAACTTACATAATTATTTATTCTGTATTAACAAGCAAGCATAGGTGGCAAGGAGAGCAAAGGAGAATGTCATATGGAAAGACTGTCCTTTATATATTATGATAAAATTATGCAAAGATAAAAAAACGAGGAAATTATCCTAGCATTAATAGCGCTAGCAATATACCTAAAAGTATACAGTGCAATACATATACAGGGTAAACAAATCATACACAAAACATAAGTCCGTGTTTGGAAATATCCATAAAAAGTCTTTAAAGTAGAAGAGTTACTCCGTGACCCATCAGGACTAAGAGAAATCCTTCAAAGCCTGACTACCATCACCGGAAAACCACGTTGTGCACAAATGAGCCCCGATGGTAATGCACTCACTACACACCAGCGACAAATGAGCCTTATATCTCCATATACCATTGAATAGATTCCTAAACTGGGATCCGATCCTTCATGGGTTGGCACAGATGAAAAACACTAGAGCTTGATATTTCCTTAAAATGTGGGATGGACTCCGTTCCTGATGTTACTGGCCGCAATGAGACCCGGGATGACCAGCACTGAGACTAACAGACAACAGAGCCACATGGTCATGCTCTAATGCGTTTTGTCATCACGTCTTCTTTGGAGGCGCCCCAAAGATAGATTATCATTAACGGAAACGTACAGGCAAAGCTCGTTTGGCTGTACTTCTCCTGTGGATCACAGGAATGCAGTTCGCTCTGGACTCATGTGACCCATTTTCAGCAGACAGCGGGCTGAATGCTGATGTCGGCTGAAGTCACCGAGCCGGTCAAACCTCGGGCAAGATCGTGACAATGGAGTTGGGATCCACCCACATGCCTGGAACAGCACCTGGCTCAGCCTCTTAGTGAGCTACTGATGGCCTGAGCCAGACGCTCCTGCCCCCTCCATGGCCCAGACCTCCAGTGAGCGAGGAGGGGGCAGAGCAGAGAGCCAATGACTGACAGTCAACAGCTCTCTGCTCAGGAAGCTCTAAGAACCAAGCAATCAGTGGTGTTTGATCATTTAGTTCTTAGTGTTAGAGCCAGCAGGGGGACAGATGCAGCATCGCCCTAGGTAATTATGATTCTACAATTTAAAAAAAGCCCATACTTCTCTTTTATCATAGCTTCAGAAGAATACAGTTTACATTTTGATTTGTCATGGTATACAGTAAGTTTAAATTTGCGACTGGGGGGAGGGTGGCAAAAAAATTTCGGCCAGGCTAGGTTAGGCTAGGTTTTCAACCCCCTCCTCCCCTTATGCTTTTTTTTATTTTTTATTTTTTATTTTTTTTATCATTAAAAGGCAATTCTTTTGATCCAGGGAACTGACAGTGCCTTGGTCTAACAAATGCATCCTAAAGTGTAAAAGGTGTGACAATTTAACTCCCATGGACTGTAAAAAAATGTTTGTCCAGAATTGTCAAGTTGGAGAATCCACTTTTCAGGCCAGAGTTCCGGTCTTTTCCTCCAAACAGATTCCCACAACATTTTCAGAACTTCCAAATAGTAGTGACTGTTGTAACATGCTCTATGAACTCGTAGTGAACTATGTGATCAAAAACACCACTATGAGCATACAAGGGTTCACACTCTGCAGACATTTGCATCCGTCGTTTGCGTTTTTGGCTGCCCACTTCTTGTGTCATCATGGACATCTTCCCACCCCTCCTTAAACCACCTATGCCATTCAAAAACATTCTTCATAGAATGTTCACCAGAAGCTGGTTGTAACAGAACTAATGTTTCACTTTTGCTAATTTTCACACAAAATTTGATGTTAGCCCGATGTAATCCAGATTCCTGTCACTAATTTTCCGCCAACAGCACACAAGTGTTATTTCTTCTACTACTCCATAAAGACCACTGGTCTGTGACCCAGGCGAGTACAAGTTAGAACATGTCAGAACACGCTCAAGTATGAATAGCTGTGTGACTTACCACCATAGCCATAGTGCTAGATGGCAGGCATTCCCGGAATTAAATTGTCACATATCGTATTTATAACAAAAAACAGTAGAGAAGAATTAGAACCCATGATAATTTTGTATTGCTATTTATGTTCTTGTTAGGTATATTCTCCCTCTTCATTTGCCTTGGTGACCTTTTTCAGTGATAGAATACAAAAATGTTACAGATGTCACCAACACAAACAGTGAGGTTCAATCTACCAATGGGAACACCTGGTCCGGTGACAACTCTCTAAGAGTGGAATTCCCCTTACTTTTTACTTGCACTTAAAAGAGCTGTAAAGGCAGAAGGTTTTTTTTTTTATCTTAATGCATTCTGAATTGACACACGGAGCTGCAGCTCGGCTCAGGTGCCCCCATAGCAAGCTCCCTCGACAGGAGGTAGGGGCCAGGACCTTCCCCCCCCCCCCTCACCAAACACCCTCCCTGTGCATCATACATTTCCCCCTGTTGCCCAGACCCTTCTTCCCTCCTCTCCTTCCTGCTGGCAGCTGCAAGCACACAAAAGGATGCTTCAGGATGGTATATTTACAAGCCCCTTCCTTTCCTGAATGAACACAATGAGTGATCGGTACCAATCAATCACTGTGTTCATTCGTAACTGAAGCATAGTAAACTGTGTTTTTTGAGGGGGCCCTGTCATGTTGGCTGTATGGGGCTCCATAGTTTCTAACAGCAGCCCTAAACTTCAGGACAGGAACAGTAAAGGGAAAACTCCCCATTAGGACATGAATAACAGGATGGTATATTTACAAGCCCCTTCCTTTCCTGAATGAACACAATGAGTGATCGGTACCAATCAATCACTGTGTTCATTCGTAACTGAAGCATAGTAAACTGTGTTTATTTGAGAGGGCCCTGTCATGTTGGCTGTATGGGGCTCCATAGTTTCTAACAGCAGCCCTAAACTTCAGGACAGGAACAGTAAAGGGAAAACTCCCCATTAGGACATGAATAACAGTAAACTAATAGGGGATTTTAATCCTTCCGTGCTCTATCCAAAGCTGAGATGAAAAGAGAAATATGTTATCAGATTGGAAGAAAAAATATTTGCTTTTGTTGTGTTTGTTTTCAACCATACACCCATAGTATAATTATGGGGTGTGTGAGACATCCTGTGTAGAATATGTCTGTCATGGACCCTGCCTCTCTATGTTGCCAAGTTCACACTCAAGGTGGCTGAGATTCAGGGCAACAGACAACATTCTTACTAATTCTTACTAAGGGGTAGAAAAAAGTCTGATGGGTGGCACGGATTTTAAAGGGCACCAGAAAAAATAATACTTAATGAGCAGTATAACAAAATTTTATTAGATTAAAACCAAACACAGGCCTAAAACATCTTACATAATTGGGAACAATGGAAAAAGCCAAAGGTGCTCTATTCGAAAAAAAAAAAAAAAAACAGAGCAGGGGAATGTTAGTTTTGCCTATACATGACGAGTGGTCCAAATGTCCAATTCAAGACTTATGCTCTTCCTCAGGGATAGTCCAGGGGACCTTGATGTTAGAAATAATCAAATGTAAACACAAAGCAAGAATATGTGCAGGACAGTGAAACAAAATCTTGTAGAATTAACTACCTACAACATCCAAATATGTGGCAGAGAACAGCAAGATATACTGTATGTAGAGATGTGGTCTGTGGTTACTTTTTAAAAACCATCCTTTATTATGTTGTGTAAATGCTCAACTTGGTGGTGTCAAAAGGAGAGCCAAAAAAAGTGAGACCCATTAGCAAACACATAAATCCAAGAAGCGCTACAAAAAAAATAATAATAATAAAAAAAGTAACAAAAAAAGAAATAAAAAAAATGTAAAAAAAATAAAAATTATACTATACTAATCATTAAAAAAAAACAAAAAAAAACGTACTAAGAGGCCAAAACACGGTTTCAGGGCAGCAATTATTGTCTTATGATTAAACTTTTGCATTACTTATTTTGGCTGTTTAATTTGCTAAAAGTGCAACACTGCTCCTCCGTAGATATAGTAGTGTAAGTGAGCGTTGTCACCCTAAAAAAGAAAGTTTGTTAGTTAAAATAAAGGAAAGAAAACATGAATAAAGCAAACGAATAGAGCCACTACATCTAAGGACTGGTAAACTGCAACATATAACATTTTTGCTCTTAGGTTTAGATACACTTAAAGGGAAGGTTATTCTAATGCCCCGTACACACGATCGGACATTGATCGGACATTCCGACAACAAAATCCTAGGATTTTTTCCTTCGGATGTTGGCTCAAACTTGTCTTGCATACACACGGTCACACAAAGTTGTCGGAAAATCCGATCGTTCTAAACGCGGTGACGTAAAACACGTACGTCGGGACTATAAACGGGGCAGTGGCCAATAGCTTTCATCTCTTTATTTATTCTGAGCATGCGTGGCACTTTGTCCGTCAGATTTGTGTACACACGATCGGAATTTCCGACAACGGATTTTGTTGTCGGAAAATTTTATCTCCTGCTGTCCAACTTTGTGTGTCGGAAAATCCGATGGAAAATGTCCGATGGAGCCCACACACGGTCGGAATTTCCGACAACACGCTCCGATCGGACATTTTCCATCGGAAAATCCGACCGTGTGTACGGGGCATAAGGTTTAAGCAGTGTTAAACTCAAAAGCAATCATTTATTATTTTGAAGCTTACCAATTCTTAGATGTGATGGCTGCATCAGTTTTCTTGTTTAGGCTTTCTTTCTTCTATTTTCATATGGTGATCTGGCCAGCAGGTTTGTTGTTTTGCAAAAGAACATGCTCTCCTGCAGATGTATTGGTTTACAGAGAAGAAAGAAACTATTTACTACTGGCAGGGGTGATTAAAATGATCAGCTTTTGGTTACTGATGCAAAACCTTTTTCCCAAAAGGAGAAAAACAGTTTGTTTTGACTGATTATAAGGTGTGAGCTGATAATTGGCTTCAATTTGTTAGTGGTTTTAAATCTGCTAATACATTTAACACTCCCCTCCCCCAGACTGACAATGCTGCTCTATGCTGTCCCTCCTCTTCTCATTCTTCCAGAGTGGTGTCTCGCTCACAGGACATGTGTTACTGGCCAGATTGCCAGGTGAAAACAGAGGAAAAAAGCCAAAGAAAAGGCAACAAATGCAGTCACCACATCCAATGTTTGGTAAACTGCAATATATAAAATTTTTGTTTTTTGGTTTAATACCACTTTTACAGGGAGGTTTAAGGCATCATCATTTAGGGCATCATTCTCAGCGGCAGGAAATCTGCACCAAAACTACCAGCCCCGGTCTGTTGGGACTGAAAACTCACGCATCATCTCACCTTTCTCCAGGTCCTGTTCATGGAAGAAGATGGCCCAAAAGACACATTGAGACCGGTGGGTCATGCAGATGTAGCACCCTGATGTTTAGGCAGGGTTGCTCTTAAATTTATCTGCCAAGTGATAGTTGCCTTGGCCAATTGCTAGGAGGTCAATTGATTTCACCCTAATTTTGGAATTACTGCACTTCTCTCTTCTGTCGCTAGGTGGCCGGGTATCTAGTGACATTAGATAGGACAAGGGCATTACAAGGACAGATTAGGAATGAATGGGGGGTCTCAGCCAGGCAGGGATTTTCTTGGGTCCCTTGGCCTGCTGGGAGAACCTATTTATTTGGGTGGAGTCAGGTGATTAGGGCTTTCTGTGCCACCTGGACGGCTGTTTTGGTGGACATGTGTTGTGCTGCCCTGGGCTGCTAGGCCAGAGGCCTATCCCGGGGACATCTGGCTGTTAGGCGATCTGAGGGCCTATCCAGAAGCAAGAGAGCAGCGTAGGGTTGGGATTGCGGTTTGGTTTCCAACCAGAAGTAACGGTTCTGCTGGCCAGAGAACCTGTCATGGTCGGAGGTAGAGGGGAAGCTGTCGCCACTAAGGGACCATCCACCTTGTTACCAGGGACTACTGTGAGTAGCTGAAGCAAGTACCTGGAGCAGTTTTTTGACCAACAGTGAAGAATTGAGAAACATCAGCAGAGGTCAAGCCAGGAACCCAGCCAGTGGAGGTGACGCTTGCAGAGCATTATTGTATGCCAAGCCAGAGACCGAGCAAGCCAGTGGTGTGAAGCTTGACGAGTGTCTGTGAGTGCCAAGCTAGGGACCCAGCAGGGACGTGGGGGTGAAGCTTGAGGAAGATACTCACTGAAAGGATTGAAAGAGCTCAGGAGATCCAGTGGCAGTGGATCAGAGGGTCTAAGTGATAGGCTGGGAGCTCAGTTGAGTGAAGATCTAAAAAGGAGATTATGGATCAAGTGAAACAGTTCATTACAACCTTTGTTAGAAACTGTTCAATATTGTTGCCATAGGAGACAGCGTTTCTACACATGCAGACGTGGTGTCCGGCTGGGTGCCTTTCCCTGCATGGCTGTCTACCTATAGAAGTCTTGGAGTCTGCTAATTAACATTGCAACTACTAAAGGGTGTACTGGCCCCAACCCTCTCTCCCACAGTTCTGTTTAAGAGAAAATAAAGCCCTTTGTATTCAAGAAGTGTCTGGCACCCATTAATCTACCTTACATTGTACCCACCATGCCTCGTAACCTACTCTACACAGAAGGATGTCAGCTGTCCCTAACTCTGGAGGTCACCATTAGGCCTGGAGAGGCTGGGGACTTGGCTACACATACAAGTTGACCCATTCCATCCTCTTTAACATCTACTTTACACTGGACCAAAATAAAAATGGTTACTAGGTCAATTATGTTTTTATAACAATTCAGACAATGGAAAGAAAATAGAAGATGGAAGAGGGATTGATATTTTTGGTCTATACAGTATAAGAGGACCACTAGTTGTGTGAAAGCACTTGGATATAGCAAAGCTGATTTTTATCCAGAATTCTGATTCTACAGAAACTAAATAATTAAGCTAAATGGGTCATTCTGAGATGTTGTTTAAATTAGTCTTTTCAAATCCAATCATCATCATTTTCAAAAGTCTACATTGTCCTTTACAGCTTCTCTGTCTCCCATCTATAGATTTCCACGTTTATAGCAATTGCTGCATCTCATAATTATTTTAGGGAATTTATGCTACAATGCTTGGCATTTAACATGTACGGGTTTCTAAATTTGCCTGTGGGTCATCCAAAGTGAATTGACAGTGTCAGAAGTCTGTTCATCAGACTCAAAGGCTTGTTGTGCGCCAATGTGTGAGATGCTCTTTGCTCCATATCTCTTCAAAAAGCTGAATGTCACATGAAATTACTGTCCTGATATTCTAAACCTTAAAGCAAACCTGTCACATGGATTCAGTGTTAAAAACTAACAACGAGGCTAAAGAGTGGACACTGGGAATTGATTGTGCGTTCCTGTAAATATCTAATCCTTCATTGGGAAAGCCCTAATCCTGGGTGCCCTGCCAGCGTAAGCCATGACTTTTACTCGAACATAAGTCCTATGATTGCTGAGAAGCATAGGCTTAAATCCATTAAAAAGACTATAACGTATAGCCTTGTCCAAATAAGACACAAAGCCAGGTTACGTTGGAAAGGGCAAGGCCACAGCTTTAATGTAATAGCTCAAATTATTTCCAACATAACAGGAAACACCATTGTGCCAGAAGGCTTGGATTGGGCCACCGGTGGAATGCTGTACCCTGTGGTGGGTCCTCATTAAATTGGCAGAAAATGATGGAACGCACTTGTGTTCATTCTGTTAGGAACAGTGATCTGCTGGTTCACACCTAAAGCAGGACTTTAGGAATAAGATTACTTTATACAATTACCTTTGGCCAGTTTGGCTCAAACTAATTATCTAGATGTCACCTATGTGTGGCTGAAAGTGAAGCTGTACTTTGCTGTTGTAGCCTTTGCTACATATAGTAAATGGCATCCTCTTCTGATGGGTTCTGGAGCCACTTTTGTAGCAGGTGTAGAGCAGGGGGAGATGCCATCATGATCTCTACCTCAGCCAATCAGAGAATGCCTTGTAGTCATTGAAAAAAAAAGGCTTCTAACAAGTGGTTGAGGTACGAGAGCAACCAATGTTCTATCTTTAGTGCAGAAAGGGGAAGTCACTCAAGCAAGGGCTGGAAGAGCACCTCTCATTTTCTGTGGTGGGCCCCAGGTCCCCAGTCCAACCCTGCATACCAGTCACAGTTATACTGTGTGCACACCTGCATAGTAAGATGATCACTGTTATTCGCTTTACCTGTGAGTGGTCATAATGTTATGGCTGGTTGATGATATATATATATATATATATATATATATATATATATATATATACCTATTTATCGGTGTATAACACGCACATTCATTTTAAGAGGGAAAACTACATTTTAAATAAGAAACTTTGAAGCAAAATAAGAGTCAGTGCCCATCTGCAGCCTGACCATTGCCATCAATGCAGCCTAATCAATGCCCATCTGCAACCTCACAAGTGCCATCAATGCAGCCTCATCAGTCCATATCAATGCAGCCTCACCATTGCCATCAATGCAGCAGCCTCACCATTGCCATCAAGGCAGCAGCCTCACCATTGCCATCAGTGCAGCCTGATCGAACAGAACAGTGGTCCAATGGCGGCCCAGGAGACAGGGCTTCCTATTACAGAGGCCGCCAAGTAAACAGGAGATTCTCACTGAATGTAATCTGAGGGCGCTCGTCCCGCCCCGCTCCCTGTCCCCTCCGAGGCAGCTAAAATTGAAGTATTGGCGTATAACACGCACACGCTATTTTCACCCGATTTTTATGGTGAAAAGGTGAGTGTTATACGCCAATAAATACAATATATATATATATATATATATATATATATATATATATATATATATATATATATATATATAGTCATGGCCGAAATTGTTGGCACCCCAGAAATTTTTCCAGAAAATCAAGTATTTCTCACTTGAGTATTTCTCTCAGAAAAGTATTGTAGTAACACATGTTTTGCTATACACATGTTTATTCCCTTTGTATGTATTGGAACAAAGCAAAAAAAAAGGGAGGAAAAAAAGCAAATTGGACATAATGTCACACAAAACTCCAAAAATGGGCTGGTCAAAATTCTTGGCACCCTTAAGCTAATATTTAGTTGCACACCCTTTGGAAAAAATAACTGAAATCATTCGCTTCCTATAACCATCAATAAGCTTCTTACACCTCTCACCCGGCATTTTGGACCACTCTTCCTTTGCAAACTGCTCCAGGTCTCTCTTATTGGAAGGGTGCCTTTTCCCAACAGCAATTTTAAGATCTCTAAACAGGTGTTCAATGGGATTTAGATCTGGACTCATTGCTGGCCACTTTAGAACTCTCCAGCGCTTTGTTGCCATCCATTTCTGGGTGCTTTTTGACGTATGTTTGGGGTCATTGTCCTGCTGGAAGACCCAAGATCTCGGACGCAAACCCAGCTTTTTGACACTGGGCTCTACAATGCGACCCAAAATCCTTTGGTAATCCTCAGATTTCATGATGCCTTGCACACATTCAAGGCACCCAGTGCCAGAGGCAGCAAAACAACCCCAAAACATCATTGAACCTCCACTATATTTCACTGTAGGTACTGTGTTCTTTTCTTTGCAGGCCTCATTCTGTTTTCGGTAAACAGTAGAATGATGTGCTTTACCAAAAAGCTCTATCTTGGTTTCATCTGTCCACAAGACATTTTCCCAGAAGGATTTTGGCTTACTCAAGTACATTTTGTCAAACTGTAGTCTTGCTTTTTTATGTCTCTGTGTCAGCAGTGGGGTCCTCCTGGGTCTCCTGCCATAGCATTTCATTTCATTTAAATGTCGACAGATAGTTTGCGCTGACACTGATGCTCCCCGAGCCTGCAGGACAGCTTGAATTATTTTGGAACTTGTTTGGGGCTGCTTATCCACCATCCGGACTATCCTGCGTTGCAACCTTTCATCAATTTTTCTCTTCCGTCCACGCCCAGAGAGATTAGCTACAGTGCCATGGGTTGCAAACCTATTGATAATGTTGCACACTGTGGACAAAGGCAAATCAAGATCTCTGGAGATGGACTTGTAACCTTGAGATTGTTGATAGTTTACCACAATTTTGGCTCTCAAGTCCTTAGACAGTTTTCTTCTCCTCTTTCTGTTGTCCATGTTTAGTGTGGCACACACAGACACACAATGCAAAGACTAAGTGAACTTCTCTCCTTTTTATCTGCTTTCAGGTGTGATTCTTATATTGCCCACACCTGTTACTTGCCCTAGGTGAGTTTAAAGGAACATCACATGCTTGAAACTAGGGATGAGCTTCGTGTTCGAGTCGAACCCATGTTCGACTCGAACATCGGCTGTTCGACCGTCCGTCGAATTGCGAACGATATGGGCCGTTCGCGCCAAATTCGTGTGGCGCGTCACGGCCCATAATTCACTGCGGCATCGCAGTGCATTGCTGGCTGATGATTGGCCAAGCATGCACTATGACCCGCATGCTTGGCCAATCACAGCGCCGCCTGAACAGAGAGCCGTAATTGGCCAAAGCCAAGGAGGCTTTGGCCAATTATGGCTCAGGGGATTTAGTACACGCCCCACACTATATAAGGCCGCCTGCACGGCGGCCCTGTGTAGTGTGTGTTCCGGCGTTGAAAGAGATAGACAGAGAGACAGTGTTTGATTTGAGTTAGATAGATTAGGCAGAACAGTCAGTCAGTTAGCTGCACTTACAGTGTATTGTGTATATATATGCATCCCAGGTGTTGCATATATATATATACACTGTATTCAGTTTAGCTAGATCCGTTCCTGTTATCTTCTATCTAGACTATTTACATTCAGTGCAGTGTGTCCTGCTCACAGTGTTCAGCTAGATCCGTTCCTGCTATTTACATTCAGTACAGTGCTTCCTGCTCACAGTGTTCAGCTAGATCCGTTCCTGCTATTTACATTCAGTGCAGTGCGTGCTGCTCACAGTGTTCAGCTAGATCCGTTCCTGCTATTTACATTCAGTGCAGTGCGTGCTGCTCACAGTGTTCAGCTAGATCCGTTCCTGCTATTTACATTCAGTGCAGTGCGTCCTGCTCACAGTGTTCAGCTAGATCCGTTCCTGCTATTTACATTCAGTGCAGTGCGTCCTGCTCACAGTGTTCAGCTAGATCCGTTCCTGCTATTTACATTCAGTGCAGTGCGTGCTGCTCACAGTGTTCAGCTAGATCCGTTCCTGCTATTTACATTCAGTGCAGTGCGTCCTGCTCACAGTGTTCAGCTAGATCCGTTCCTGTTATCTTCCTACTGACAGGCAGGCTTGTCTGGTTACAGTATATAAAGCTACCTGAAGAAAATTACAGGTGTTCTTTTTGATCCTATTAGTACCACGGTCAGGCAGCTAGACTATTTACATTTAGTACAGTGTGTCCTGCTCACAGTGTTCAGCTAGATCCGTTCCTGTTATTTACATTCAGTGCAGTGTGTCCTGCTCACAGTGTTCAGCTAGATCCGTTCCTGCTATTTACATTCAGTACAGTGCGTGCTGCTCACAGTGTTCAGCTAGATCCGTTCCTGCTATATACATTTAGTGCAGTACGTCCTGCTCACAGTGTTCAGCTAGATCCGTTCCTGTTATCTTCCTACTGACAGGCAGGCTTGTCTGGTTACAGTATATAAAGCTACCTGAAGAAAATTACAGGTGTTCTTTTTGATCCTATTAGTACCACGGTCAGGCAGCTAGACTATTTACATTTAGTACAGTGTGTCCTGCTCACAGTGTTCAGCTAGATCCGTTCCTGTTATTTACATTCAGTGCAGTGCGTCCTGCTCACAGTGTTCAGCTAGATCCGTTCCTGCTATTTACATTCAGTGCAGTGCGTCCTGCTCACAGTGTTCAGCTAGATCCGTTCCTGCTATTTACATTCAGTGCAGTGCATGCTGCTCACAGTGTTCAGCTAGATCCGTTCCTGCTATTTACATTCAGTGCAGTGCGTCCTGCTCACAGTGTTCAGCTAGATCCGTTCCTGTTATCTTTCTACTGACAGGCAGGCTTGTCTGGTTACAGTATATAAAGCTACCTAAAGAAAATTACAGGTGTTCTTTTTGATCCTATTAGTACCACGGTCAGGCAGCTAGACTATTTACATTTAGTACAGTGTGTCCTGCTCACAGTGTTCAGCTAGATCCGTTCCTGTTATTTACATTCAGTGCAGTGTGTCCTGCTCACAGTGTTCAGCTAGATCCGTTCCTGCTATTTACATTCAGTACAGTGCGTCCTGCTCACAGTGTTCAGCTAGATCCGTTCCTGCTATATACATTTAGTGCAGTACGTCCTGCTCACAGTGTTCAGCTAGATCCGTTCCTGTTATCTTCCTACTGACAGGCAGGCTTGTCTGGTTACAGTATATAAAGCTACCTGAAGAAAATTACAGGTGTTCTATCCCAGCTTAGTGCAGCTACAGGCCATTAGTATGTCTGGAAGGCCAAGAAGGAGAGGCAGACAGTCACAAGCCAATAAGAGAGGGCAAGCAGGCTCTGTGTCTAGTGCTGGTCGTGGAGACGGTGCATCCTCATCAGCACGTGGCCATGGGACACGCTTGGCCTTTTTTTCGGCAGCTGGCCGTGTTGAGCCGCAACATGCGGAAGACTTGGTCGAGTGGATGACCAAGCCGTCCTCATCCTCCTCATCCTCTCTCACCCATGCCCAGGGTGCTTTGTCTGGCAAAGCAGCGGCCTCTTCCCTCAGCTCAATGTCATCAGTGACTCCTTCCCTAGCCCCACCATGTCCTCCTGAGGATTCCCTCGAACTGTTTGACCACAGTGTTGGGTACATGCTCCAGGAGGATGCCCAGCGTTTGGAAGGCTCTGATGATGATACTGAGCTCAATGAAGGCAGTAACATGAGCACGGACAGAGGGGGTGCCCAAGAAGGACAGCAATCTGGCAGTCATGCTCCCCCTGCTGCAGCATACTGCCAGGTTTGCTCCAGTGATGAGGAGGGAGGGGATGATGAGGTCACTGACTCAACGTGGGTGCCTGATAGGAGAGAGGAGGAGGAGGAGGAGGAGGAGGAGGAGGAGGAGGAGGAGGAGGTGGCACATCACCAACTAGGCAGGATGCCCTCCAGGGGCCAGCCTAAGGGCAGCACATTGACTGCATCACACCCCAAAGCTCCACATGTGCAGGGCGCTGCAGTCTCTGCGCGTTATTCAAAAAGTTCTTTGGTGTGGGCCTTTTTTGAGACGAGTGCATCAGATCGCACCGCTGCTATTTGCAATATATGTCTCAAGCGTATCTCGCGTGGCCAAAACATCTCCCGCTTGGGTACCACATGCTTGACCAGACATATGTTGACCTGCCATGCAGTTCGTTGGCAAGCGTATCTAAAAGACCCACACCAAAGAACAAAGACGATCTCTCCTTGCTCCTCATCAGCTGAGATTTCCAACCCCACTAGACCTTCAGTCCTCTCTGCGACCTGCAGTGAGAGGAATGAAGGTGTAGAATTAGGTGTGTCACAGCCAAGTACTTATGGGCAATCTGCTTTTGGTACACCGACGTCAGATTGTACCAGGCAAATTTCCCTGCCCCAGCTGCTGCACCGCCGAAAGAAGTTTGCTCCCAGCCATCCACATGCCCAGCGGTTGAATGCTAGCTTGGCAAAATTGCTAGCACTTCAACTGCTGCCTTTTCAGTTGGTAGACTCTGCCCCCTTCCGTGAGTTTGTGGAATGTGCGGTTCCTCAGTGGCAGGTACCCAAACGCCACTTTTTCTCACGGAAGGCGATTCCGGCTCTCTACCGGCATGTGGAAGGCAATGTCCATGCCTCGCTGGACAGGGCGGTCAGCGGTAAGGTGCATATTACCGCTGACTCATGGTCCAGCAGGCATGGACAGGGACGTTACTTAAGTTTCACGGCGCATTGGGTGACTCTGCTGGCAGCTGGGAAGGATGCAGGACAAGGTGCAGTAGTGTTGGAGGTTGTTCCGCCACCACGCCTCCAAAATGCTGATTGTGACACACCTCTCTCCTCCACCCCCTCCTCTTCTTCTTCCTCCATGGCCTCTTCCTCGGAACCAGCGGTGCTCCGTAGGCGTTCAAGGGGCTACGCAAGTACGCAGGCCAAAAGATGCCATGCGGTGCTTGAGCTGGTGTGCTTGGGGGACAGGAGCCACACTGGGGCAGAGGTTCTGTCAGCTCTGCAGGGGCAGGTTCAGAGGTGGTTGACGCCACGCCAACTTAAGGCAGGAATGGTGGTTTGCGACAATGGCACCAACCTCCTCTCTGCCCTCCGACAGGGACAACTGACCCATGTGCCCTGTTTGGCTCACGTCCTTAACTTGGTGGTGCAGCGGTTCTTGGGCAGGTACCCGGGCTTACAGGATGTCCTGAGGCAGGCCAGGAAAGTCTGTGTGCATTTCCGCCGGTCATATAATGCCAGTGCTCGGCTGACGGACCTCCAAAAGGAGTTTAACCTGCCCAAGAACCGCCTAATCTGTGACATGCCCACCAGGTGGAACTCGACGTTGGCCATGCTGCAGCGGCTGCACACGCAGCAGAGGGCCATCAATGAGTACCTGTGCGACTATGGCACCAGGACAGGGTCAGGGGACCTTGGTTTTTTTTCCCCACGCCAGTGGGCCATGATCAGGGATGCATGCACTGTCCTGTCACCATTCGAGGAGGCCACGAGGATGGTGAGCACTGACAGTGCATGCATCAGTGACACTGTCCCCCTTGTCCACCTGTTGGAGCACACGCTGCGTGGGATAATGGACAGGGCACTTGAGGCAGAACAGAGGCAGGAAGAGGAGGACTTCCTTAGCTCTCAAGGCCCCCTTTATCCAGACAGTGTTCCTGCGTGCCCGCCGATCACACAGGAAGAGGACGAGGAGGAGGAGGAGGAGGAGGAGGAAGATTGTGTCAGTATGGAGGTGGAGCCTGGCACTCAGCATCAGCAGTCTTTAAGGGATCAGTCCCAAGGAACACATGGACTTGTACGTGGCTGGGAGGAGGTGGCTGCGGACGTTGTTGTCCTTAGTGACCCAGAGGACTCCGGACCGAATGCCTCAGCAAACCTACGCTGCATGGCCTCCCTGATCCTGCAAAGCCTGCGTAAGGATCCTCGTATTCGTGGTATCAAGGAGAAGGACCAATACTGGCTGGCAACCCTCCTTGATCCACGTTACAAGGGTAAGGTTGCGGACCTTATCTTGCCATCGCAGAGGGAGCAGAGGATGAAACATCTTCGGGAGGCCTTGCAGAAAGGTCTGTGCAACGCGTTCCCAGAGACTGGGAGGTTACAAACTCCTGTTTCTGGACAACGTGTTGCTGAGGCTTCGGTCAGTCAAAGAAGGAGCGGTGGAGAAGGTGGCCGTCTGACCGATGCGTTCAGACAATTTTTTGGTCCGCAGCCCCAAGGTATGATCGGTTCCAGCAACCATCGCCAGCGTCTGTTTTACATGGTGCAGGAATACCTAGGGGCAAGATCAGACTTGGACACCTTTCCCACCGAAAATCCTCTGGGTTACTGGGTCTTGAGGATGGATCACTGGCCAGAGCTTGCACAGTATGCAATTGAGCTACTGGCCTGTCCTGCATCCAGCGTTCTTTCGGAACGCACATTCAGTGCTGCTGGAGGCGTGGTAACCGATCACAGGGTGCGTCTGTCCACCGACTCGGTCGATCGGCTGACCTTCATAAAAATGAATCAGTCTTGGATCACCACCAGCTACCAAGCACCTGATGCAGATGTAACCGAATAATTTTTTTTGAAATCTCAGATCCCTTCAAAGACTGCCTATGCTGATGCTGAGTGACTATCCCTGAGTAATTATCCTCTTCCTCCTCAATCATCACGCTGATAGCTTGTAAGAACATTTTTGGTTCTGGGCGCCACCACCAGTGCCTAAGGCACAATTTTTCAGCCCCTGTTTAACAGGGGCGTGTAATTACAATTTTTGATGTAATACTTTGCAGCAGGGCTCGTTCCTGCATTCCAACTAGAGTGTCTGTGAGGGGTTGCAGTGTTGTGGCACCAGCACCAGTGCCTAAGACCCAATTTTTCTGCCCCTGTCTAACAGGGGCGTGTAATTACAATTTTTGATGCAATACTTTGCAGCAGGGCTTGTTCCTGCATTCCAACTAGAGTGTCTGTGAGGGGTTGCAGTGTTGTGGCACCAGCACCAGTGCCTAAGACCCAATTTTTCAGCCCCTGTCTAACAGGGGCGTGTAATTACAATTTTTGATGCAATACTTTGCAGCAGGGCTTGTTCCTGCGTTTCAACTAGAGTGTCTGTGAGGGGTTGCAGTGTTGTGGCACCAGCACCAGTGCCTAAGACCCAATTTTTCAGCCCCTGTCTAACAGGGGCGTGTAATTACAATTTTTGATGCAATACTTTGCAGCTGGGCTTGTTCCTGCGTTTCAACTAGAGTGTCTGTGAGTAGTTGCAGTGTTGTGGCACCAGCACCAGTGCCTAAGGCCTAATTTTTCAGCTCCTGTTCAACAGGGGCATGTAATTACAATTCTTGATCTAATATTTCACAGCAGGGCCCTGTGAGGGCTTACAGTGTTTTGGCCACAGCAACACCTAAGGCCCAAATTTCTGCTGAGTATATAGGGCAGGACCCTACTTTCAAACATCTAACTTACAAACGACTCCTACTTGCAAACGGAAGGAGACAACAGGAAGTGAGATGAAATCTACCCCTAAGGAAGGGAAATTCTCTCCTGTAAGAGTTAATATGGGAAAACAATTTTTCCTTTCCACTGATGCTTTCCAATCCTTGTTCCACAAAAAAACCCAAATTTTCAAAAAACATTTTTCATTGGGACAAAAAAGTGAGGTGAAATCTTCTGAAGAGGAGGAAAGACGCAAAACAAATGTCACAGGGGTGATAACCCTTCCCTATGTTTTCCAAAAAGCTTAGAAAAGATTTTTTGGCTGGAGCTAAACACATTAAAAATGTTCAAAATTACAAACAGATTCTACTTAACAACAAACCTACAGTCCCTGTCTTGTTTGCACCGCCTGTATACTGCTGTTCAGAGTATATAGGGACCTTTCCTTATTTTAATTTGGGTGCGGGGTTCCCCTTAATATCCATACAAGACCCAAAGGGCCTGGTAATGGACTGGGGGGTACCCATGCCGTTTGTCTCACTGATTTTCATCCATATTGCCATGACCCGACATGACATTAAACCCGCAAGCAGTTTTAAATGAGATTTTTTCCTTTAAAAATGACATTTGGTGCAGGGACTGTTCTAAACATGGGAAACACGCGTCACTTTACAGGCATACTATAGACACCCCCCAGGTACGATATTTAAAGGAATATTTCACTTTTTTTTTTTTACTTTAAGCATCATTAAAATCACTGCTCCCGAAAAAACGGCCGTTTTTAAAAGTTTTTTTTGCATTGATACATGTCCCCTGGGGTAGGACCCGGGTCCCCAAACCCTTTTTAGGACAATACCATGCAAATTAGCCTTTAAAATGAGCACTTTTGATTTCGAACGTTCGAGTCCCATAGACGTCAATGGGGTTCTAACGTTCGTGCGAACTTGCGGTCCGTTCGCGGGTTCTGGTGCGAACCGAACCGGGGGGTGTTCGGCTCATCCCTACTTGAAACAATCTTATGTATCCACAATTTTGAAAGGGTGCCAATAATTTTGACCAGCCCATTTTTGGAATTTTGTGTGACATTATGTCCAATTTGCTTTCTTTCCTCCCTTTTTTTGTTTTGTTCCAATACACACAAAGGGAATAAACGTGTGTATAGCAAAACGTGTTACTGCAATACTTTTCTGTGGAAAATACTTGATTTTCTGGAAAAATATCTGGGGTGCCAACAATTTCGGCCATGACTGTATATATATATATATATATATATATATATATATATATATATATATATAAATATATATATATATTGTCATGTTAGGAAGGAAAATGATAAATGGTTTTCAAAATGTTTTACAAATAAATATCTGAGTAGTGTGGCATGCATTTGTATTCAGCCCCCTTTACTCTGAAACCCCT
>JBBGZY010000795.1:2032500-2187500 GCA_037952925.1 Lithobates clamitans
GGGAGTTAGGTAACATTTAAATTACAAGTTTACTATAAGTGTTGTCCTTTAGGCTACTTTCACACTGAGGCGCTTTACAGGCGCTATAGTGCTAAAAATAGCACCTGTAAAGTGCCTCTCCTGTCACTCCGGTGTGAGAGCCCGAGTGCTTTCACAATGGAGCGGTGCGCTTGCGGGACGTTAAAAAAAGTCCTGCAAGCAGTATCTTTGAGAAATAGGAATATCCTGCGAGCCACAAACGGATCTAAGCCTCTAAGGGGTGATAATCATTAATTAATTAGCAGCAAACACTCAACCACGTTTCATATCGTGTAATATAAAGCATAAAAATAATAAATGTGCCTGCGCTAAAAAATGTGTTAAAATATCGTGTATATATAGTAAATTAATCCGCTGTAAATGAACTGTAAAATCATATATGTATATTACAAAAGTGCATAATCAAGACTCAAAGTGCATATGACATTGTGCAAAAAACAACAAAACCCATTGAAAGTGCACCATGCATAAATGAAAACAACAACAAGTGCACAGGTATCCTGTGTATTACAAGTGTCCAGCTCAATCCACAGGTTAAAATCCAAATAAATGTATGCAAACAGTGTCCATAAGAGAAAATTCCTCCGAGATCTTCTAAAAAGGTGCTCAAATCACAGCAAACAATATGTGCTCGCCCGTGACACCCTACATGTGTTTGCGCTCACCTCTACTCGTGTGACCCAGTATTTAAACTGTGTCAATACACGCAGTGGGGCCAATCCTGGGCTCCCTCAGGCTGGAATACTGGGAATACAATCCTCACAGGTGCAGTCAATATCCACATGTATAGGAGAAAAGTAAGAACTCCATAGTGTGATAAAGCAGGGATAATTTATTAAACCAAACGAAAATCCTCCAGGAGGGTACTCACATTCAGTGGGTGCTTCAGTGCACCAAACTTAACAAGCATATAACAACAAGCTGTGATCCAGATGGTGTGCGGTGTGGTGTGTGATGTCTCCTCCACTGCTGACAGCTCCGTCCTACCCCTCCCCGACGCGTATTCGGCACAGGGATCACGTGCCTTCCTCTGGGGGATATCATTGGACGGATAATCAGTGTGGTTTTATATATGCTGACGGCGGCCATTTTGCCGAGGACCGTCGGCCACCTTATCATAGAACCAATAGCACAGGACGGTCAGCGGCCATTTTACGTATGATCCTCAATCTGTGATGTAAATAGAGATGGTTTGTGTATGCTAATTGTACAACGCCCACCATCCAATAGAGATATGTCAGCGGCCATCTTGCCTAAGACAGCAGACAATTCTAGTGATGGGTTACAGCTAAGATCACTCAGTACATTATAATGGTGAGCGGCAGCGCTAATATTACGTCTTTACACTACTCTCCTAGTTGAATAACCCACATATAAATGGCATAATAAGCCCTAAAAAGTGCATACCCATAATAATGATGAGAACAAGGAAAGAGCTGTGCATTTAGGAGCCACCACATCGCACCTCATATGATAACAATGATAATCTTGTGAATCTAAGTTAGTCATACATAAAATAATACTAAAACATCATACTCCTGACCTATATAAAAATAAATAATGCTAATGAAATGTGTGAGTACTCCTCAATAAAAGAACAACAAGTCCATAATATCTAAAAGGAAACCGGGTCTCTGAGCCCTATTTTTAAAATTAAAACAATAAAATACATATCTCTAAACTATCCATCTATGTAAGAACTGTAAATTCACACTATATTATGTGATATTAAAAATAAATATATTGGTGACATGGAATACTGTTGTCATAATAAAATACTATTACAGGTAACCTCTATACCAACAGTCACAAAAATAGCATATGGGAACCTATATGGTAGATAAATTCATCCCCCAAAAACGTATATGACTATCTAAGTAGTATAATAATAAAAAAATATGTAAAAAAATATAAAATATTAAAAATATTAAAAAATCCCTTTATTCAATATAAAAATTAAAAATTGCTGAGAAAACATGTTAAATCGAAATCCCTATTGAGCCCCCCAGGGGATAGAGAACCCAACTGGTGTATCCACCACGATTCCCGTTTGCTGATTTCTCTCGTAAAATTGGACCCCCTCCAATGACGTTTAGGGGCCTCTATCCCCCAGAATTTCATCCCCACCGTGCTCTTATTATGTACTTTCTCAAAATGAATATATAAGTGGTGTTTGTCTGACCCTTTGTGGATATTTCGCACGTGCTCCTCTAATCTATCTTTCAGGGCTCTAGTAGTGCGCCCCACGTAAAATAAATTACATGGGCACTTTAAAGCGTATACCACCCCAATAGTGTCACACGAGATAAAATCCCTGATGGTATAAGACTGATGGGTACTAGGATTCATAAATTCCTTTAACCTCCTATCATTCCCCGGAACTCTCACACAACTGTAGCATCTCCCACATGCATAGAAGCCCTTAAGGTCCCAAAACATTTTTGGATTTGGGGGCGGGGGTTCCACTACATTGTGTACCAGTTTATCTCTTAAACTAGGCGCTTTTTTAAAAACAATTTTAGGTTTCTCTGGGAGCACACTCTTGAGATGACTATCTTGCTTCAGGACATTCCAATATTTACGTATGATCCTTTGTACTTCATTATTTTGTAAGGAATAATCAAGAACGATACTGATATTGTCACTATTGGCACTTCCCGTGGTTTCAATCTTGTCCCTTAGTAAGCTATTTCTATCGAGACATGCAACCTCCGATTTTTCTTTCTGTAAAAAATCCTTATGATATCCTTTATCAAGAAACATACTGCTTAGTTTGTCGGATTGCAGTTCATAGTCCTCCATTTTCGTGCAATTTCTTCTTATCCTTGTATATTGGCCTCTGGGTATATTCTCCAACCAGGGTTTGTGATGACAGCTGGTGATGGGTATATAAGAGTTGCGATCTGTAGTTTTAAAATATGATCTAGTAATGATACCCTCATTAGTATTAAAAATTTCTAGATCTAAAAAATGGATGCTTTCTCTGTTAACATCCCAGGTTAGGGAAATATTGAGATCATTATGGTTCATGGACTCCAGTAAGTCCTTTAATCCCTCCATATTCCCTTTCCAAATAATCAACAGATCATCAATAAATCTCCTATATAATAAAATATCATCACACTTCCCATTCAAAACCCCCTCCTCTTCCCACTTGGCCATATACAGGTTCGCCACACTGGGGGCAAATTTGGCGCCCATGGCGACACCTTTTATCTGCAAATAAAACTTGTTCCCATACCAGAAAAAATTGTGTCGTAAACAAAAATCCAGACACTCAAGGATAAACATAATGAATTCTTTATCGACGGGTTCCTCCTTCAAAAGAGCCCATTCCACTGCTTTCAGGGCTCCCTCGTGATCTATGTTAGTATAAAGAGAGGCCACATCTCCAGTGGCCATGATAATATTCTCCTTTACATTGCATTCACTTAATAACTGCAATGTGTTTTTAGTGTCCTTGAGGTAGGCTTTTGTTTTTTTGACCAGTGGTTGCAAGTGGATATCTATATATTCCCCCAAACGGGACGTCAAAGAATCAATGCCACTTACTATTGGCCTTCCCGGAGGATTTTTGCTATCTTTATGTATCTTCGGTAAGAAGTATATCACTGGAGTCTTGCTGGCCGTAGGCACAAGATATTTCGCTTCCTGTTTGCTCAGGAGTCCTGCTTCCTCGCCATTGTGAATAATGGTTTCTAATATTGTTTTAAAAGATTTGGATGGATTTCTCTCTAATAGTCGGTAGGTATCAGTATCGCTCAATATCCTTTCCATTTCCGCCTTATACTGTTGCAGGGATAGCACAACTATCCCCCCTCCTTTATCCGCTGGTCTCACCACTATATCAGTTCTCTTATTTAGTTGGTTCAAGCCTTTTGTGAAATCCCTATGCTCAAAAAACTTCTTAACGGGTAATTGCTCTAATTCCGTAGTCACCAATTTCTTGAATAAATCGACATATTTGTTATTGGCTATTTGGGGGTTGAATGTCGAGTTATTCCTCAAGTTAGTGTACCTAGTGTTTCCAATAACTTTTTCAACAGGATTGAGGGCATAATACTTTTTTATATTCAGCTTCCTGACAAACTTCTGTATTCCAATATAGGTTTCAAACTTATTAAGTCCTTTCTTGGGGGCGAACTTAATACCTTTGTCGAGTACTAACAGTTCTTCCCTTGAAAGCGGAACTCCACTGAGGTTAAAAATCCCATCCCCTAATCTTCTCGCCTTCTTTTTCTGCTGTATTCTCCTTCCTGCTCTTCCCCCTCTCTTCCTTGGTTTCTTCTCTCGTGGGGGGGTCCTCCCCTGGTCCCCCCTAAAAAAGACTCATCAGAGAAGAAATCTTCGTTTTCCTCCAAAGATTGATACCTATTATATATTGGTATCCTGTATTGGTCTTGTGGGGGATTTTCATACCTCACTCTTTGGGGTTTTGGTGAGTAATATACAGCTCCCCTCTGTGTATCCCCATAAGATTCCGAGGGGTATCCATTCTGTTGATGATGGTTCGACGGGGGACCTCTATGGGGTTGGTAATTTCCTCTATACGGCGTTCCCTGTTGGTACCCATAATTACCTTGGGATTTAAACGGAGTACCCTGCTGGTATCCATGCTGTTTGTTGTGGCCATAGGAATTATATTGTCCACCCCGTCGTTGAGGGGGGGGATAAGATTGGTATCCCCTATCATAATGATTATGTGGGACTCTGTTTCCTTCCCCCTGATAGGGTGGTCTTCCATTACGCCAATTTCCCTGATTATTCGGTGGACCATGGTTAGGGTATTGGGTGTAATTGCCTCCATAGCCTGTTCTATCTTGTTGGTCATAGTGTGGTCTCCTTACTGGTTGATGACGAGGAGTTTGTGGTTGCCTGTCCTCTTGTTGATATGCGGGTAATCCTCTCCCTGGTTGTTTTGTATTCTGTTGTTGATGAAGTTGCTGTCCTTGTGGTTGTGATATTCTCGTATCACCGGAACCACTGTTAGCTGCCTGCGGCTGTGCGCTAGCGCTGGTATTAGCTAATATAGTAGCTTGCCATCGAAAAACCTGCTTATTTTGATAATCCTCATAGTCCCTGAGGTATTTCTTCCTCTTGGTGTTTTTATTCTCTAGATCTTTTTTCTGCATACTCTTGTGTAAGTCCCCCATAAGCCTTTCATACTCTGGTGTGTTAATGAAAGGAACTAATTTATCCCTGATTTCTTGGATCTGGCCCTCTATTAGTGATAATTTGCGTTGTTTACGTTTAAGGAGAAATTCCATGACCTCCCTTCCCTTCTTAGAAAAGAAGGAATACCATTCCTCTATATCACCATCGCCTAGTAACCCGTCATTTATGGGAACATCCCACCTCAATTTTCTGGGGACCATGCCATCCTTTAGATACTTATCCATGGTGGAACGATCCCACCATAAGTTACTTTTTTTGTCCATACAGTGCCCCAATTTCCTAAAAAGGTGTATTATGTCATCCTCCTTATTGTTGTTAACTGAGAATAGACCTTCCAGGTCTATCTCCCTGCTTTCAAAAAAGGCAAAGGGATCCATAGGCTACTAGCAAGTGTATGAAAAAAGAAGCTAACAAGAAATAGGAATATCCTGCGAGCCACAAACGGATCTAAGCCTCTAAGGGGTGATAATCATTAATTAATTAGCAGCAAACACTCAACCACGTTTCATATCGTGTAATATAAAGCATAAAAATAATAAATGTGCCTGCGCTAAAAAATGTGTTAAAATATCGTGTATATATAGTAAATTAATCCGCTGTAAATGAACTGTAAAATCATATATGTATATTACAAAAGTGCATAATCAAGACTCAAAGTGCATATGACATTGTGCAAAAAACAACAAAACCCATTGAAAGTGCACCATGCATAAATGAAAACAACAACAAGTGCACAGGTATCCTGTGTATTACAAGTGTCCAGCTCAATCCACAGGTTAAAATCCAAATAAATGTATGCAAACAGTGTCCATAAGAGAAAATTCCTCCGAGATCTTCTAAAAAGGTGCTCAAATCACAGCAAACAATATGTGCTCGCCCGTGACACCCTACATGTGTTTGCGCTCACCTCTACTCGTGTGACCCAGTATTTAAACTGTGTCAATACACGCAGTGGGGCCAATCCTGGGCTCCCTCAGGCTGGAATACTGGGAATACAATCCTCACAGGTGCAGTCAATATCCACATGTATAGGAGAAAAGTAAGAACTCCATAGTGTGATAAAGCAGGGATAATTTATTAAACCAAACGAAAATCCTCCAGGATTGGCCCCACTGCGTGTATTGACACAGTTTAAATACTGGGTCACACGAGTAGAGGTGAGCGCAAACACATGTAGGGTGTCACGGGCGAGCACATATTGTTTGCTGTGATTTGAGCACCTTTTTAGAAGATCTCGGAGGAATTTTCTCTTATGGACACTGTTTGCATACATTTATTTGGATTTTAACCTGTGGATTGAGCTGGACACTTGTAATACACAGGATACCTGTGCACTTGTTGTTGTTTTCATTTATGCATGGTGCACTTTCAATGGGTTTTGTTGTTTTTTGCACAATGTCATATGCACTTTGAGTCTTGATTATGCACTTTTGTAATATACATATATGATTTTACAGTTCATTTACAGCGGATTAATTTACTATATATACACGATATTTTAACACATTTTTTAGCGCAGGCACATTTATTATTTTTATGCTTTATATTACACGATATGAAACGTGGTTGAGTGTTTGCTGCTAATTAATTAATGATTATCACCCCTTAGAGGCTTAGATCCGTTTGTGGCTCGCAGGATATTCCTATTTCTTGTTAGCTTCTTTTTTCATACACTTGCTAGTAGCCTATGGATCCCTTTGCCTTTTTTGAAAGCAGGGAGATAGACCTGGAAGGTCTATTCTCAGTTAACAACAATAAGGAGGATGACATAATACACCTTTTTAGGAAATTGGGGCACTGTATGGACAAAAAAAGTAACTTATGGTGGGATCGTTCCACCATGGATAAGTATCTAAAGGATGGCATGGTCCCCAGAAAATTGAGGTGGGATGTTCCCATAAATGACGGGTTACTAGGCGATGGTGATATAGAGGAATGGTATTCCTTCTTTTCTAAGAAGGGAAGGGAGGTCATGGAATTTCTCCTTAAACGTAAACAACGCAAATTATCACTAATAGAGGGCCAGATCCAAGAAATCAGGGATAAATTAGTTCCTTTCATTAACACACCAGAGTATGAAAGGCTTATGGGGGACTTACACAAGAGTATGCAGAAAAAAGATCTAGAGAATAAAAACACCAAGAGGAAGAAATACCTCAGGGACTATGAGGATTATCAAAATAAGCAGGTTTTTCGATGGCAAGCTACTATATTAGCTAATACCAGCGCTAGCGCACAGCCGCAGGCAGCTAACAGTGGTTCCGGTGATACGAGAATATCACAACCACAAGGACAGCAACTTCATCAACAACAGAATACAAAACAACCAGGGAGAGGATTACCCGCATATCAACAAGAGGACAGGCAACCACAAACTCCTCGTCATCAACCAGTAAGGAGACCACACTATGACCAACAAGATAGAACAGGCTATGGAGGCAATTACACCCAATACCCTAACCATGGTCCACCGAATAATCAGGGAAATTGGCGTAATGGAAGACCACCCTATCAGGGGGAAGGAAACAGAGTCCCACATAATCATTATGATAGGGGATACCAATCTTATCCCCCCCCTCAACGACGGGGTGGACAATATAATTCCTATGGCCACAACAAACAGCATGGATACCAGCAGGGTACTCCGTTTAAATCCCAAGGTAATTATGGGTACCAACAGGGAACGCCGTATAGAGGAAATTACCAACCCCATAGAGGTCCCCCGTCGAACCATCATCAACAGAATGGATACCCCTCGGAATCTTATGGGGATACACAGAGGGGAGCTGTATATTACTCACCAAAACCCCAAAGAGTGAGGTATGAAAATCCCCCACAAGACCAATACAGGATACCAATATATAATAGGTATCAATCTTTGGAGGAAAACGAAGATTTCTTCTCTGATGAGTCTTTTTTAGGGGGGACCAGGGGAGGACCCCCCCACGAGAGAAGAAACCAAGGAAGAGAGGGGGAAGAGCAGGAAGGAGAATACAGCAGAAAAAGAAGGCGAGAAGATTAGGGGATGGGATTTTTAACCTCAGTGGAGTTCCGCTTTCAAGGGAAGAACTGTTAGTACTCGACAAAGGTATTAAGTTCGCCCCCAAGAAAGGACTTAATAAGTTTGAAACCTATATTGGAATACAGAAGTTTGTCAGGAAGCTGAATATAAAAAAGTATTATGCCCTCAATCCTGTTGAAAAAGTTATTGGAAACACTAGGTACACTAACTTGAGGAATAACTCGACATTCAACCCCCAAATAGCCAATAACAAATATGTCGATTTATTCAAGAAATTGGTGACTACGGAATTAGAGCAATTACCCGTTAAGAAGTTTTTTGAGCATAGGGATTTCACAAAAGGCTTGAACCAACTAAATAAGAGAACTGATATAGTGGTGAGACCAGCGGATAAAGGAGGGGGGATAGTTGTGCTATCCCTGCAACAGTATAAGGCGGAAATGGAAAGGATATTGAGCGATACTGATACCTACCGACTATTAGAGAGAAATCCATCCAAATCTTTTAAAACAATATTAGAAACCATTATTCACAATGGCGAGGAAGCAGGACTCCTGAGCAAACAGGAAGCGAAATATCTTGTGCCTACGGCCAGCAAGACTCCAGTGATATACTTCTTACCGAAGATACATAAAGATAGCAAAAATCCTCCGGGAAGGCCAATAGTAAGTGGCATTGATTCTTTGACGTCCCGTTTGGGGGAATATATAGATATCCACTTGCAACCACTGGTCAAAAAAACAAAAGCCTACCTCAAGGACACTAAAAACACATTGCAGTTATTAAGTGAATGCAATGTAAAGGAGAATATTATCATGGCCACTGGAGATGTGGCCTCTCTTTATACTAACATAGATCACGAGGGAGCCCTGAAAGCAGTGGAATGGGCTCTTTTGAAGGAGGAACCCGTCGATAAAGAATTCATTATGTTTATCCTTGAGTGTCTGGATTTTTGTTTACGACACAATTTTTTCTGGTATGGGAACAAGTTTTATTTGCAGATAAAAGGTGTCGCCATGGGCGCCAAATTTGCCCCCAGTGTGGCGAACCTGTATATGGCCAAGTGGGAAGAGGAGGGGGTTTTGAATGGGAAGTGTGATGATATTTTATTATATAGGAGATTTATTGATGATCTGTTGATTATTTGGAAAGGGAATATGGAGGGATTAAAGGACTTACTGGAGTCCATGAACCATAATGATCTCAATATTTCCCTAACCTGGGATGTTAACAGAGAAAGCATCCATTTTTTAGATCTAGAAATTTTTAATACTAATGAGGGTATCATTACTAGATCATATTTTAAAACTACAGATCGCAACTCTTATATACCCATCACCAGCTGTCATCACAAACCCTGGTTGGAGAATATACCCAGAGGCCAATATACAAGGATAAGAAGAAATTGCACGAAAATGGAGGACTATGAACTGCAATCCGACAAACTAAGCAGTATGTTTCTTGATAAAGGATATCATAAGGATTTTTTACAGAAAGAAAAATCGGAGGTTGCATGTCTCGATAGAAATAGCTTACTAAGGGACAAGATTGAAACCACGGGAAGTGCCAATAGTGACAATATCAGTATCGTTCTTGATTATTCCTTACAAAATAATGAAGTACAAAGGATCATACGTAAATATTGGAATGTCCTGAAGCAAGATAGTCATCTCAAGAGTGTGCTCCCAGAGAAACCTAAAATTGTTTTTAAAAAAGCGCCTAGTTTAAGAGATAAACTGGTACACAATGTAGTGGAACCCCCGCCCCCAAATCCAAAAATGTTTTGGGACCTTAAGGGCTTCTATGCATGTGGGAGATGCTACAGTTGTGTGAGAGTTCCGGGGAATGATAGGAGGTTAAAGGAATTTATGAATCCTAGTACCCATCAGTCTTATACCATCAGGGATTTTATCTCGTGTGACACTATTGGGGTGGTATACGCTTTAAAGTGCCCATGTAATTTATTTTACGTGGGGCGCACTACTAGAGCCCTGAAAGATAGATTAGAGGAGCACGTGCGAAATATCCACAAAGGGTCAGACAAACACCACTTATATATTCATTTTGAGAAAGTACATAATAAGAGCACGGTGGGGATGAAATTCTGGGGGATAGAGGCCCCTAAACGTCATTGGAGGGGGTCCAATTTTACGAGAGAAATCAGCAAACGGGAATCGTGGTGGATACACCAGTTGGGTTCTCTATCCCCTGGGGGGCTCAATAGGGATTTCGATTTAACATGTTTTCTCAGCAATTTTTAATTTTTATATTGAATAAAGGGATTTTTTAATATTTTTAATATTTTATATTTTTTTACATATTTTTTTATTATTATACTACTTAGATAGTCATATACGTTTTTGGGGGATGAATTTATCTACCATATAGGTTCCCATATGCTATTTTTGTGACTGTTGGTATAGAGGTTACCTGTAATAGTATTTTATTATGACAACAGTATTCCATGTCACCAATATATTTATTTTTAATATCACATAATATAGTGTGAATTTACAGTTCTTACATAGATGGATAGTTTAGAGATATGTATTTTATTGTTTTAATTTTAAAAATAGGGCTCAGAGACCCGGTTTCCTTTTAGATATTATGGACTTGTTGTTCTTTTATTGAGGAGTACTCACACATTTCATTAGCATTATTTATTTTTATATAGGTCAGGAGTATGATGTTTTAGTATTATTTTATGTATGACTAACTTAGATTCACAAGATTATCATTGTTATCATATGAGGTGCGATGTGGTGGCTCCTAAATGCACAGCTCTTTCCTTGTTCTCATCATTATTATGGGTATGCACTTTTTAGGGCTTATTATGCCATTTATATGTGGGTTATTCAACTAGGAGAGTAGTGTAAAGACGTAATATTAGCGCTGCCGCTCACCATTATAATGTACTGAGTGATCTTAGCTGTAACCCATCACTAGAATTGTCTGCTGTCTTAGGCAAGATGGCCGCTGACATATCTCTATTGGATGGTGGGCGTTGTACAATTAGCATACACAAACCATCTCTATTTACATCACAGATTGAGGATCATACGTAAAATGGCCGCTGACCGTCCTGTGCTATTGGTTCTATGATAAGGTGGCCGACGGTCCTCGGCAAAATGGCCGCCGTCAGCATATATAAAACCACACTGATTATCCGTCCAATGATATCCCCCAGAGGAAGGCACGTGATCCCTGTGCCGAATACGCGTCGGGGAGGGGTAGGACGGAGCTGTCAGCAGTGGAGGAGACATCACACACCACACCGCACACCATCTGGATCACAGCTTGTTGTTATATGCTTGTTAAGTTTGGTGCACTGAAGCACCCACTGAATGTGAGTACCCTCCTGGAGGATTTTCGTTTGGTTTAATAAATTATCCCTGCTTTATCACACTATGGAGTTCTTACTTTTCTCCTATACATGTGGATATTGACTGCACCTGTGAGGATTGTATTCCCAGTATTCCAGCCTGAGGGAGCCCAGGATTGGCCCCACTGCGTGTATTGACACAGTTTAAATACTGGGTCACACGAGTAGAGGTGAGCGCAAACACATGTAGGGTGTCACGGGCGAGCACATATTGTTTGCTGTGATTTGAGCACCTTTTTAGAAGATCTCGGAGGAATTTTCTCTTATGGACACTGTTTGCATACATTTATTTGGATTTTAACCTGTGGATTGAGCTGGACACTTGTAATACACAGGATACCTGTGCACTTGTTGTTGTTTTCATTTATGCATGGTGCACTTTCAATGGGTTTTGTTGTTTTTTGCACAATGTCATATGCACTTTGAGTCTTGATTATGCACTTTTGTAATATACATATATGATTTTACAGTTCATTTACAGCGGATTAATTTACTATATATACACGATATTTTAACACATTTTTTAGCGCAGGCACATTTATTATTTTTATGCTTTATATTACACGATATGAAACGTGGTTGAGTGTTTGCTGCTAATTAATTAATGATTATCACCCCTTAGAGGCTTAGATCCGTTTGTGGCTCGCAGGATATTCCTATTTCTTGTTAGCTTCTTTTTTCATACACTTGCTAGTAGCCTATGGATCCCTTTGCCTTTTTTGAAAGCAGGGAGATAGACCTGGAAGGTCTATTCTCAGTTAACAACAATAAGGAGGATGACATAATACACCTTTTTAGGAAATTGGGGCACTGTATGGACAAAAAAAGTAACTTATGGTGGGATCGTTCCACCATGGATAAGTATCTAAAGGATGGCATGGTCCCCAGAAAATTGAGGTGGGATGTTCCCATAAATGACGGGTTACTAGGCGATGGTGATATAGAGGAATGGTATTCCTTCTTTTCTAAGAAGGGAAGGGAGGTCATGGAATTTCTCCTTAAACGTAAACAACGCAAATTATCACTAATAGAGGGCCAGATCCAAGAAATCAGGGATAAATTAGTTCCTTTCATTAACACACCAGAGTATGAAAGGCTTATGGGGGACTTACACAAGAGTATGCAGAAAAAAGATCTAGAGAATAAAAACACCAAGAGGAAGAAATACCTCAGGGACTATGAGGATTATCAAAATAAGCAGGTTTTTCGATGGCAAGCTACTATATTAGCTAATACCAGCGCTAGCGCACAGCCGCAGGCAGCTAACAGTGGTTCCGGTGATACGAGAATATCACAACCACAAGGACAGCAACTTCATCAACAACAGAATACAAAACAACCAGGGAGAGGATTACCCGCATATCAACAAGAGGACAGGCAACCACAAACTCCTCGTCATCAACCAGTAAGGAGACCACACTATGACCAACAAGATAGAACAGGCTATGGAGGCAATTACACCCAATACCCTAACCATGGTCCACCGAATAATCAGGGAAATTGGCGTAATGGAAGACCACCCTATCAGGGGGAAGGAAACAGAGTCCCACATAATCATTATGATAGGGGATACCAATCTTATCCCCCCCCTCAACGACGGGGTGGACAATATAATTCCTGTGGCCACAACAAACAGCATGGATACCAGCAGGGTACTCCGTTTAAATCCCAAGGTAATTATGGGTACCAACAGGGAACGCCGTATAGAGGAAATTACCAACCCCATAGAGGTCCCCCGTCGAACCATCATCAACAGAATGGATACCCCTCGGAATCTTATGGGGATACACAGAGGGGAGCTGTATATTACTCACCAAAACCCCAAAGAGTGAGGTATGAAAATCCCCCACAAGACCAATACAGGATACCAATATATAATAGGTATCAATCTTTGGAGGAAAACGAAGATTTCTTCTCTGATGAGTCTTTTTTAGGGGGGACCAGGGGAGGACCCCCCCACGAGAGAAGAAACCAAGGAAGAGAGGGGGAAGAGCAGGAAGGAGAATACAGCAGAAAAAGAAGGCGAGAAGATTAGGGGATGGGATTTTTAACCTCAGTGGAGTTCCGCTTTCAAGGGAAGAACTGTTAGTACTCGACAAAGGTATTAAGTTCGCCCCCAAGAAAGGACTTAATAAGTTTGAAACCTATATTGGAATACAGAAGTTTGTCAGGAAGCTGAATATAAAAAAGTATTATGCCCTCAATCCTGTTGAAAAAGTTATTGGAAACACTAGGTACACTAACTTGAGGAATAACTCGACATTCAACCCCCAAATAGCCAATAACAAATATGTCGATTTATTCAAGAAATTGGTGACTACGGAATTAGAGCAATTACCCGTTAAGAAGTTTTTTGAGCATAGGGATTTCACAAAAGGCTTGAACCAACTAAATAAGAGAACTGATATAGTGGTGAGACCAGCGGATAAAGGAGGGGGGATAGTTGTGCTATCCCTGCAACAGTATAAGGCGGAAATGGAAAGGATATTGAGCGATACTGATACCTACCGACTATTAGAGAGAAATCCATCCAAATCTTTTAAAACAATATTAGAAACCATTATTCACAATGGCGAGGAAGCAGGACTCCTGAGCAAACAGGAAGCGAAATATCTTGTGCCTACGGCCAGCAAGACTCCAGTGATATACTTCTTACCGAAGATACATAAAGATAGCAAAAATCCTCCGGGAAGGCCAATAGTAAGTGGCATTGATTCTTTGACGTCCCGTTTGGGGGAATATATAGATATCCACTTGCAACCACTGGTCAAAAAAACAAAAGCCTACCTCAAGGACACTAAAAACACATTGCAGTTATTAAGTGAATGCAATGTAAAGGAGAATATTATCATGGCCACTGGAGATGTGGCCTCTCTTTATACTAACATAGATCACGAGGGAGCCCTGAAAGCAGTGGAATGGGCTCTTTTGAAGGAGGAACCCGTCGATAAAGAATTCATTATGTTTATCCTTGAGTGTCTGGATTTTTGTTTACGACACAATTTTTTCTGGTATGGGAACAAGTTTTATTTGCAGATAAAAGGTGTCGCCATGGGCGCCAAATTTGCCCCCAGTGTGGCGAACCTGTATATGGCCAAGTGGGAAGAGGAGGGGGTTTTGAATGGGAAGTGTGATGATATTTTATTATATAGGAGATTTATTGATGATCTGTTGATTATTTGGAAAGGGAATATGGAGGGATTAAAGGACTTACTGGAGTCCATGAACCATAATGATCTCAATATTTCCCTAACCTGGGATGTTAACAGAGAAAGCATCCATTTTTTAGATCTAGAAATTTTTAATACTAATGAGGGTATCATTACTAGATCATATTTTAAAACTACAGATCGCAACTCTTATATACCCATCACCAGCTGTCATCACAAACCCTGGTTGGAGAATATACCCAGAGGCCAATATACAAGGATAAGAAGAAATTGCACGAAAATGGAGGACTATGAACTGCAATCCGACAAACTAAGCAGTATGTTTCTTGATAAAGGATATCATAAGGATTTTTTACAGAAAGAAAAATCGGAGGTTGCATGTCTCGATAGAAATAGCTTACTAAGGGACAAGATTGAAACCACGGGAAATGCCAATAGTGACAATATCAGTATCGTTCTTGATTATTCCTTACAAAATAATGAAGTACAAAGGATCATACGTAAATATTGGAATGTCCTGAAGCAAGATAGTCATCTCAAGAGTGTGCTCCCAGAGAAACCTAAAATTGTTTTTAAAAAAGCGCCTAGTTTAAGAGATAAACTGGTACACAATGTAGTGGAACCCCCGCCCCCAAATCCAAAAATGTTTTGGGACCTTAAGGGCTTCTATGCATGTGGGAGATGCTACAGTTGTGTGAGAGTTCCGGGGAATGATAGGAGGTTAAAGGAATTTATGAATCCTAGTACCCATCAGTCTTATACCATCAGGGATTTTATCTCGTGTGACACTATTGGGGTGGTATACGCTTTAAAGTGCCCATGTAATTTATTTTACGTGGGGCGCACTACTAGAGCCCTGAAAGATAGATTAGAGGAGCACGTGCGAAATATCCACAAAGGGTCAGACAAACACCACTTATATATTCATTTTGAGAAAGTACATAATAAGAGCACGGTGGGGATGAAATTCTGGGGGATAGAGGCCCCTAAACGTCATTGGAGGGGGTCCAATTTTACGAGAGAAATCAGCAAACGGGAATCGTGGTGGATACACCAGTTGGGTTCTCTATCCCCTGGGGGGCTCAATAGGGATTTCGATTTAACATGTTTTCTCAGCAATTTTTAATTTTTATATTGAATAAAGGGATTTTTTAATATTTTTAATATTTTATATTTTTTTTACATATTTTTTTATTATTATACTACTTAGATAGTCATATACGTTTTTGGGGGATGAATTTATCTACCATATAGGTTCCCATATGCTATTTTTGTGACTGTTGGTATAGAGGTTACCTGTAATAGTATTTTATTATGACAACAGTATTCCATGTCACCAATATATTTATTTTTAATATCACATAATATAGTGTGAATTTACAGTTCTTACATAGATGGATAGTTTAGAGATATGTATTTTATTGTTTTAATTTTAAAAATAGGGCTCAGAGACCCGGTTTCCTTTTAGATATTATGGACTTGTTGTTCTTTTATTGAGGAGTACTCACACATTTCATTAGCATTATTTATTTTTATATAGGTCAGGAGTATGATGTTTTAGTATTATTTTATGTATGACTAACTTAGATTCACAAGATTATCATTGTTATCATATGAGGTGCGATGTGGTGGCTCCTAAATGCACAGCTCTTTCCTTGTTCTCATCATTATTATGGGTATGCACTTTTTAGGGCTTATTATGCCATTTATATGTGGGTTATTCAACTAGGAGAGTAGTGTAAAGACGTAATATTAGCGCTGCCGCTCACCATTATAATGTACTGAGTGATCTTAGCTGTAACCCATCACTAGAATTGTCTGCTGTCTTAGGCAAGATGGCCGCTGACATATCTCTATTGGATGGTGGGCGTTGTACAATTAGCATACACAAACCATCTCTATTTACATCACAGATTGAGGATCATACGTAAAATGGCCGCTGACCGTCCTGTGCTATTGGTTCTATGATAAGGTGGCCGACGGTCCTCGGCAAAATGGCCGCCGTCAGCATATATAAAACCACACTGATTATCCGTCCAATGATATCCCCCAGAGGAAGGCACGTGATCCCTGTGCCGAATACGCGTCGGGGAGGGGTAGGACGGAGCTGTCAGCAGTGGAGGAGACATCACACACCACACCGCACACCATCTGGATCACAGCTTGTTGTTATATGCTTGTTAAGTTTGGTGCACTGAAGCACCCACTGAATGTGAGTACCCTCCTGGAGGATTTTCGTTTGGTTTAATAAATTATCCCTGCTTTATCACACTATGGAGTTCTTACTTTTCTCCTATACATGTGGATATTGACTGCACCTGTGAGGATTGTATTCCCAGTATTCCAGCCTGAGGGAGCCCAGGATTGGCCCCACTGCGTGTATTGACACAGTTTAAATACTGGGTCACACGAGTAGAGGTGAGCGCAAACACATGTAGGGTGTCACGGGCGAGCACATATTGTTTGCTGTGATTTGAGCACCTTTTTAGAAGATCTCGGAGGAATTTTCTCTTATGGACACTGTTTGCATACATTTATTTGGATTTTAACCTGTGGATTGAGCTGGACACTTGTAATACACAGGATACCTGTGCACTTGTTGTTGTTTTCATTTATGCATGGTGCACTTTCAATGGGTTTTGTTGTTTTTTGCACAATGTCATATGCACTTTGAGTCTTGATTATGCACTTTTGTAATATACATATATGATTTTACAGTTCATTTACAGCGGATTAATTTACTATATATACACGATATTTTAACACATTTTTTAGCGCAGGCACATTTATTATTTTTAAGCAGTATCTTTGAGGCGCTTTAGGAGAGGTGTATACACCTCTCCTAAAGCACCCCTACCCATTGAAATCAATGAGCAGCATCGCTATTAACCCTTTATTCGGCCACTAGTGGGGGTTAAAAGCGCCCGCTAGCGGCCGAAACGCGCCTCTAAAACGATGGTAAAGCGCCGCTAAAACTAGCAGCGCTTTGCCGCCGACGCCCCCGCGCCTCAGTGTAAAAGTACCCTTAAGCAAGTGTGCTGGAATGCTATATTTCAGTATGTACTGAACAGAATTACAACATAGTATATAACTGACCTGGATGGGATTTTTTTTTCTACCCCTCAAGGGAATTGTAATTTTATGTTATTTGATGTGAGCACACACATAAGTTGGTTTGCCTATACTAGCATATCAATTCTTAGGTAATTTAATACAAAACTGTAGCATTTAAAAGTTAATATAAGTTAATATGGTAGATATACTTTACATACAAAGCATTTTGTGATTTCAGGCTATATATAACAACCCTCTCAGCCTACAGACATTCATTATTTTCCATAACTGTCAAAGGCAAATTCAAATTTCTTCATGAAGACAACAAAATACCAGTTTCTCAAAGAGGCATTCAACATGTCCTGAAATCTCAGTGACCTAATTTCTTACAATGATCTGCCCTCTACCCAGGCAATCCTCACAGAGACTGAGCCCAAAGCTTACATACAGTAGCTACTGTATGAAATGGCATCACCTGAAGCCTTTTTGAAGTGTGCAAAAGTAGTGAATACAATTTTTAGAGATAATTACAAACTATCAATGTAATTTCTAAATAATGAGAGAAAAGAAAATTGTAAAAAGGAAATAAGTAACTTAGCAACACCACATTATCCCTTGACAGATGGCTCCATCCACCAATTCAGTAATAAAAAGAAAAAAAAAGCTGCTCTTTAGTTAGCCCATAGTGCTTTGTAATGTATAAATGTTTTACTGAAGTCAAATAATACTGAAAAAAACACATAAAAAAATACAAATAAATAAATCTATAAATCAATAGCTTCAATATGCCAGACATTGGTTCATTTAACCAATTGCCGACCAGTCGCCGTAATTATACTGAGGCAGGTCGGCTCGTTCCCGCAAATCGCCGTAGCTGTATGTTGGCCCTTTAAACAGTTATAGCAGACATGCGTGCGCCTGCTGCACGGTAGGGAGTTGATGCCGTGATGTCCGCCGGCCACCCACGATCGCTTCACAGAGAGGCAGAACGGGGATCTGTCAATGTAAACAAGCAGATCCCCATTTTATAGTGCTGATCACTGTATAAATGTCAATGGTCCCAAAAAAAGTGTCAAAAGTGTCTGATCTGTCCGCCGCAATGTCGCTGATCAAAATCGCTGATCACCGCCATTACTAGTAAAAAAAAAATAATAATAATAATAACAATGCCATAAATCTAGTCCCTAATTTGTAGATGCTATAACTTTTGCTCAAACCAATCAATATACGTTTATGGCGGGTTTTTTTTACTAAAAATGTGTAGAAGAATAAACATTGGTTTAAACTGATGAAGAAATTTGTTTTTTTACATTTTTTGGGGGGGATATTTATTATGGCAAAAATTAAAAAATATATATTTTTTTTTCAAAATTGTTGGTCTTTTTTCCTTTATAACACAAAGAATAAAAACTGCAGAGGTGATTAAATACCACCAAAAGAAAGTTCTATTTGTGGGAAAAAAAGGACGTAAATTTTGTTTGGGTACAACATCGCACGACCGTGCAATTGTCAGTTAAAGCGATGCAGTGCTGAATTGCACAAAATGGCCTGGTCATTAAGATGGAAAATATTCCAGTCCTTAAGTGGTTAAAGATTATTTCTTGGATATCGTACTTAGCAACTTCTGTTTGTCGCAGAGCAGATTGCAGTGAACTATGAGGATGGCAATATGGTATCTGTCATTACAGATCTATTTTTAAAGCTCATCCCTAGGCAAGTCTTATTTTTTATTTTTCCTCTTAAACTTCCGCACCCCTATAGAGAATCACCCATTATTTTACTTACTTTTCTCCTGTAGAAAAAATAAAGATTGTTAAGATCTGAGCTGCATTATGACCCAATTGCAAGATCATTGACTTCTAGTAGCACAGGGAAGAGACTACAGGACAGGTACATCACATGGGTAGGGTTCAGTGTTGTCAACCCCCCCCCCCCCCCCAAGCAAAATTTACTGACAGGATGCCCAAAATTTACAAACCACACCAATTTTTTACTGGCAACAAAACATGACTTTTACTAACACTTGGGGTGAAGAAAAAAAAAAGAAAAGTAAAAAAGATAGGAGTACATAAAATGGCCATTGTGCAAAACAGTGCAATTATCGATATTTAAGCTACAAACATGTAGCTGGTGCCATTAGCAATGTGTTTAAGTTATAACAAAAGTCAAAAACCATGATTCTTCATTTACATAAAGGTCAAATTAATAGAACCCAACCAACACAGAGTTCCCCCTTATATCAGAGTATGCAGGATTCCCCCTAGCAGTGCAAGGGGAACTCTGATGTAAAGGAGAATGCTTTGGATCATCTCTGGTCACCAGAGCCCCCCTTACATCAGAGTCCACTGCGTGGCCCTTTACATTAGAGTTCCCACTTACATCAGGGTCTGCTGCATTGTCCTTTAAATCAGAGTTCCCTTTACATCAGAGTTCCCACTTACATCAGGGTCTGCAGCATTGTCCTTTACATCAGGGTCCACAGAGTTCCCCCTTGCACTATAAGGGGGATTCCTGCAGAGTCTAATGTAAACGGGAACTCTGTGGACACTGATTTAAGGAGGAACGCCGGGAACTCTTATGGTGGGGACACTGGTGACTACAGACCAACTTCTGCAGAGTGAATACACTAAGGTAAGGGGGGGGTTACTGATATAAGGGGGAGCCTTTATATCAGTGCCCCCCCTTACCTTACTGTATTCACTACCTCATGCATCTGTGACCCCCCCCCCCCAGACTGGCCTTGTGGCGCTGTCACTGACCTCCTTTCAGGTGCACCGTGCAAAGCTCAGTCAGACGGTCCTCTCAGGGTTCCAGTTTGGCAGCACTGCATCTATCCTATATTCCCCTCTCCACAGTCCACACATATCTGACTGCTCTGCTCCGTGAACCCCATCCCAGCAGTGCTCCCGCTCGTGAGTCCTCTCCAGGCTTCCCCTCAGAGACTGCAGACATGATACAAGACAAGAAATGATCAGAGATTGCAGACATGATACAAAAGATGGTCAGCGATTGCAGACATATTACAGGTGACGGCCAGAGACTGCAGGCATACTACAGGAGATGGTCAGAGATGGCGAACATGATACAAGAGATGGTCAGAGACTGAAGACATGATACAGGAGATGGTCAGAGATTGCAGACATGATACAAAGATGGTCAGAGATTGCAGACATTATCCAAGAGATGGTCAGAGACTGCAGGCATGATACAAAAGATGGTCAGAGACTGCAGACATGATACAAGAGATGGTCAGAGACTGCAGACATATTACAGGTGATGGCCAGAGACTGCAGGCATACTACAGGAGATGGTCAGAGACGGCAGACATGATGCAAGAGATGGTCAGAGACTGCAGACATGGTACAGGAGATGGTCAGAGATTGCAGACATGATACAAGAGATGGTCATAGATTGCAGACACGAACCAAGAAATGGTCAGAGATTGCAGACATGATACAAGAGATGGTACATCTCAGCGGGAGATCCCCGCTCTGTGTCATCCGCCTGCCCAATCCTTCTGACAGTTTCCTGGCTGATCGCTTCTGGCAGAAGCAGTGTGGCCTTTTGTACAGGACATCAGAGTGGCCCGGGGGGCAGGAAACACCCCTCCGGGCCGCTCTGATGGCCGCACCGCTTCTGCCAGAAGCGATCAGCCAGGAAACTGTCAGCCCAGTCCGCCCCTGCTCCACACTTGCCCTCTGCTAATTTCCACTCGCCAAATGCAAGCAGGCCAGTGGACATTTTGGGGGCTGCTTGAAGGTGCATTCCTGGATCATTCCATACATCTGACCAGCAGGATCAAGCTTGACTGCTGTGGTGGGTCACAAGTTCAGGATTAGAGTTGGGAAAATCTTTTCTCCCAATGGTTTGTAATTGCATCATCAATGATCCTCATATTTGTGGAAGTTTCTCCTCTGAAGCTCATTCCTCCCCTGTTAGATTCCACTAATTCTCATCGTACCAAACTGGCCAAATAGGATACTGTACTTTGATCTCATCAGATTCCTGGCAGACTCTCTGATGGTCCTCCTAGATAGTTGAGATTCTTTGTCCCCAAGGATCAGTTTGCCACTTTGCTTTTAGGTCATTAGCATTAACGGCCTGGCTGTTATAACCTAGTTTCTGAGGGTCAGGGACCTATTGGATTTAGTCATTCCTTGACAGCTAGGAAATTAACTTTTCTAAAGTCTACCATCACACTTGCCAAGTGTATTTCTCTCTAGGCAAGACCAGGAATTATATCACAGGAATTTCTCCTTTTGGATGAAACCTGTCTTTTCTACAGTCTGGTCTGAATCACGTTTTGGTCTTGAGCACTATCAAGGTTCGTATCTCCTGTTCTTTTCCAGAAACCATTTGCCTTTCACTCCCTAGTGAAGGCCTTCATACAAGATGTACTGTTAAGAAAATGGGATTTTTGACTCCTATGACTGCTTGCCAACAAAACTGAGACATGCTGGCAGTAAGGCCCCATGTACACTGCAGCTGCAAAACTGACATTTAGGAGTAGTTGAGCATTTTTTCTGAAGCCCCTAAGTTCTCCTCTATGTTATCCTTTGTGTCCATGTACACAGCATAGTTTAGAGGAGTTTACAGGCAACTGAGCTTACTGGCATTTCTCTGAAAGCATAAAAACCGCTTTCAGGACAAGAGTTTACTGGCATTTAAAACACCAAACATGCCTCAACGCCTTAGCACTTCAGCATTTATTAATTTCAATGGGCAGAACAGATTAAAATTATGGACAATTAATTTAACCCTAGAACACCAAATGCTACTAAACTCACCTAAACTGGTTTAAAAAAAAAAAAGCAGCTTAGGTAAGTTTTTATCGCTGATTTCCTCATCAGTAGAAGCAGAAGTCCAGCGTTTACAATAAACCAGTGCACATGAAGAGGTAATACTGGGCTGTCCTACAGCTTTGCTAGTGTTGAATCTCCAAAAGTTAGCATTACCCTATGTACCTGAATACTCTGTCCCGTAATATGTTCCAACAAAAAGGATTTATGGTAATTCAAAAACCCCCTTTTTTGCATCAACTTGGTTGAGGCTGGAAAATATGTGAAAAAACAATCTTCTTCACCCATTGGCTGGATATGAGAATCAATGCTGAGACAAGGTCATCCAGAGCCCAAGGCGAACAGGCCAAATTTCAACCCCGCAGATGTATGAGCATTATGTGTCAGCAAAAAAAACCCTCCTCATGCACTAATCTGGATGCTTACCCCCTAAGTATAAATCCCCCCTCCTCCCAGTACAAATCCACCCTCCCAGCACAAATCCCCCCCCCCATCCTCCCAGCTCAAATCTTCTCGTTCCATATATGCTCCCAGCACAATCCCCCCCCCCCCCCCAAAAAAAAAATCCCCCTTCCTAGCACAAATCCTTAAACCCTCAATTTTCCCATCCGAGCACAAATCCTTCCCCACACACACAATTTAGATCCCCCTCCCAGCACAAATTCACCTTCCTCAAACCTCTATCCTAGCACAAATCCCTCTTCCCCCCCAATCACCAAATTTGCCTATCACAAATTCCCCCCAAACATCCCTACTAGCACAAGTCCACTTCCCCCCCAAAAATTCCCCCCCTAGCACAAATTACCCCCCCATATTATCTTTTCTAGCAAACCCCCACCCTCCTTGCACAAATCATCTTCCTCCATCCTTCCCATCAACACAAATACCCTCCAAATCATCACTCCTAGCACACCTCCCCAAATTCTCCCTCCTAGAATAATTCTTACCTTCTGCCGCCCCACAAATCCCCCCCCCCAAATCTCCTTGTCATGCCCCTGCACCTGGCATTATACCACAGTGCCCAGTCGTCCCTCCTGCCCATCCCTTGTCCCGGCTCTGATGGGAATAAATAATATTCATGTGTAATAACTTATATTTACTTAAATAAAAAAAAGGAAGAAATCTGTCCTTATTATAACCCATAAAAAGTACATGGAAAGAAAATGCCCATTACCAATGGTCATAATTGCTTGCTAGCAAAGTTTTCATTCATTCTCCATTTTTTGCTTGGTCTTTCTCTTTAAATGCTTCCTTTGTTTTTTGTGCAGATAAAGGCACCCTGCTCACTCATAAATATCCCTCTCTGCCTGTTGGCAGGTGTCAATGCTGCATGTTCCCTTACACGTATGTCTCTACAGAGTCACAACACAAATTCCAAGGACACAACAGAACAAATTAACTTTCCCCACTCTAGAAGCTCCGTTTAAAACGCATTTAGAGAGAAGCCATTTATATTGTTCCTGAGCACTGATTGTTTGTATAATTTTCTACATTGCAACTTAATGCTTCATCTGTAACAACAGAAGCTGTTAAGCTGAAACCTGAAAGCTTTCTGCATGAATTTTAGCTGCTAAATTAGGCAAATTTGACCTGGGAATCCAAGTACAGATAGAAAACTCCTCACCAGGGGATCATTTGTGCAAAGTACCTCACTGTAAAAAGCCTCTATAAAAATCATATTTTTTTAAGCTGCAGCTCATCACAGTTAGGCTACAGGGTTTTCAGTTTATGAACTTATGTCACTACATCGCTGCTATGTGTCTCTGTCATTAAACCCGCGGTGGGGAGCCTCTGACAATGAGAGTTAAGCGCTCAGTGATTCACTTTTTTATGGGCGATTTTTACCCTTTTTGGCACGGCAGTTGCTAATTGCTGCTGTAGAACCTCTGCAGAATGGATCTCGCCATCGCTGCCTAGGTCCCAGCTCCCGGTGCAATCAGCAGTATAGATCGTACAGTACTTTAGGGCTGTAAGGAAAAACATCCAGGAATAAGCAATGGATCTTGCAGTTTGCCCTTTATATATATTTCTTTTTTCATTAAAAGAAAGATCTATACCATTTTGTAAAAAAAATATATACACAGTACATCCTCTATGTAAGGAGTGTTTTTTGTACATATGTATGTACAGTGTACAGAACTCAAGAGTCATACAACATAGTTTACAGAGTTCACAGTTCAGCAGTTAAAGTATGTAGCGTATGGCACAGAATAGAGATTACAGTGGTCCAGGGTAGGTAATACAGAAATAGAACACAACATACCGAATGTAACAGTCCAGACCTTTACAACATAAAGCTATATATATATATATATATTATATACACAGTGCCTTGAAAAGGTATTCATACCCCTTTCCAAATCTTGTCATGTTACAACCAAAAACGTAAATGTATTTTATTGGGACCCACTGATTGGCTCCCACTGTGTCCAATCACAGTGGGAGCGGTCGACAACAGCGCACGCCTGAGAACCCGAAGGGGAAACAACATACAGGCACCTTGTTTCGCGCAGCTGGACCGCCCTGCCACAGTAAATGTGCAGTGGGCAGTCCAAAAACGGTTAGGCATTTCTTTAGAATTGCCAAACTCATTATATACTCCTGGAGTAAAAATCTAATAACATTATTATTTATAGTATTAAGGTTTGAACAGATTAAGGTTTGTGCCCCACAGATACAGATTTAGCTGTTGTGATATACAGTGCCTTAAAGTATTCATACCCCTTGAAATTTTACACGTTTTGTCATGTTACAACCAAAAAAGTAAATGTATTTTATTTGGATTTTATGTGATAGACCAACACAAAGTGGCACATAATTGTGAAGTGAAAGGAACATGATAAATTGTTTTTAAAATATTTTACAAAAAAATATCTGAAATGAGTGGTGTGCATTTGTATTCAGCCCCCCAGATTCAATACTTTGTAGAACCGCCCTTCGCTGCAATTACAGCTGCAAGTCTTTTTGGAGATGTCTCTACCAGCTTTTCACATCTAGAGAGTGAATTGTTTGCCCATTCTTCTTTGCAAAATAGGTCAAGCTCTGTCAGATTGGATGGAGAGCGTCTGTGACCAGCAATTTTCAAGTCTTGCCACAGATTCTCAATTGGATTTAGGTCTGGACTTTGTCTGGACCATTCTAACACATGAATATGCTTCTAAACCATTCCATTGTAGCTCTGGCTGTATGTTTAGGGTCGTTGTCCTGCTGGAAGGTGAACCTCAGCCCCAGTCTCAAGTCTTTTACAGTCTAACAGGTTTTCTTCTAAGTATGTGTATGAGGGAAAAAAAACACACTTTCCAAAAAATAAAATAAATCACAAATAAAACAGCAGCAACTCTAATGTGTGATATCACAAAAACAACATAAAAACAACAGAGTCGCACATATCATTATTATAAAACGTCTCAGCATGTGCATCAATTGTCCAATGTTTACAAGCCCTCCTTGTTGGAAAAAGAGGTTTGCACAAAATTGTACATAAATTGCACAAAAAAACATAAATATCCAGTATAGTACAGTCCTGTAAAAGAGGAAAAGGAGAAGGGTGCAAAAACAGGGTAAAAAACAAGTGTCACAATATTTGAACTTTTAGTCCATAGGCACACTCTACTCTATTTGAGTCCCTTGTATTGTTGACACCATATGTGACCACCTCCGGAAGTAAGAAATGCCTGCTTATCAGATGTACTGGACCTATGAAAGGTCAGTGACGCTTCTGGCTGATTACCCTGCCAGGGCCTTTAGGCTGTAATCTGGTCAACGATCAATGGTCCTGCAGACAATCTCTCACTCTCTCTTCCGGCTGTCCAGAGGTGTCCCACTCAGAAGAAATAAAAAATGCTCCACATCGTGTAAATCCAACGCTTTATTGCTTAAAACATCTCCATACACAAAGAAACAGATAACAACACCGGCCGGTAAAAAAACGAGCACCCGCGCTTCCAGGACTCGTAAGCTGTGATGACGTCAGCACATCGTCCGCCCTACTAGTTTTGTCAAGGATTGAGTCATCCTGGGGCATGGGCGACGTACTGCGTCATCACCTTTTATACATAAAAACAAACCAAGCCTCGTTTTGATATCCGAGAGCACAGTTAAAAAAACAAGCCTCCACTTCACTACCAAGGGTTTAGTTAAGCGTCAAGCCTCCTTTTGAGATCAAGCTGGACACCATTGATATTCTAACATTCAGTGAATTCATTATCTCTAAAATGTTGACCATATAAGAAAGCAACAAAATTACACAATTGGTTTACCAATAGCTATATCGCTCCCAAAGTTAGTCCCCTAAAAAATTATTTATATACACAAAAAAACGGACCTAGGCCAAATGTCTATCCAGGGATATTCTACAGTTGCCCTCTGTAGGCAACACTGGAAGTTAGGGGAATGTCTAGCAGGGGACACTCTACTACTGCCCTCTATAGGAGGCCCCGCACATTGCATTGCACATCAAAAACATCTATAATGATGTTATGAAAAATTCCATATAAATAAAAGGAGAAAATTAGAAATATATCTAATACGAATTAGATTCAACCTAATCCACATTCATATTTTGATTCAATATAAAACCTATTATTTAAAGCTAGATAAATATCCTCCTGGGGTCCAGTTATTATCTCAAAAGTGTACATAATGGTATATACAGTGTGCATATTGTACATTCAGAGCAAACTCACTACAAAACATGGATTACATTTTAAAATAATATCATTCTAAAAAAATATATCATTCCAAAATTAAATAATAATAACCCCCTAAATTTGATAATTATGGGCTATCTACAAAGGCATTGATGTCTACATCCACGTTAAGGCCCAAAGGGGAAAAACTTCCTACCTTAAAAATCCATTTCATCTCTAATTGTGAGATCCCCCTTACTAGTGAGCCACCCGTCCACGTTGTAGTATATCTGTCTATTCCAAAGAATATAGTGTTATTAGGGTCTTTATTGTGGGCCAAAGCATAATGTTTTGAGACAGAATGCTTCGGAAAGCCCTTCCTAATGTTGTTATGCTCATTTAGTCTCAACTGAAATGCCTGTTTAGTCCTGCCCACATATTCGTTGTACATTGTAGCAAACAGACCACCCCCGTAGTAGAACAGCGACGCCCATAGCGACACCCCTATCCTGGTGGTAAAACTGATTTTCCCACCAAAAATAATTGTGGGATGCCGCAAAGCCAAGCAATTCCATAAAGAATTCTATCTGCTTTCTGGACAAACCTGAATCCCTGTCCAAGAAATATTCTACCGCCGATAGACCCATTGCATGAGGTATAATTGTATACAATGAGGTCACATCGGCTGACACAAGCCACATCCCTGTCCTTGTGTGACAATTGGACAGGATATTAATAATATGTCATGTGTCCTTAATTTATGATGGCATTCTTTGGACCAGGGGTTGCAGATAGCAGACAATATACTTGCCCATCCAGGACGTTACGGATTAAATTCCACTGACTATCGGACGTCCAGGGGGGCAGGTGAAACTTCTGTGAACCTTGGGCAAGTAATATTTTACAGGTGTGCATGGAATAATCTTTCTTTTTTGTTTACTATACCCTCTTTGAAACCCCTAGAAATGTTTCAATTTATATTCTCTACTAGGATCCTTCCTCAGCACTGTGTACATCTCCCTATCTACCAATATACGTTCCATTTCTATAACATAATCCCTTTTATCCAGTATTACAATCCCCCTTGTCAGTGGGGCAGATAACCAATTCTTTATTAGTGCAGAGCATATCAAGTCCCTGCTCTAAATCTCTTTGCATTTTTACGTTTTGTATTTTAATTGCATCAAGATCTCTGAGAACCACATCTCGAAATACCTTAAGGGACGGGGCCAGCCCTCCTGGGGGGTTAAACAAAGAGGCATTTGACAAATTTGAATGTCGTATGTCTCTTGAAATTACCCTGTTCTCTTTAATAGGGTTAGAAAGAAGACAGCGCTTAATATTCACTTTACAAACGTATTTGTGAATTCCATGTAGGTTTGAAATTTGTTCAGTCCGCATGGGGAAGCAAACTTCAAACCCTTGTCTAAAATTTTAATTTTAGCCTCCGAAAGGGTTTGTTTTTCATTGAAAATTTGGCGCGGTGTTCCCGCCTCAGGATTCATACTAGACAGCTGTCAGCGCTGCCTGTCACTCATCGCGGAAGGAAAACAAAGTTTTCCTTTCCCGATGAGTGAGCCATCTCGGCGCTGGCTTCTGCGACGGGGCTCGTAGGTGTCAAATCTCGCCGAGAAGTGCGGCGAGATTGACACAATATCGTGGTCACCTACTGTAATTTTCCCGAAACTTGTGGAAAAATATAAAATATTCCATGGACTCAACATTCCTATCAGCAAATAGCTTGGGGTGTCTACTTTCCAAAAAGGGGTCATTTGGGGGAATTGTGATCTGTCCTGGTATTTTATGCACAACATTAGAAGCTTTCTGACACTTTTTGTTTACACAATAAAATACTTTTCTTTTGCTAGAAAATTACTTTGAGCCCCCAAACATTATATATTTTTTAAAGCAAAGGCTCTACAGATTAAAATGGTGGGTGTTGCAATTTTTTTTCACACAGTATTTGTGCAGCGATTTTTCAAACACATTTTTTGGGGAAAAAACCTTTTTTAAAAAATTTGAATGCACTCAAACACACTACATTGCCCAAATGTTTGGTAAAATATAAAAGATGATCTTATGCCGAGTAGATAGATACCAAACATTATATGCTTTAAAATTGCACACAACCGTGCAGCGGCGACAAACTACATACATTTTGAAAAGCCTTTAAAAGCTTTTACAGGTTACCACTTTAGATTTACAAAGGAGGTCTACTGCTAAAATTACTGCCCTTAATCTGACGTTTGCAGTGATACCTCACATGCATGATGCAATTGCTGTTTACATATGACACGAGACCGACGCTGCGTTTGTTATTGCACGCAAGCACGGGGAGGGGGGGGGGCAGGGGTGCTTTTTTTATTATTATTTATTTTGCTTTTTTATTTTATTTTATTTTTATGCTGTTCCTTTAGTTTTTGTTTTTTTTTAATCATTTTTATTGTTATCACAGGGAATGTAAATATCCCCTATGATAGCAATAGGTAGTGACAGGTACTTTTTTTTTTTTAATGGGGTCTACTAGACTCTAGATCTCTCCTCTGCCCTCAGAGCAGCTGGCCACACCAAGATCGATGTGATCAGATGTTTTCCCAATTTCCCAATGGTGCTGTTAATATCTGGCAAAAAACCGAAGTCATGAAATGCTCGTAGCTTCCAGTTTCTTAGGCCGTAGAGATGATTGGAGCTATTCTTTGATCTACAGTCAGCTGGCGGAACCACCGGCTGCATTCTCAGGTTCCCCCGGTGGGACAGGAGAGGCCACAAAAACCGTGGAAAATGGCGGGGGGTGTGTTCCCTTTTACTGCTTGTAAAAGCAGTCTAGTGGCTAATTAGCCTCTAGGATTGCTTTTACATAAAAGCTGACCACTGGCTGAAAAGAACAATCATTTTGGTATAACCACTCAAAGTACAGCAACATACCAGTACGTTGCTGGTCCTTGTTGGGCATATACTGTAACATTCTTTTTTTTCATGCAGCCTGTTGGCTGCATGAAAAAAGAGATTTATCGGTGGGCATACACAATTTTTTTTTTACCTGTGGTAATGAAATCACCTCCTACAGTGCTGGAGTCGCTGATTTACGCATTGTGAGAGCAAACGCTGTTGCTGTCAAGATAAATAAATCAGTGCTGCAGCTGAATTGCTTACCTGAAAAGCAAACAGTGATAACAATAAAACATTAACTCAATAAAACAACAACAATCTGTGCCAAAAAAAGAGTAAAAAATATATGCCGAAGCATGGGGACAATCCGCCCCTAACATTAGGGGCAAATCGCCCCTCCACCCATACTTCAGCATATATGCTCTTTTGGGTTTTTTTAACTGTAGTGGTGAAATCACCTCCTACAGCGCTGGAGTCACTGATTTATGTATCATGAGAGCAAACGCTATTGCTGTCAAGATAAATAAATCAGTGCTGCAACTAAATAGCATACCTAAAAATAAAAGAATGGTTAACAACAAAACACAGTAAACAGTAAAGTATAAAATAATTACATACCTGAAAAGCAAACACGATAAAACATAATAACAATAAAACATTGTAGTTAAAAAATACAGTAAAACAGAGCAGAACAACAGAGAGAGAACAATATAGAGAGAATAGAGAAAGAATAAAACGACAACTATTTTTGGCTTTTTTATTTTTGTTTTTTTCAATTTTTTTTTGTTTTTACACTTTTATTTGTAACTGTAATGCCCCGTACATACGGTCGGACATTGATCGGACATTCCGACAACAAAATCCTAGGATTTTTTCCAACGGATGTTGGCTCAAACTTGTCTTGCATACACACGGTCACACAAAGTTGTCGGAAAAGTCAATCGTTCTGAACGTGGTGACGTAAAACACGTATGTCGGGACTATAAACTGGGCAGTGGCCAATAGCTTTCATCTCTTTATTTATTCTGAGCATGCATGGCACTTTGTCGGTCGGATTTGTGTACACACGATCGGAATTTCCGACAACGGATTTTGTTGTCGGAAAATTTTATATCCTGCTCTCAAACTTTGTGTGTCGGAAAATCCGATGGAAAATGTGTGATGGAGCCCACACACGGTCGGAATTTCCGATCGGACATTTTCCATCGGAAAATCCGACTGCGTGTACGGGGCATAACAGTTGTAACAGTTTCAGGTTTGGGTCTCTAAAAATGCGATGGCATCTTTGGAGACCCTGTGTAAGTGTGTCCTAGTCTGTGAAGTGCTGTACCCTACGCTAGTACTCCACTAGTGTGTAGTAGTGTTCAAACCATTCACTGATGCAGAGACCAGGTTGGTCAGGATACGAGGGACAACAATAGCGAGTGTCACGCCTAAATCCGCGCTTGCTACAGACACGACATCTTCTTTGAGGTGATCGATTGGTAGGGGTACCAGGGAGGACATACGGAAAATGCCTCCCATGCAGTCGGCTCACTGCATTTACATTGGGAAGATGGGCCACAGCACAGTCTGTAAACAGAAGGGCTGTGATGATCTCTTCCTGCAATTTAAGGAAGGATCCAGTTCGCCCTGACACTTTGTATAGCACATAAGCGTTCAGCAGAGCCAATTGGAATAAATATACAGACACTTTTTTGTACCAGCATCTGGCCTTATGGGCAATTAAGTACTGCGCCATCAACTGGTCGTTGAGGTCCACCCCTCCCATGTTAAGGTTGTATTTGTTGACACAGAGGGGTTTCTCCACAACACCAGTCGCCGTTTGAATTTGGAACATCGTGTCTGCGTGAAGGGAGGACAGATGAAAACATTCTTATTATCCCTCTACTTCACAATGAGCAAATTATTACATTTCAAGCAGGCTCTCTCCCCCAGCCTAAGATGGGAATCTATAAGCCGCTGGGGTAAGCCCCCCTGCAATTAGATTGCACGGTGCCACATACTCCAATTCCATGTGACTAAAACGGGGCACACTTGTGTAATAATTGTCCACATACAAATCTTACCCCTATCCGAATAAGGGTGACACCAAGTCCCACACAATCTTACCAGTGCTCCTTATGTAGTCTGGGCAGTTCTCCGGCTCTACGTAACTATCTCCTCCCTCGTAAACCACAAAACTATATGTATAGCCTGTGGCCCTGTCACAGAGCTTATACATCTTGACCCCATATCTGTCATGCTTGCTGGGAAGATACTGTTTGAATGACAAGCGGCCAGAAAACATAATCAGACACTCATCAATGCAAACAACTTGATCGGGAGTAAACAAGGCTGCAAACTGTTGATTGAAGTGGTTTACGAGGGGCTGAATTTTGTAGAGTTGATCGTATTCAGGGTCACCCCGAGGACGACACAGTTCATTGTCATTGAAATGCATGAACCGCAAGATCTGCTCGTATCGTGTCATGGTCATGGAGGCAGAGAACTCGGGCATATGGTGAATTGGGTCAGTGGACCAATATGACCGCAACTCACTTTTTTAAACTATGCCCATTAGGAGGGATAGGCCCAGGAAGGTCTTAAATTCGGAAACCGTAATAGGTTTCCAGTCTTTGGCAAGGGTCAAATGGGGATTAGCGGTGATGAATTGACCAGCATACAAATTGCTTTGGTCCACAATAGATCTATAGAGATCTTCCGTGAAAAACAGCAAATAAAAATCAAGTGACGTTTCCATCTGAATTCCAGGTTGGAGGAAGTACAGGTGCTGCAGAAATGGTGGGCTCCAAATTCGGATTGGCAAATGCAGCAGGAAGGGCACTATGGGCTCAACGGGTCTGTCTTTGTCTTCTTGGTGGCAGCGGGACACTAGTTGTGCTTGCCACCTCACCAGCTTGAACTGCACTTATGGGACTCGCCATGTCACCACGTGATACTACAGTGCTGGTTTGACTACGACCGGGGTGTACTAGGCCGCTGGTGCTTGCCAGTTCACCAGAAGGATGAGCGGCACTAGTACTGGCTCTCTGCTCCATATGAGAGCCCTGGGGTTCTTGAACCTCAACAACAGCAGAAGAATAGGGTCGGGTACGCCTGACCTTGGCAGGGAACACAATTCTGTCGTCAGAGCTATCTTTGAGGGTGCCGCTGCTGTCTACAGGATCGTATTCTGAGCCTGAATCTGACAGATGAGTGACTTCCTCTTCACTCTCATCTGTCATGCTTAGAAACGTGTAGGCCTCTTCACTAGTGTACCTTATGTACCTAAATTTACTGGTACACTAGTGAGACTCACAGGGAAAAAAAAGCACCTGACTGTCAGTGACTGCTACCAAAAAAAACTGTTAGCATTTGCAGGGATCAGGCCTGACTCTGCGAACACTGCAGTTATGAGTTTAGTGTTTTGTAAGTGACAGTGATCGATTGATACAGCCCTTTGGTGGGCTGGGCTGGGCCGAGGGGCAAAAAGCAGGTGCTAGCAGGTATCTGGGCTGATCCCGCTAACACTGCGTTTTTGGGAACCCTAAACTATTGGGGACGCTAGTATAGATGTGATCAGATTAGATCTTGATCTGTTCAGACACTATACTACTAAGGGAGTTGTATGGTGCCTGTGTGGGTGTTAGTGCTACTGGCACTAATCTGACGCTGCCCAGGGCGACACAGATCCTGACTGATGCTAAAACCTAACTGATATCAACCGCCGGGTGATCAGGGGGATATACCTTTATTTAGGTAATATACAGCGGGTACCCTGATGCTATAAACTAACTAACCAGCATCACCCGTAACACTAATATGGTGATCACTGGTGACAGGGGTGATCAAGGGGTTAAACCTTTATTAGGGAGGTTAGGGGGTACCCTAAAACTACCTGGGCCTACCACTAACTGCCCTAACGCTGATTAGTGTCACAAATGACATCAGTGCAGTGATCAGTGAAAAAGCTGACAATTGCACTGGGTGACACTGTGACAGGGAGTGAAGAGGTAACAGGGGGGCAATCGGGGGGTAATCAGGGGGTAACAAGTGTACCTATGTGTACTGGTGTTAGTGTAGTGTTGGTGCAACTTACTGTGAGATGTTCTCTCTCCTCCCTCACCCTGCCTTCCAATCATGGCTCACACAGCAGAGCGGGCTGTGATTGGCTAAAGCATGCAGGTCAGGTGCATGCTTTGGCCAATCAGCAGTTGTCAATGCACTGCGATCTTGCAGTGCATTGACAATCTCGCAGTGCATTATGGGGCTTTCTGCGGGTGCTCGAATTTCCTGTGAACGGCCCATATTGTTCTAAATTCGGTGAACGGGCGAACACCCAATGTTCGAGTTGTTCCAGTGATATCTGTCTGAGATGGGGATTCCCTCACTTTAGTGAGATTTCCTCTAATTCCCTGTTACATCTCCAGGACAGGAAGTAAAGGGAAATCTCCCCAGCGTAGCACAGACAGCAAAAACATTACCTAATAGGGGTTTTAACCTTTCCCTACACTATCCAAAAGTTTCAAAAAAGTTGCATATCAACAATTTTGAGGTACTGGGAAAAAATTGGGACTTTCTACAGGAAAAGGTGAACAAACTAGAGCAAAAAAGTTGACTGAAGATGAATTCAAGAAAGACTATGTACATGATAATGAGAACAAAGAAATGGAAAAATATGAAGGAAATATGAAAAACAGATATGAAGGGAAAAATCATTATACTGCCTGGGCTCACCAATAAATAGGAACAATGATGTGTCCCAGGCAAACAAGAGCAATTATTCATTGAAAACAGTTAAGAGATATAGGATTTTTTCAGAGTCCTAAAATTCCGATTTTTTTAGGATCATTCTCAAATCTATTGTTATATACTGTATGCAGCAGAGACCTGGTTACTAACAACAGCAGAGGTGGGCAAACCTAGCACATGGGAAATAAAGTTTGGAATGCTAAACTATAGGAGACCAAAGGCATTAATAAGCAGGCCAGATTAAAAAATTTAAAAGTAACAAACATACCAGAGAACTACTCTGAAGATGTCCGATTTATTTTACTTTTATTTAAAGTTTCACGTTTTTATTGATGTTTCCATCTCAGCAGAGGAGATTTACCCCTCTGTTTGTTTTAGTGACTATTATCACCAAGACAGAAAGTAAAGGGAAAATCCACATTTTTAGAGTTGTCATTAGAGCAAGAAGTGAAGAAAAAACCTCTGATGGGGACACCAATTCTTAAAAAAAACTCTCTAAGTTGGGAATTTCAATTACTTTGAAAGGGATTTACTCTCATTTAAAATTTCACTACTATCTCAACCTAACTGATGACACAGGTGAGTGAGATTAGATTCAGGACCCTTTCACACAGACTTTCCCATCAGGCCTGCCTGTCAGTTTTTCAGGCGGATCTGATTGGAGCCTCCATTCACCTCTATGGAGCGGTGGATGTCAGTGGTGACATCCACCAACATCCGATCTGATCCGATCCTCTCCTTGAAATCCAGACGTATGGAGACCCTATTTTTCATCTGTCTGGAGGAATCGGATCTGATGATTCTTGACTACATTTGGAAAGTTTAGGAGGGTTTAACCACTTCAGCCCCAGAAGATTTTACCCCCTTCCTGACCAGAGCAGTTTTTACAATTTGGCACTGCTTTGCTTTAACTGACAATTGCGCGGTCATGCAATGCTGTACCTAAACGAAATGTGCATGCTTTTTTTCCCCACAAATAGAGCTTTCTTTTGGTGGTATTTGATCACCTCTGCATTTTTTTTTGTTTTTTGCGCTATAAACAAAAAAGAGCGACAATTTAAAAAAAATATATATATTTTGTACTTTTTGCTATAATAAATATACCCCAAATCAGTTTAGGCCAATATATATTCTTCTACATATTTTTGGTAAAATATAAAAGTCGCAATAAGCGTATATAGATTGGTTTGCGCTAAAGTTATCGTGCCTACAAACTATGAAAAAGATTTATGGCATTTTTATTATTTTTTTTTTTACTAGTAATGGCGGTGATCTGCGATTTTTAGCAGTACTGCGACATTGCGACAGACAGATCAGACACTTTTGACACATTTTTGGGACCATTGACATATATATATCGATCAGTGCTATAAAAATGCACTGATTACTGTGTAAATGTAACTGGTAGGGAAGGGGTTAACACTAGGGGGCGATCAAGGGGTTAAATGTGTGTTCCCTCAGTGTGTTCTAACTGTATGGGGATAGGACTGACTAGGGGAGGAGACATATCATTGTTCCTACTTACTAGGAACAAACGATATGTATCCTCTATCTGACAGCACAGGGATTTGTGTGTTTACACACACAAATCCCCGTACTGGCTCTCATTAATGCGATCACGTGTGGCTGTCGGCGATCGTGCCTGCCGGCAATGCCTCCGGCGGCACGCGTGCACCCTCTGGTGGCCGCTAAAGGGAAGGACGTACCCATATGGGATTTCGCCCAGGAGAGCCATTCTGCCACCATAAATCTGCGTGAGGCGGTCGGGAACCGGTTAAAGTGATTTTTTTCTTTTACTTTTTTTTTTTTATGCCTGTATCCCCAAAGAGATTTCTCTAACTCTGGCCTGGAGAACAGCACAGGAAATGAGAGAAAGTTTCCCCAGCGGAAACTCAGAAAACCATAGAAAAAAGAAGAAAAGTCTTATCCTTCCACACTCTATTACTGCTTTAGTTTTTTACTGAATGAACAATGTAAGGCTTCTTTAACATTAGCAGTAATGCTTACCGCCCTCTGAAAAGTGATCTGCAGTAAAGCAGAGGCTGACAGGTGTTCGGGAGGCGTTACTGCCTCCTGAGTGCCTGATTTCTTTTGATTTCATTTTTAAATTGCCAAACAGAAGTGTTACATTACAGGACCATGATGCAACTGTGAGGCAAATGATTGTTTCACAGTTGTATTGTGGACCCATTGAACTCAATGGGTAATTTTGACAGGCAGTGCCACCTATCAAACTCTGCATCTCGAGTTAAAAAGTGCCCTGGCCCATGGAAATCTCCTACATTGGTACTAGCAGAAACAATTCACAGAATGAATAATACAATGTCCCATGCTAAGATGGTAGCCATCGATCAAAATCAAATTCCAAAATTTGAAAAACTTTGGCACCCTTGGATAAAACAACAGTTCCTGTCAAACTTCAATGACTCTGTCCTGTTGCCATGGTAACAGTTTAAATGACTTACAGAGACACCCATTCTAAGGCTTCAAAGAGAACTAAAAAAAAAAATAATAAACTGACGAGCGGGACAACCTTGTGGACCATACCCCTACCTTTCAACCCTTTTTCTTCTTTCTCTTTCCTTTTCTCCACCTTACAATTAAGCTCATTATCAGAATTTATTTGACCTATATACACTCTACCTGTAAACAATATGTATAGTAGGTATAAATCATTTAAATACCTACAAAAGTAACTAAGGAAATGATATATATCTTTAATTTAGGTTTACGTGAACCCAATGTTTAATATTTGAAATTTCATGATATTTACCTATATAAACCCTACTGTAAAACAATGAGCTTACTTTATAGATCCTTGTAAACTTACTTTATGTATCTTTATAACATTGTATACTCAATATACTTCTTTTGACAAGGAAAAAGTGCCCTGGCCGTGAAGCAAAGCATCCCTGTCTGGCTGTTTTTAAAATTCAGGTGGGGGGGGCTGTCTCTCTGAACATCCCTAACACGCGACCCACATTGACCTGGTGCCAGGTCCAAAACTTGCATTCCCAAAAATAGAAATTACTAGTAATCTTTTTTCCTGCCTTCAAAATTTTTGTTTCACTAATGTTTTCAGCTACAGCCCAAAATGTAGCTGCATGTGATTCCAGGCTCAAAACTATCAACTAATATCCAAGCAGAAAAGTCAGCATCACTGTGTTGTAGATCTTAAAATCTTATATATTATGATCCAACAGGAGTTATAGTCCCACACCCAGAGAGAGCGTTGACGCGTTTCAGCCTAGATGACTAACGCATATCCAAGCTGAAACACCTCAACGCTCTCTCTGTGCGTAACTCCTGTTGAATGGTAATAAAGAAGATTTTAAGAGCTACAACACAGTAATGACAACTTTTATGTTTGGATGATATTTGACAGTATTGTGTGGCTGTAGCCTGGGAACAAGTGAGCTCTTTTTTTATGTAATGGGTTATCGACTAATATACCTTTTCATTTTGTAGGTTTTTATGTATACCAACATGATAAAGCTTCTACCGTGGAGCAATACAGACAGTTGTTGTTTTGCATTATCTTCTGTGACTTTAGTGTTTTAAATGGTTGTTTATTCATTCACAATTTAAATGTCTTTTCTTTTATATATAGGTTTTCAATCAAACCAGCATGAAGACCTTAAGAAAGAAGTCTGTTTTACTGACGGGCTATTTGGAGTATTTAATTAAACATTATTACAGTGAAAACATTGCTGAACCCGAGAAACCTTATGCAAAAATAATCACGCCTTCTCGCATTGAGGAGCGGGGTTGTCAGCTCTCCCTGACTTTTTCGTTGCCCATAAAAGCTGTTTACGAGGAGCTGGAAAAAAGAGGAGTCGCGGTACGTCATATTGTCCAATGTCACCAATGTGTTTGACAATTAACAATGTCAATAGGTTTTTTTTTTCTTTTCTTTAACAAAGGCATTCAGAATTTTTTTTACAAACTTTAGAAAAGTAAACTTACTGGTAACTTGTCTTAAAGAGTCTCTAAACATTTATTTTATTACCACTTTCTTTCTACAAATGTAACCCCTTCGCACCCAGCTCTGGCAATGTAATAGAATTTAGCATGTATCGCCACACTGCTAGGCAGTGAGCAGGTGTGCTGAGGCCACTCCAAGCGTGCTTCATTGCAGAAAGGATTTTGTCTTGTTTGCGACGAAACGCATCGGTTGGGCTTGACCTGTGACATCATCATGCCACCCGACTTGGTGCTATCCTTTCACATTGTGGATACCCTTTTATACAATAGTGCACAATAATTTCAGCTGTATTACATGAAGTGGTCCTCCTCATGTTCTCTATTGCCCCGTACACACAATCGGATTTTCCGACAACAAATGTTGGATGTGAGCTTGTTGGCAGAAAGTCCGACCGTGTGTATGCTTCATCGAACATTTGTTGTCGGACTTTCCGCCAACAAATGTTGGCTAGCAGGTTCTCAAATTTTCCACCAGGAACACACAATCTCTCTCTTCCTCTCTGACAGAACGGCGGTCTGCTTCGTTTATATAGGCAAACTGCCGTTCTACCTCTCCAGCGATCAATCGGCAGGTCCCAGCGCCCATCCCGGCCACCGGACCCACTGATTGGCTCCCGCTGTGTCCAATCACAGCGGATGCAGGTAGACGGCAACGCGCGCGCACACATGGGACCCCAAGGAGGAAACAACATACAGGTAAGGTGTTTCGCGCAGCCGGGCCGCCCTGCCACGGCAAAAGTGTGGTGGGCAGTACGAAAGCGGTTAAGCATTTCTTTAGAATTGCCAAACTCATTATATACTCCTGGAGTAAAAATCCAATAACATTTTTATTTATGGTATTAAGGTTTGAACATGCCCTACAGATACATATTTAGCCGTTGCGATATACAGTGCCTTAAAGTATTCATACCCCTTGCAATTTTCCATATTTTGTCATGTTACAACCAAAAAAGGAAATGTATTTTATTGGGATTTTATGTGATAGACCAACACAAAGTGGCACATAATTGTGAAGTGGAAGGAAAATGATTAATGGTCTTCAAAATTTGGCGTGTATTTGTATTCAGCCCTCTTTACTCTAAAACCCCTAAATAAAATCTAGTGGAACCAATTGCCTTCAGAAGTCACCTAATTAGTAAATAGAGTCCACCTGTGTGTAATTTAATCTAAGTATACTGTAAATACAACTGTTCTGTGAAGCCCTCAGAGGTTTGTTAGAGAACCATAGTGAACAAGCAGCATCATAATGACCAAGGAACACACCCGACAGGTCAGGGATAAAGTTGCGGAGAAGTTTAAAGAAGGGTTAGGTTATTAAAAAAATATCCCAAGCTTTGAACATCTCACAAAGCACTGTTCAATCCATCATCCGAAAATGGAAAGAGTACAACTGCAAACCTACCAAGACATGGCTGATTCCGCTAAACTGACAGGTCGGGTAAGGAGAGCATTAATCAGAGAAGCAGCCAAGTGACCCATGGTAACACTAGAGGAGCTGCAGAGATCCACAGCTCAGGTGGGAGAATCTGTCCACAGGACAACTATTAGTCGTTTACTGCACAAATCTGGCCTTTATGGAAGAGTGGCAAGAACGAAGGTCATTGTTAAAAGAAAGCCATAAGAAGTCCCATTTGCAGTTTATGAGAAGCCATGTGGGGACACAGCAAACATGTGGAAGAATGTGTGGCGGAAAATTAACACTGCACGTCACCCTGAACACACCATCCCCACCAAGAAAAATGGTGGTGGCAGCATCATGTTGTTAGGATGCTTTTATTCAGCACGTACAGGGAAGCTGGTCAGAGTTGATGAGAAGATGGATGGAGCCAAATACAGGACAATCTTAGAAGAAAACTTAGAGTCCGCAAAAGACTTGAGACTGGGGTGGAGGTTCACCTTCCATCAGGACAACAACCCTAAACATACAGCCAGAGCTACAATGCATATCAAAGCATATTCATGTGTTAGAATGCCCCAGTCGAAGTCCAGACCTAAATCCAATTAAAAATCTGTAGCAAGACTTGAAAATTGCTGTTCACAGACGCTCTCCATCCAATCTGACAGAGCTTGAGATATTTTGCAAAGAAGAATGGGCAAAAATGTCACTCTCTAGATGTGCAATGCTGGTAGAGACATCTCCAAAAAGACTTGCAGCTGTAATTGCAGTAAAAGGAGGTTCTACAAAGTATTGACTCCGGGGGGGGGGGGGGGGCGCCATACAAATGCACACCACACTTTTCACGTATTTATTTGTAAAAAGTTTTGAAAAACATTTATTATTTTCCTTTCACTTCACAATTATGTGCCACTTTGTGTTGGCCTATCACATAAAATCCCAATCCCAAGGCACTGTATAACGTCTTTATAAATAAAACCAAGTTTCATGTACAAACAAAAATATTGCTATTTGACAAGCAGAAGTACAACTTGAAAATATAAGAAAAACATATTACCTGAATATATTACCAACACTAAATATCAAGAAAAAAAAAAGCCTTGTTCTTATATATTTTTTTTGTTCTTTTAGCAGCTTAGTAGACACCCCCTACATATTCTTATGTGGTACTGCAGTGTTAATTTTGATGTCAAATTTCAATGCAGTTTTAGTCATGGTCTTTTGACTAAAATGCCATTTTAGTTTTAATCGTATTTTAGTCTTTTGACTAAAATGCCACTTTAGTTTTAGTCACATTTTAGTCATCTCAATTGTTTTAGTTTTAGTTTTAGTCGTATTTTAGTCGACTAAAATAGTATTAATTTAGTAGATGAAAATATTTTAGTCAATGAAAATTAACACTGCTGAGACACTTGATGGTGTGAGACATGAAGGGATCTACTGGAAAGCCATTTTTATGGTTGCAATATTCGTTATGGACTTGGTTAACATTTCCTTTGTTCACTGTTACACGTTTTGAAGAATATTCACTATTTATTTTCATTTTCACTTCATATATGCACACTTTATTTAATAAATATGTATGATTATTTATGGAAGTTTTTCTGATTTGGCACTTCTAAAGGATTGCGCACCTATTTTTTGTTTTGCTTTTGTTTTAGGCTTTGTTACTGTATTTAGACCAATTGTGTACTGCATCCTGTCAATCCATTTATTTACCAAGCGCAAACATTTTTTTTATGTTTAACCCCTTCGCACCTAAGGGTAAAACAAATCGAAATGCCTAAGCACAATTTTGCAATTTTGACATATGTTAATAAAATCGTACATATCATCATAACTACTTTGTGCATCCAGGTAGATTATACCTTGTTTTTTGCAGGAAAAAATAGCCTTTTATTTAGTGGTAAATGGTAACGGATACCTCCTGAGTTTTTTTTTTTTTTGTTTTAATTATTTATTATCATTGGAAAACTGGCCCAAAATAGTAAAAAATATATATAATTTATTTTTTAAATGTAGCTGTATATTTCTTGCTACTACAATAACCTACCACCAAAGAACAGCCCAAAATAATTTTTTCCTGCTCTAGATTATCGCAGCAATACCACATATGTGTTTGTTAGTTGTTGTTTGTACCTGTAGTACAGCACAAAAACAATAATGCAAATATTGCTTTTTTCTTTTTTTTTATACTACCTAAAACACTCTGACACTGATACTGATTTTAAAAAAATGCTTTAAAAAAAAAATCCTGCCCTTGACCTAAACACTAACCCTGGCACTGACCTAGATCAAACCTTGATCTAGCTATATTTAATTTATTTTTGTTTGTTTTTTTAATTTTATTTACACACACAATATAATGTATACAATGTATCTCCCCCCTCCATTCACAGAGATAGACAATTAGAGGCTATCACAGTGATCAGATGACCCAAAAAACGGGAGATCTAGGTCCTGATTGTCAGTACGGGACTCGGGGCTGCAGCTGAGACCCTGGTCTCTGTGATGAGAGCGTGCTGTGCGGCACGCTTTCAGCACAAAGACAGATACACATACATGCGGCACCACGGAAAAAAGCCCAACCAGTGAGGCCTCATATATACGGCGTGAAGGGGTTAATTAATAATAATTTTTTATAATTAATAATATATTGATGGCAGGCTGCTGAATTTGGCACGCAGTTTGCTATAATGTATTATTTTGATTTTTAACTTGAGCAATGTCAATAGAATATGGGGCATTGCTGTCTATAGAATATCATGGGGAATAAACAATTTTCCCCTGGTGATCTGGCATTTCTAAGAATGCGTAATGCCACATTTTTTTCTTATCTTAAACATTGTAATTCATACATATGTCTTATGTCATTTGTTTTACAGTGTGATATGCGGGAGCCCAATCGCTTACGGGTGGCACCAGTTCCGCTCTACAACTCTTTTCATGATGTCTTCAAATTTGTTCAAATTTTGGGAGAATCTTTGGATGCTAGTCTTAAAAAATCCAAACTTCAGGAAACAGACAAAGAAAATTTACACTGAAGTTACATTACAATCTCGTCCAGTCTCTGTAAATGTCTAGGTCATCTTTGTACTTGTTACATATATCATATATATATATATATATATATATATATATGTGTATCTAAAGCCAACGTATTTTTCTGTTTTGGGTAGAATGGGGAATAGACAAAATCCCTGTCTGTTTATTTTGTCTTGTATCAGAGACACAGCAGGAAATTAGAGGAAATCTCTCCAAAGTGAAAGGAAAATATGTTCTCAGTAAAAGATTTCCCCTATTTACCTGAAACAAATGTAAAATTTTACATCACTTGTGTCCAGAGGCAATGGTCACCGGGACAAAGAGAGTGGCTGAATCTCCCAAGTAGAGGTACAGACACACTTCACAGCAGTGTTATTATTATTATTATTATCTGGTTTATCACCTGTTATATTTTTACAATAGTCCATTCTGACTTGCCCTGCCCCTTTATGGTTAAAGATCAGATAAAATGAACTTTAAAATATCCAAACTTTGAATAAAACAATGTTTTTTTCAGAAAAAAAATAATAAAATGTTTCCCCATACAGTTTCTTATTTTGCTCATTTTTATATTTTTTGTTATTTATAGAGAATATATAAACTTTATTCAGCATATTCAATAAGCCAAAAAAGCTATCTCTAAAGTACAGTAAGTTATTGTATATCAACCAATGAGTTCAACATTCACCAATCTGATTTCATTTTGTAGAAACATGATTAGTTGCTGTGCTTTACTGCTCATTACATATCACCTTTTTAAAAATTTTCTTTAAAAATGTTCATTTTTTAAAAAGACCTCATGTTTGTTCTTTGGTACAAAACCTTATCATGAATCTCAAACGCTGTAAAAAAACAACACAGTCCATGGAGCGAACCGGTGACTGGGAAGATGTATTTAAAGTACTTTAGAGTACTTTGACATCTTATGCACCTTCAAATAACTTGACCATTGGCCTTAACAGTGCTAAGAGTCCTTGGGAGCAGGAGAACAACATCCAATGTCCCTACTCCCTACCAGTAGAAGATGTTTTTTATGAATCTGAAACAACCAAATACTAATTTGATTTACACACACGCATGGCCATTTGGGGAAATATTTATGCCACATCAGCAAAGTTTGGGCCATACATTTTACAATTGTCTTGTTCAATTTTCCTTTAGATTTACTAAAACCATATAATGTGAGTTCAAACCTAAACACTTTTAATTTGTATGCAGTTAAGTAGGCCCTTGCACTACATAGTTGAAGGTAAATATAATGGAAATTTATTAAGAACATTGTATAATGTTTGGCCAGCTTAAGTCAGTCTTTATCAGTCTGTTTATCCTGAAGGCACCCTTTAAATAATTTTGAGGTCTTAGGGAACCCCTGCTAAAAATTTCACAGTAAAACAGAAAAATAGGTGTTAAATGTTTTAAATATAATAAAGAATTTTGGCATACCTAGAAGGGTTGCCCACTCCCTTTCTCTACACAAAAAATAAAATGAATAATAATGTCTAGAAAGGAAAAAACTGTTCTCTCAATCTAATTGTCAGTGAAAGTGTCCCCTTACATTGTATGAGAAGCTCCAGTGGATCGGGGTGGCCTCTTGCACAATTCTCAATCAAGCACCCCTCAAAGTTGAGACAGAGACTGCTGGAGCAAAGTAAACTGGAACTAAAGACTTGCATGCAAATGCAATCAAAAAATTCAGGTGGGGTCAATGTGTTATATAAGTTTTCTTTAAAAATTATCGAATGCTTATACCAAATGTGGTGATTGCAGAATCTCAAAAAATTGCTGACCTCCTAGGATTTTCTTGCATTTCATTCCAGGGGTGGCCCGTCCATTTGGGGCACACGGGCGCTGCCCCCTCTATCCATGCCACCCCCTATATGATTAATAGATTCATGCATATCATGAATCTATCCATGGCCGCCGCCTAGTGATGCGTCCCACGCCTTTCAGGACGCCGGGTGCATGACTTACAGTGGCGGGGTGTTTTTTTGAAGCACCTGATTAGAGCGATAGGCTCTAATAGGCTTCAAAATAGGGTGGACTTGTGGCCCAGAGCATTGCGCTCAGAGCCCACCCAGGTGTGTTAGAAAAACAAATAAATATTCGTTTTTCTAACACTGAATCACCTCTCCACCAATCAGGAAGCGCAGTTCTGATACCCGTTTCCCGATTGGCTGAAAGGTCAGGCACTTCTATTGAACGCCTAGGAGGAGGGGGATACACGGCAGAAGCCACCGTGATCCACACCACAGGAGGAGGAAGAAAGCTGTCGAACATGCTGCCCCGCCCATCCGCTTCCTAGATGGGGTAAGTGTGGAGCTTTAATGTCCCAACTGTCCGCGGGGGGGGGGTTGCTGCCACCGACCAACCAGCCAACCTGTTTGCTGCCCCCCCCCCCCAAAGAAAGAACCACCACTGTTTCATTGTCTAGAATTTGCAGAGGAAAATAAAAATAACACATCCAGTGAATAACAAATCTGTGTGTGAGGAGAATGATCAGAGGAGAATGGTCAGATATGTTGAAGTTCAAATAATGACTAACAGTCATACACGTGTGCCAGGTGTGCCTAATCACCTTGTGCACTGCTGATTTCCCCTGCTGCCCAGGACTGGAGGAGTGTCCACCCCCAACCCCCCACAGTGCTGCCGCCTTCCATCCTCTCCCGCCAGTTGTTGTGGGGGATATGTCAGGATGGAGAATGGGAGAAGGGACTGGTAAATATGTCATTTACCAGCCCCTTCATTTTCTGAATGAATACAGTGAGTGATCAGTAACGGCCACTCCTGTGTCAATTCATAACTGAAGCATAGTAAACTGTATTTAGGAACAGGAAGCTGCTTAGCACAGAGCTCTTTCCATTCATTCACTTCCAGTGCAGCTGAGGCTGCAGAGAAAGGGACTGGGGAATTTAAAAAAAAAAATTTACATTCATTTATTATAGTGTGTGTCTGTGTATGCAAACTTTGGGATGCACACCCTAATGCAATAGGCTGCGCACACCTATGCTAACAGTTGTATGCAGAAAGCTTTCTAAGAATCCATAATACACAGAACCAGAAGACGACTGCCTACAGCAGTTGAACACCCTACAGTATGTCAGTTTGTGCTGCTGTCCACTAAGAACTGGAAAATTAGGTAAAAAAAACTGATCTGGACCATTGAAGACTGAAGAAAACATTGCCTGGTCTGAAGTGTCAGTTTCTGCTGTGCCATATGAAGGAAGGGTCGGAATATTCAGAATGGGCTAAAATGGGAGATTCACAGCATCAATATGTAGTCAACAAATCTGCAGAATCAAAATGGCACAAGCAAGTCAGTATGGACAAAATCCCCTAATTAGCAATTACAAATCTTTGCAGAATCCATCTGGACAGACATCTGGAGCTGTGACAAACACAAAAGAGTGTCCTACTTCACATTTAGTAGCCCATCTTTACTTTCCTTGTTCAACAGTGGGTGCAGGTCCTTTTGATTCCTTTTTCCACAGCCCAGTGAACTCCCTCAATCCCCAGGAATCCTGGACACACCAAAGGGATATAAATTCCACTGTTTTCCGCCCTCAGGTGCTCAGAGAGACTACACCTGATAGGACAGCAGGGACTGACCATGTTAACTGTCATCAGAGGGGGGTTCTCCCTTATTGTTTCCAGTATGCGGGCCACCAGATGAGAGCACAAGAACATGCAGCTTTATCTTACACCAAGTCACTGAGATCAGCACTGTGCTATCTGGTCCCAGATGTCAGTGGTAGGAATTATGCTCCATTTCTGGCATCAGAGGGCAGAATAGTGTCTCATATCAGTGGGATGAATAGTTCCCCAAAGGGCCGGATAAAGGCAAGCAAAGGGCCACATCTGGCCCCCATGCCGCAGTTTGGAGACCCCTGATCTAAACCATTCCATTGCAGCTCTGGCTGCATGTTTAGGGTTGTTGTCCTGCTGGAAGGTGAACCTCCGACCCAGTCTCAAGTCTTTTGCAGACTCTAACAGATTTTCTTCTAAGATTGCCCTGAATTTGGCTCCATCCATCTTCCCATCTACTCTGACCAGCTTCCCTGTTCCTGCTGAAGAAAAGCATCTCCACAACAGGATGATGCCACCACCATGTTTCACTGTGAAGATGGTGTGTTCAGGGGGATGTGCAGTGTTAGTTTTCCGCCACACATAGCGTTTTGCTTTTAGGCCAAAAAGTTCAATTTTGGTCTCATCTGAACAGAGCACCTTCTTCCACATGTTTGCTGTGTCCCCCACATGGCTTCTCACAAACTGCAAATGGGACTTCTTATGGCTTTCTTTCAACAATAGCTTTCTTCTTGCCACTCTTCCATAGAGGCCAGATTTGTGGAGTGCCCCACTAATAGTTGTCCTGTGGACAGATTCTCCCACCTGAGCTGTGGATCTCTGCAGCTCCTCCAGAGTTACCATGGGTCTCTTGGCTGCTTCTCTGATTAACACTCTCCTTGCCCGGCCTGTCAGTTTAGGTGGACGGCCATGTCTTGGTAGGTTTGCAGTTGTGCCATACTCTTTCCATTTTCGGATGATGAATTAAACAGTGCTCCGTGACATGTTCAAAGCTTGGGATTTTTTTATTCATTTCAGTCAGGTTTTTATTATGTTTTCATGAGTTTAAACAATAGTTGTAAATTAGTATCATACGTTGAAATACAATATTTGGAAGGCAGAGGCGCTGACGTCATCGTTTCTATCCCACTGTGAACGGGTGTATGCAGGCCGGCCGGCTGTTCCATGGTACATGCTTTTAATCGTACTTTCTGATGTAAGTGCAATTATCCTTAATTTTAAAAAATTGTTTATACTGATTCACACTATGGAGAATGTATCTTTTATTTCCTTGGGTTCCCCTTGCTGACCATTCGGTTTCTTTGGACGGAGAGTTCCGGTTAGCCTTCCTCTGTGATGAGACTGATGGTGGTGTCCCCGCTGAGTGGATTTCCAATATAAGCTGGGTTAAAGCTTACCTTTGGTAAGCGTGCATTTTTACAGGTGGTGGATTTTTTCACTGGGTGCTTGTTGACGAACTTTTCAATCACCATTTGTGGATTTAATTGACCTCAAGGACTTTTTCTTATTTTAGTCACCATTATTCACTCATTTATTTATTATCCATTTTTATTTTAAGTCACATATGGTTTCCAGGTATCACAATTTGGGTTGGATTATACACTGTGTTTTTCATTTATAAACTTGCTGTATTTTGCAAGATCAGTTTTTAATATTTTTCGCAATTTGTGGTCTATTCACATCCTTATAATTTATCTGTTAGCGCAGTTCTGTTGATTATCTTGATTTATGCATTTTTGTTACCCACAAATTAGAACTGCAGCTTGGGTTATTGGGAAGCGCAGTAATTTCGTACTTTTTTGGTTTATTTCAATATTTGAAGGGACAGAAAATAATAATAATTACGTTTCATTAGCAATATACATTAAAATAAGATATAAGTTAAAATTATTAGATGATACAATGTTACTGGTAACATATATGACTGAAATTAAGATACACTTATTTTAGTAATGAATATGGAGAATAGAAATAATTCAGTAGAATATTGTACCTATGGTTTGAGTAAAGATCAAAATATGTATGGGATGGTAAATTAGGAGTGTTACAGGGCAATCGGAGAAATAGGTAAGTTCTCCAGGGCCAAGTTCCTGCAAATTGGCTTGGCGTTATCTGGAAATATGAGTAATATTTCAGAAGACTCCTACTATAGTAAAATAACTAGTGTTAAAAGAAGAATAAGCTTAGGTAATGTTGTGATGAAGAGACATTGGGATGAGAAATGGGGTATGTCTCCAGAGGGGGTCAGTATACTCGGGAAGTAAAAATTAATTAATTAAATCATATGATAGATTTTAGATCTTAAGCCCTTAAGTGAGTAGTAAAGAGGCGGCAAAGACCGGTGGTAGGAAATGTTCAATCCATGGTTTCCACAGGGCTTCGAATTTAGATTTTTGTTATTGTCGAGATTGATTGCTTCTGTTTTTGCATGAATTAAGGATTGGGTAACACTTTGTTCAACTGATGATATATTAAGTGAATCTGTTTTCCAGGCTTTCACTATGACTTGTTTTGCTGCTGTTGTTACAAAGAGCATGAGTTTAAATTGGCGGTTTGACAAGGCATGTGGTTTACTATTCAGGAGTGCAGTAGTTGCATCAGGCAGTAATATAACTTTGAACATTATGGAAAGAATATTAAATACTTCTTACCAAAAGGATCTGACAATATTAAAATCCCACCAAATATGTGCCTGTTTCCCCGGAATAGAGCAGCCATGAAAGCAGTGGAAAGGATATTGTGGAGAGAATTTAGATATTCTGGCAGGGACTAAGTACCATCTTGTGAGTACCTTATAATTGCTTTCAAGTGCCTCTATATTCAGGGAGGCAGACTTTGTTGTTTGCCATATTTGAGACCAATTTATGTCTTCAGATTGTAATTGGAGATCTGTTTCCCATTTGGTAGTATAGGTTGGGGGAGTAGAGGTAATGTGTGATAGCAATTGGGTATATAAGTTGGAAATCAGACCACGTTTATGTGGATCAGATTTACAAGCTTGTTCGAATATAGAGAAACTTGGTGATTTCGAATCAGAGGGTGCTTTGTTGTGTAAAAAGTTTTTAATTTGAAGATATCTGAAAGTTTCTGTATGTGGGAGATCATAGTTTTCATGAAGAGTTGGAAATGGTGTGATTAAAGAAGATTTATAGAAATGAGCACAGGTTAAACCAGCTCTTGACCATGCAGAGAATGAATTTGGGGAGGACCAAGCCAGGTAGAATGAGGGATTCTGAAGGAATGAGAGAAGAGGATTATGTCTAGATTGTAGGCCAAATCGGGTTTTCAACCTATCCCAGATGGATAGGCTGTGTTTGGTAACGGGGTTCGTTACTGTTCGACGTTGTGGTGAAATTAGCCAAAGAAGATTTGCGATGGTTAGAGGGTCGCAGTCAACCGATTCTACCGCTGCCCATAGTGGGATTTCCTTCTAAGCATGGTATTTGGAAAGTTGTGATAATTGGGCTGCATAACAATATTTTGTAAAATCTGGAACACCCAAGCCACCCTGAATTTTAGGAGTATATGGGGTATGTTTAGGTATTCAAGGTTTTGTCTTACCCCAGATAAAATGTAAGGTTTTACATTGCATGATGCGTAAGAAGTGTGATGGTATAGATATAGGGAGTACCCGAAAAAGATAGAGAATTTTTGGAAGGATGGACATTTTTATCACTGTAATTCTACCTAACCAGGCCAATGGCATGGTTGACCAATTATTGAGAAGTTTATTAAGTTGTGAAAGCATAGGTGGGTAATTTGTTGCATAGAGCTCCAAAGGGTTAGCTGTAAAGTTAATTCCCAAATAGTAGATAAACATTGTAAACCAGGTAAATGGTAGAGAGTGAAGTAGTTGGGTTTGGATGGCATGCATCAATGATATATTCAGAGCTTTGGATTTGTGAGGGTTTATTAAAAGACCTGATACTTGTTGGAATTTGGAAAGGACGTTCAGAAGAGTTGGCGCTGAAGTTATAGGTGAAGTAAGGAATATTAAGACAACATCTGCAAACAGACATCATTTATGGTGATAACCACCAAGTTCAAGTCCTGTTATATTTGAGTTGGTTCGAATGAGTTGGGCCAGGGGTTCAATTGCCAATGCAAAGAGGAGAGGGGAAAGGGGGCATCCCTGCCTGGTTCCTCGCTCAACATTAAAAGGATTAGATTTAAATCTGAGTAGGAGATATATGCTTTCGGATGTTGATATAAGGCAGCTATCCATTTCAAGAAATGTGGTCCGAAACCCCATTGATTAAGAATGGAGTGTAGATAAGGCCATCATAATGAATCAAATGCCTTTCATATATCTGAGAGGAAGCAGGCAGGGATATGGTGTGAACAAGCTGCGTGGACCAGAAGTGTAGCTCGACGAATATTATCGCCTGCTTGTCTTGAGGGGATAAACTATGTTTGATCTCTATGTATGAGGAAGCCAATAATTGGGTTAAGTCTAGAGGAAAGTATTTTGGCCCATATTTTAATATCGATATTTAGGATAGATATCTGTCTATAATTAGACCAAGATGTGTCATCTGTATTGGGTTTTGGAATCATGAATATAGAAGCTGTAAGTGATTCTGTACGAAAATGATATTTTGTAGTAAGTTGCTGAAAGGCCATCTATGCCTGGATGTTTATGTGATTTGAGTGATTTTATAACTTTTGGTATTTCCATATCTGTAATAGGTTTAGCAAGAGTATCTTGATGAGATGGGGAAAGGGAGAGGAGGTGAACTGAGGATAGGAGAGAGGTCAGTTGAGATTGGTCTAAGATGTTATGGTCTTTGTACAATTCATTTAGTTTTTTATGGAATTCCTTTAACATTTTTAATGGATTACTGGTGTAAGTACCTTTGTTAATCTTTAGACGAATAGGTTTAGGGGTATAGTTGGTCTTCCGCAAAGCCAAGGCTAGGAATGTATTTGGTTTATTAGCTTTCATATAAAAGGTGTGCTTGGATTTACAAAGTGTTTTTTCAGCTGATTCTGTCAGAAAGAGGTCTAATTCTAGGCGTGCTTTGTCAGTATAAGTTTGTTGGGCTGTGTGGGTTTGGTCTGAAAGTCTCCTGAAGCTTTATAAAACGTGTCTTCTAGTTTTTTATGAAGTTGTCATTTTTCTTTACGGTAGACAGATGTGTTGCTAATACAGACCCCTCTAATATAGGGTTTGAGAGCTTCCCATCATGTCAGGGTATCTGTATCAGTGGAATTGTTGGTGATCTTTTATGGCCGTTTCCAATCTCTGTTGGAAGGAAGAATTTGCAAGTAAGCTACCATTAATATACCAAGTACGATGATTGGATCATGGAAATAGAGATGAGAGAGTTGTCACAACAGCTTTATTATCCGACCATACACATGGCATAATATAAGTCTATAATGAGTGCTGAAGTTGAAACCGTAACAAAAAGGTGGTCAATACAGGAAAATTGTTTGTGGGGATGAGAATAGTGAGCGTATTGTCGTTTTGTAGGATTATGTTCCCGCCAAGTGTCTAAAAGAGAGTATTGATGCAGGAGTCGTTGATATGAAGGTTTAGGAGTAGTGGTTGGGACTGGGGATTTGTCAAGGAATGGATATATTATTTGGTTGGAATCACCACCAGGGCTGGTGCAAGGATTTTTTACACCCTAGGCGAAACCTAATTTTGCTGCCCCATTGGCTCCACCCCTGCCTCCACCCCCTTTGCCTTGCCCATGTATACCCAACCTTTTTAATGAAGTGCCCATCAAATGCAGCCCTTACCAGTGCCCATCAATGCAGCCTACCAGCGCCCATCAATGCAGCCACACCAGCGTCTATCAATGCAGCCACACCAGCGCTCATCAATGCAGCCACACCAGCGCCCATCAATGCAGCCACACCAGCTCCCATCAATGAATGTTTGCTTGCTTCCATTCATTCAGGAGTCAGGAGTCAGGACACAAACACAGTCCTCCTCCGCCGCCGCTGGGCCCTCTGACACTATGTGCGAACGGAGCGGTGGCTGCCTGCTGATGCTGAGATTTAGTTGCTTGCTGCAGAGAGAAGAGAGTAGGAACACCAGTGGCCGGGCGCCCTAGGCGGCTGCCTAGTTTGCCTAGTGGTAGCACCGGCCCTGATCACCACCAATTATAAGGGTACCTTGTTTATGTATTTCAACCACCGAGAGCAAATGTGAGAGAAATGCTAATGGGTTCTTGTTAGGTGCATAGTAAGAAATGATTGTAACGTCATTATCTAATAGTGTTGCTGATAGGATCAGGTATCTACCCTTGGGGTCTTTAAGTTCCTTTTTAATAGTAAATGGTGTTGTGCAGTGGAAAGTAGATATCTGCAGCCAAAATATTTCGGTATAGATAGTTGTACAAAGTGAGTCTCTTGCAAACAAACTACATGAGCTGATAGTTTGGAAAAGAAGGTGAAAACTTTAGTTCTTTTCGAAGGAGAGTTGAGACCTTGTACATTTAGTGTTAATATATTTAAGGAAGACATTATAGATTATTGATAAGGATCAATAAAGGGCTGTTTAATATTATTCAATATTTACTTCACTGGAGAAACGAATACTAATAAGGAATGGGAAATTCGGCAAGGTAAGAGCAATAGAAGTGTATTAATGTAGATTGTATAACGTATATTATCACAGAAGTAAAATTGTATATTCAAGAGAAACTTCTAAAAAGGAAATAAGTTGTAAAAAGGAAAGGGCTCCCTATTGGAGTGAATATCCAGTGGGTGGTGAATAACACCAACCAGTGGATATGAAGCGGTCCAAGGAGTATCCAAATCTAAGTTGGGCACTCAAGGAATGAGTGGAGGTGCAGTGAGCTGTCTCCGGGACTACGACACCCAACAACATTTTAATTAATGTTGTTGAACAAAACGAGTCATAAGTATAATGTTAGTTTAACATAACTGTAAAAAATGCATACTATAATGCAAGGTGGTAGAATTCAGGTTAAACTCAAAATATATTGAAGCTAAAGAAAATTAAAATAGTTAAAATAACTTGAGGTAATTCTAATATTAGAATAAAAGTCCTTGAAGTATAGGAACTAGTGCGCAAAACCACACCCTCATACAATAAAATAAAAATTAGTACCAGATGAGAAGCTGCCAACATAGATCAGTGTACTCACACAACTCTGACAAACAAGTATTCAAATATGGTATATATGTGGCTGTAATCTATCCTTATGTACCGATTTCAAATAAGCAAAAATCACACAATGCTTCAACAGTAAATATATATATGGCATCCTCTTCCAAGTGCAGTGTGCTTATGTAATGACAATATCCTATGATAACCAGTGCATCAAGACATTATAATTCCTCATACTCGGAAATATATAAAATATATTAAAGTGCTCCGTGCAAACTACAACTCCTGTTGCAATTTGTTCAAGCCAAAATGTAAACGGTGACACACTGTGCAGAATTACTATAAAGTGCATGCGTGCAACTATGGATACAATAATTCATAAATTAACCTTAAATCCACACAGTTGTACTAACAAAAATAGCGCATCAAACCATTGCAATAAGATTCCTCGTGCTCATAAACATATAGTGAAATGTTCCTTGCAAACCGCAACTCCTGTTGCAATTAATAAACGACAATCAGAGTGATAAAATGTGCAAAATATCATAAATGCATTTGTGCGACTGAAGATGCGATTAAAAACCCAGCATCCCCATATAGACAGTGCTATACATATAAAGTGACAATTGTGCAATAAAAAAGTCCTCAAAAAGCGCTGTTTCATGCAATGTGAATCTCCAAAGAGGAAAGTCTATTTAAAAGGTGCAATTAGAGGTGACACGTGACAAGTTCTTCCACTCTTGTTCTGATGCGAGACGAATTCTTTACCCCAGCCTCTCACCTGCAGTAGCGGCCCCCAGTGGGCCGAATCAAGCAAAGGTGCACAGATGGATGGTGCTCTGTATAAGGGATGGATCTCCTCAGGCAATCCCACTTCCCGGGAAAGGATGTCCGTGGATCCAGCTCTCTGCAACAAACACCCCCACTCACAATGGCCCCAGGGTGATGGTGAGGGAGAAAGAAATAGCCTCCATAGTGTAATATTCCAAGTGTAATTTATTACAAAACACGTAGTAACTTACATATTAGTTCAAGGTAAACAGTGTAGAACAGAAGGCTTCCGGGTTCGGCCATACCTAGGAAGCGTCGGCACCTGGCTCCTCCTACCCTGACGCGTTGCGTCACACCAAGTGACTTTCTCAAGACTTTCTTTCTCAGTGTTTACCTTGAACTAATATGTAAGTTACTACGTGTTTTATAGTGTAATATTCCAAGTGTAATTTATTATAAAACACGTAGTAACTTACATATTAGTTCAAGGTAAACACTGAGAAAGAAAGTCTTGAGAAAGTCACTTGGTGTGACGCAACGCGTCAGGGTAGGAGGAGCCAGGTGCCGACGCTTCCTAGGTATGGCCGAACCCGGAAGCCTTCTGTTCTACACTGTTTACCTTGAACTAATATGTAAGTTACTATGTGTTTTGTAATAAATTACACTTGGAATATTACACTATGGAGGCTATTTCTTTCTCCCTCCCCATCACCCTGGGGCCATTGTGAGTGGCGTGTTTGTTGCAGAGAGCTGGATCCACAGACATCCTTTCCCGGGAAGTGGGATTGCCTGAGGAGCTCCATCCCTTATACAGAGCACCATCCATCTGTGCACCTTTGCTTGATTCGGCCCACTGGGGGCCGCTACTGCAGGTGAGAGGCTGGAGGAAACAATTTGTCTCGCATCAGAACAAGAGTGGAAGAACTTGTCACAAGTCACCTCTAATTGCACCTTTTAAATAGACTTTCCTCTTTGGAGATTACAAATCACATTGCATGAAACGGCGCATTTTGAGGACTTTTTTATTGCACAATTGTCACTTTATATGTATAGCACTGTCTATATGGGGATGCTGGGTTTTTAATCGCATCTTCAGTCGCACAAATGCATTTAAGATATTTTGCACATTTTATCACTCTAATTGTCGTTTATTAATTGCAATAGGAGTTGCGGTTTGCAAGGGACATTTCACTATATGTTTATGAGCACGAGGAATCTTATTGCAATGGTTTGATGCACTATTTTTGTTAGTACAACTGTGTGGATTTATGGTTAATTTATGAATTATTGTATCCATAGTTGCACGCATGCACTTTATAGTAATTCTGCACAGTGTGCCACCATTTACATTTTGGCTTGAACAAATTGCTACAGGAGTTGTAGTTTGCACGGAGCACTTTAATATATTTTATATGTTTCCGATATGAGGAATTATAATGTCTTGTTGCACTGGTTATCATAGGATATTGTCATTACATAAGCACACTGCACTTGGAAGAGGATGCCATATATATATTTATTTACTGTTGAAGTATTGTGTGATTTTCGCTTATTTGAAATCGGTACATAAGGATAGATTAGCGCCATATACATATCATATTAGAATAAAAGTCCTATAATAGCACAAGTATGGAAAGGATGCCATTAAATCCTCACAGAAAAGGGTAAAAATCAGATCACATGAGGTAAAAGAAGTAGAATATGTATATAAGACTGAATTCTTAAATATCACCCATATGGTATATATATCAATCTGCAATGTCATCTTCTTCAGGCGGTGGTGAAGCAAAGCGACCTCTTTTATGAGCACTAAGTGGGGCTTGAGTTATTTGAATTGCTTGGGAGTCTTGAATATCTTGGGTCTGTGAGAGGGATGTTGAATTCATTTGTCGTTTGGTGCCATCCGTTGTTGTGGAAGATGTTGACAGGCAGAGATCTCTAAATGTAGAAAGAAGATCATTTGTTGATTTACATATATAAGAAGTTCCTTTATAAGTAAAGCGAACGGAGAAAGGAAAAACCCCAACGATAATTTATTCGGTGATATTTAAGGAATTGCAAATGTGGTTTCATTTCCTTATGTTTAAATAGAGTTAGTTGAGATAGGTCTTGAAAGACTTGGTATTTATAACCCTGGAAAATGAAAGAGTCTTTGTTTCTTGCAGCTTCTATTATTTGTTCTTTTGGGCGAAAAAAATGCATTTTTATAATTATATCTCTAGGGGGTCCATCTTCTTTACGTGCAGTTAAAGCTCTATGTATTCGGTCTGTTTCCAATCTTTCTAATGGGATGGATGGAGCTAGTTCTTGAAAAAGTATTGTAATAGTTCATTGTAGATCCTCTATTTCTTCAGGAATGCCATGGATGCGTAGGTTCGATCGTCTAGCCCTGTTTTCAGAATCTTCCAGTCCAGTTTGAAGTATAGAATAATCTTCTTTAAGGGATTCTAATTCCTCTGTATGAGCAGTGCTAGTGATGTCAAAGTCATCTACTCTCCGCTCTAGTATAGATGTGCGTCTGCCTACCTCACAAATCTCCCACGTTAGTTTATCAGTAACAGCATCTGAGGTATTCTGTAATGCTTTATGTAATACCCGTTCAAATTGTGAAAGCAGGTCTGAGACTATTTGGTTATTATGTAGAGTAATAGGAGACATATTTAGATCATATTCAGTCTCACCGCATAGCGCTGAAGAGGGAGACCTGTGATGCTGCTGGGTACCAGTCTGTGAGGAGAGATGTGATGGCGCCGCCGCCAGTTTAGATGCTATTCTAGTCAGCTTTTCCTGAGGCTTTGTTGTTTTCAGCTTCGCCCGCTGTACATGTCACCAAACGTGCCCACGGGTTTCAGGGATTAATTTAGTGTTGTGGGGAGGTTATGGTCCGGTATGACTCGGTTAAAACGGCTGTCGGGTCCAGGTCAGTGAGGAGCTCTAAGCGGACATGTCCTGCTTAGCCAGCTTCACGCATGCGCCTCCCGGGATTTTTTTTTTTAAACCCTAACCCTGCTTTAAACGTATCCACAACTTTATCCTTGACCTGTCTGGTGTGTTCCTTGGCCTTCATGATGCTGTTTGTTCACTAAGGTTCTCTAACAAACCTCTAAAGGGCTTCACAGAACAGCTGTATTTATACTGAGATTAAATTACACACAGATGGACTCTGTTTAATAATTAGGCGACTTCTGAAGGCAATTGGTTCCACTAGATTTTAGTTAGGGGTATCAGAGCAAAGGTGCCTGCATACAAATGCACACCACACTTTTCAGATATTTATTTGTAAAAAAAAATTGAAAACCATTTATCATTTTCCTTCCACTTCACAATGATGTAGCACTTTGTGTTGGTCTATCACATAAAATCCCAATAAAATACATTTGTAGGTTTTTGGTTGTAACATGACAAAATGTGGAAAATTTCAAGGGGTATGAATAATTTTTCAAGGTACTATATACTGTATATATACATACACTATAGACACTGATCAACCATAACATTAAGACCACTGACAGTTAAAATTAATAATATCAACACCTTGCCGCCGACCGCCCGCCGGCACAATAGCACTCCTGAGCGAGTCGCTGTAGCTGTACGACGTTCGCTTTAAGGAGTATAGGGGGCTCATGCCCGCCACATGATGTAGGAGCCAATGCGTGTGGCCGGCAATTGCGAAGGACAGAACGGAGATCTGCCAGTGTAAAGGGGTGAGGAGAGTGATCTACAACAATTGGTCTCTTCCCCCGGGCAGTCCCATCCCCCCACAGTTAGAATCACTCCTTAGGACACACTTAACCCCTTGATCACCCGTAGTGTTAACCCCTTCCCTGCCAATGACACTTATACAGTAATCAATGGCTATTTATAGCACTGATCACTGTATTAATGTCAATGGTCCCAAAATAGTGTCAAAAGTGTCCGGTCTGTCTAACGCAATGTCACAGTCCCGATAAAAATCGCAGATCGCCGCCACTACTAGTAAAAAAAAAAAATTATAATAAAATAATAAATAAAATAATGGCATCTGTAAGTGTGTGGGATATACAGGTATTAGGCAGCAAGTGAACATGCTGTCCTTGATGTTTATGTGTTAAAAGCAGAAAAAAATGGGAAAGTATAAAGATTTGAGCAACTATGACAAGGGCCCAATTGTAATGGCTAGATAAATTGTGGGTGAGGCTTATCACCCAATTTGGGGACCCTCACGAATGTGCTCGCTAATTCCTGGTGCCACGGGAGGCAAGGGGTCATGGCCATGCAAAAGTCAGCATTAAGGCGCCACCCCAACTTAGAAGCAAGCGGTTGCCTTGCACAGTTCAACTTGATACTTGAACCTTACTGTAAAGCACTCGGCCTAGGTAACCACACACCTTCTCCTTCCATATGAATGCAGCATTTCTGAGGGAACACCAGGTAGCCTGTGTCCCTCTCCACAAGCACAGCCATTATTACCACCTCACTCCCAGTGACAATGTGAGGACACAGTGCAAATTTCTGTTGCTAATGAGCTTGAATACTGGATCAACTTCTTACATCTTCTCTCTCTTCCCATACTTTCAAGGCTATGTCCATAGGTTCCCCGGTCCTGAATATGTGTCCAGCCCTGAATATGTGTGGTATCCACACCACTCAACTGGTTACTCATGACAACAGCAATAAGCCTGCATCTCCCACCTACTCCCCTGCATGAATAACCCTTTGTGGTGGCCATCTCTCTTCTCCTTTTCATCCACCTTTTTAGTACAAGCTCTGTTAATTTGATACACTCTTACATGCACCCCTTTATAGGAACTTTAGACCAGGCATTTGGTAACTTGGAGAACTTTTACTTGAACTTCTTGCAAATTACATAGTTAATGTGGTACAGTCTTTCAAAGATTCTTCCATACGCAGCTCTAGTTCTTCCTAATTTAGGCTGTTCAAACCAAACCTTCCAGATAAGATAAGTCCTTTCATAAGGGTTCATATACAGCTTCCTGTACTTAAACTGGGTACCCCAAAAGGGAGGCCACAAAATCAGTACAGCTTTACATGATGTAGCACTCCTTACTCGCTGTTCCCATGCTGGAGCTCTCTCTCTCTCACACAATCTGATATAGTTTTGGATGTTTCTCCAGCGGGGGGGCAGGGCTCTGCAGAAAAACCCGGAAAAGTCTGCCTAGCAGAGTTATCCCACTTTTTCAGGCAGCACCAGTTACTCATTAGTACAATTAACACAGCAGAAAAAACACTTAACCCCAGAAATCCTGAACACAACCAACACTGTAATACTTCAGTAAGCACCTGCTTACCAACTGGATCAGAGAAACTCCAAAGCTGCAGCTCTTGTGGGATGTTTCCAATCTGCAATGACCAAAACCTACCAACAATGACTCAAGGAAGAAAAAACGGTGATAGGGTCAGCCAAGGCTCCTTGATGTACGTGGGGGTGGAAGGCTGGTCCATGTAGTTCGATACAATAAAAGAGCTACTGTAGCTCATATTGCTGAAAAAATGTAACGCTGGTACCAACAGAAAGGTGTCAGAACACACAGCGCATTGCAGTTTGTTGTTCATGGGGCTGCGTAGACGCAGACCAGTCAGGGTGCCCATGCATAGTTGCCAACATTGTAAAACAATTTTCGGGACACTTTTTTGGCTGTAGGCGGAGTCAGCCTATAATTAGGGGGCGGGGCATGCGGTGGTAGGCGTGGCATAGGGAAAAAGAAAAATGCGGCGCGCAAAGCGCGGCGCACAAAAAAGGGCGTGGTTTACACGAAATAGTGGGCGTGTCTTACATGGGCGTGGCTAAAATGGGGTGTGGTTAGAGTCTGAGATGAATGAGGGATGGAGAGGGAAAGGGGGGTAGAGGGAGAGAGATGGAGGGACAGCAGACCCAGATCCTACACCACAATAGCAATGTGTATTCAGAGTTTAACCATCAGCAGATAAAGATACTCCAAACACCTGGTGTTGGCGCTTCAATCATCCCGGCACAATGATTGTCATGGTGTCAGGATGATTGAAGCGCATTATTTCTATTATTACATTGTACTATAAAATGAAATCATTCAACTCACCATAATGCAGAATCAGTGGGACCACTGAGCGTGTCACCTGCTACGTCGCCTGCCACCAGATGCCATCAGGTTCTCCCAGCAGAGTCTGTCCTTACATCAGGTGCCCCCAGCAGAGTCTGTCCTTACATCAGGTGCCCCCAGCAGAGTCTGTCCTTACATCAGGTGCCCCAGCCTCCTTCCATCAGGCATTCCCAGTACAGTACCTCTTACGTCGGGTGTCCCCAGCGGCGTGTTGGCTGCAGATGGAGTGTTGGCTACAGTCTAGCTACATCTCCTCAAGAGTGGTGACAAGGGGAGAGAGGTGTGTGGGTGGAGGCATGGTGACTTGGGGTGTTACAGGCTGACTTGTGGAAGGGTGGAGACAGGGTGGTAAATTGGGGGTGCAGGCGTGATGGTGACCTGGGGGGTGCAGGCATGGTGGTGACTAGGCCAGAGAGGGGTGCAGGCATGGTGGTGACTAGGCCGGAGGGGGTGCAGGCATGGTGGTGACTAGGCCGGAGGGGGTGCAGGCATGGTGGTGACTAGGCCGGAGGGGGAGCAGGCATGGGGGAAGGGGGATGCAGGCATGGTGTTGTCATGGGGGGAGGCAGGTGCAGGTATGGTGGTGATATGGGGGAGGGGGGCAGGTATGGTGGTGATATGGGGGAGGGGGCCAGGGCTGCACTGGGACAAAAATGGGCACAACACATCAGGGTACGGTACATCAGGCCACATCAGGGCACAAGGCACATCAGGAAACAAGGCACATCAGTGCACAGCATATCAGGGTACAGCACACCAGGCCACATCAGGGTACAGGGCACAGCACATCAGGGTACAGAGCCCAGCACATCAGCGTATAGGGCACATCAGGGCACAACACATCAGGGTACAGAGCCCAGCACATCAGCGTATAGGGCACAGCACATCAGGGCACACGACATTGAGGCACAGGACATTGGGGCACATCAGGGCACGGGGCACTGGGCCACAAGGCACATCAGGTCACGGGGCACATCAGGGCATAGGCGATCAGGGCATGGAGCACATAGCACATCAGGGCACATCAGGGCATATAGCACATCAGGGCACATAGCACATCAGGGCATATAGCACATCAGGGCACATAGCACATCAGGACATATAGCACATCAGGGCACGGGGCACATCAGGGCACATAGCACATCAGGGCACATTATGGCAGATCAGGGCACATGGCACATTATGGGGCACATCAGGGCACATGGCACATCAGGGCACGGGGCACATCAGGGCACATGGCACATCAGGGCACGGGGCACATAGCACATCAGGGCACGGGGCACATCAGGGCACATTATGGAAAAATCAGGGCACATGGCACATTATGGGGCACATCAGGGCACATGGCACATCAGGGCACATGGCACATTATGGGGCACATCAGGGCACATGGCACATCAGGGCACAGGGCACATCAGGGCACATTATGGGGCACATAGCACATCAGGGCATGGGGCACATCAGGGGACATTATGGAAAAATCAGGGCACATGGCACATTATGGGGCACATCGGGGCACATTATGGCACATCAGGGCACATGGCACATTATGGGGCACATCAGGGCACATTATGGGGCACAGGGCACATCAGGGCATATAGCACATCAGGGCACGGGGCACGTCAGGGCACATGGCACATTATGGGGCACATCAGAGCACATTATGGGGCACATGGCACGTCAGGGCATATAGCACGGGGCACGTCAGGGCACATAGCACATCAGGGCACATAGCACGTCAGGGCACGGGGCGCACGTCAGGGCACATGGCACATTATGGGGCACATCAGGGCACATTATTGGGCATGGGGCACGTCAGGGCACATAGCACATCAGGGCACATTATGGCACATGGCACATTATGGGGCTCATCGGGGCACATAGCACATGGCACATTAGGGCATGGGGCACCTCAGGGGGCACATTACCAACTAGCTAGTATGCAGAGTAGCGCAGGAAGCGTGTCTGTAGTAAGTTCTCTCTCTGTCACAGTGACTCACGAGCGGCTGATCCCCGGCGACCCCCCCTCTCTTCTCGTCAAAGACGAGACACTGTCACACACGGGGCAGAGCAGAGGGAGGATTTCCTTGTGTTCAGTGGAGAGGGGGGAGGGGTCGCCAATCCCTGTAGCCAATAGGCTTCAGTGTACAATAGAATTTTCTATTTTTACACTGAAGAGAGAAGCCAATTGGCTGCCCCTCTCCCCTGCACTGAACACAAGGGGAAACAACTCATTGACTCACTCGTGGGGCGATGGCGGCCATTTTTGTCGAGCTGTTGCCGTTTTTTTACAAAAACACTCACGATTTTCTCGGGACAATCCCAAAAATTCGGGAAAACACCCGGGACAAGATTAAATCGGGACGAGGGTCCCAAAATTGGGATTGTCCCGGGAAAATCAGGACTGTTGGCAACTATGCCCATGCAGACCCACGTCCACAGCCAAAAGCAACTACAATGGGCACAAGAGCTTCAGAACTGGACAACAGAGCAATAGAAAAAGGTGGCCTGGACTGAAGAATTCAGGAATGATTTCAGGAACACAACAATACGTTTGAGTTCTTGTCTTGGCCTCCAAATTCTCCAGATCTCAATTCAATCAAGCACCTGTTCAATGTGCTGAAAAAACAAGTCATCTCCATGTTGCCCTCATCTCATAACTTACAGGACTTCAAGGATTTGGTACTGACGGCTTGGTGCCAGATACCACAGCATAACTTCAATGCTCTTTTGCAGTCAATGCCTTGATGGGTTTTGGTGGGAGATCATAGTGTTAAGGCTGATTGGTTTATATACAGTATATTTAAATATTTTTGCTGTAAAAGAGCGGAAAAAAACATATGTACAGTATATATACAGTGGCTAAAATAACTATTGTAACATGTCACAATTTTTCTAGGTAAATATATCTGTAAAGGTGCTATTGACGTGACATTTTCACCACATGTCAGTAACAACCCATGCAATTCATGCATACAAAGAAACAAAACAAACATGTTCACAAATTAAGTTATGTGTAAAGGTCAGGTGTGATTTTGGCCCATTCTTCCACACAGTCTTCAAATCTTGAAAGTTTCATGGGCCTCTTCTATGAACTCTGATCTTTAGTTTTTTCCATAGATTTTCTAGAGATCCAAGTCAGGTGATTGGCTGGGCCATTTTAGCACATTATTTTCTTTCTTTAAACCAGTTGAGAGTTTCCTTGGCTTTGTGTTTGGGATCATTGTCTTGAGCGTGCATACAGGCCATGGCGGTTGAGTGCATTACTTATTTTTTTCTTCAAAACAATTGTACCTGCTAATTCCAGGTTTTTCTGAAGCTCTCCATAAGTGGCCCTTGGCTCTTGGACAACTCTTCTGATAATTCTTTTCACTCCTCTGTCAGAAATCTTGCAAGGAGCGCCTACCTGGTGGTGGACGGTTTATGGTGAAATAATATTCTTTCTAATTCTGGATTATGGCCCCAACAGTGCTCACTGGAACATTCAGAAGTTTAGAAATCCTTCTGTAACCAATGCCATCAGTATGTTTTGCAACAGTAAGGTTGCGAAGGTCTTGAGAGAGATCTTTGCTTTTACCCATCATGAAATGTTTTTTGTGTGACACCTTGGTAATGAGACACCTTTTTATAAGCCATCAATTAAAACTGAACCAGCTGATATTAATTTGCACTGACAAGGGGCAGGATTGCTTTCTAATTACTGATGGAGTTCAGCTGGTGTCTTGACTTTCCATGCCTTTTTGCACCTCCCTTTCGTCATGTGTTTAAACATTTTTTCCCTGCATCATTCCATTTTATTACACATAACTTCATTTCTGAACTTATTTGTTTTGTTTTCTTTGTATGTATGGATTGTATGGGTTGTTACCAACATGTGGTGAACATTTCTTATCAATAGCACCTTTAGAATTTTTACCTAGAAAATGGTGACATGTTCAATACTTATTTTACCCGCTGTATATACAGTATCTCACAAAAGTGAGTACATCCCTCATATATTTGTAAATATTTTATTATATCTTTTCATGTGACAACACTGAAGAAATGACACTTTGTTACAATGTAAAGTAGTGAGTGTACAGCTTGTATAACAGTGTAAATTTGCTGTCCCCTCAAAATAACTCAACACACAGCCATTAATGTCTAAACCACTGGCAACAAAAGTGAGTACACCTCTAAGTGAAAATGTCCAAATTGGGCCCAAAGTGTCAATATTTTGTGTGGTCACCATTACTTTCCAGCACTGCCTTAACCCTCTTGGGCATGGAGTTCACCAGAGCTTCACAGGTTGCCTCTGGAGTCCTCTTCCACTCCTCTATGACGACAACACGGAGCTGGTGGATGTTAGAGACCTTGCGCTCCTCCACCTTTCATTTGAGGATGCCCCACAAACCCTCAATAGGATTTATGTCTGGAGACATGCTTGGCCAGTCCATCATCTTTACCCTCAGCTTCTTTAGCAAGGCAGTGGTTGTCTTGGAGGTGTGTTTGGAGTGGTTTCCATTTTGGAATACTGCCCTGCGGCCCAGTCTCTGAAGGGAGGGGATCATGCTCTGCTTTAGTATATCACAGTACATGTTGACATTCATGGTTCCCTCAATGAACTGTAGCTCCCCAGTGCCAGCAGCACTCATGTAGCCACAGACCATGACACTCCCACCACTAACTGTAGGCAAGACACACTTGTATTTGTACTCCTCACCTGGTTGCCGCCACACACGCTTGACACCATCTGAACCAAATAAGTTTATCTTGGTCTCATCAGACCACAGGACATGGTTCCAGTAATCTATGTCCTTAGTCTGCTTGTCTTTAACAAACTTTTTACCTGCTTTCTTGTGCATCATCTTTAGAAGAGGTTTCCTTCTGGGACGACAGCCATGCAGACCAATTTGATGCAGTGTGCGGCGTATGGTCTGAGCACTGACAGGCTGACCCCCCACCCCTTTAATCTCTGCAGCAATGCTGGCAATACTCATACATCTATTTCCCAAAGACAACCTCTGGATATGACACTGAGCATGTGCACTCAACTTCTTTGGTCGACCGTGGCAAGGCCTGTTCTGAGTGGAACCTGTCCTGTTAAACCGCTGTATGGTGTTGGCCACCGTGCTGCATCTCAATTTCAGGGTCTTGGCAATCTTCTTATAGCCTAGGTCATCTTTATGTACAGCAACAATTCTTTTTTTCAGATCCTCAGAGAGTTCTTTGCCATGAGGTGCCATGTTGAACTTCCAGTGACCAGTATGAGAGAGTGAGAGCGATAACACCAAATTTAACACACCTGCTCCCCATTCACACCTGAGACCTTGTAAGATTAATGAGTCACATGACACCAGGGAGTGAAAATGGCTAATTGGACCCAGTTTGGACATTTTCACTTAGGGGTGTACTCACTTTTGTTGCCAGCAGTTTACACATTAATGGCTGTGTGCTGAGTTATTTTGAGGGGAGAGCAAATTTACACTGTTATACAAGCTGTACACTCACTACTTTACATTGTAGAAAAGTGTCATTTCTTCAGTGTTGTCACATGAAAAGATAGAATAAAATATTTACAAAAATATGAGGGGTGTACTCACTTTTGTGAGATACTGTATATACAGCGGATAAAATAGGTATTGAACATGTCACCATTTTCTAGGTAAAAGTTCTAAAGGTGCTATTGACAAGAAATGTTCACCACATGTTGGTAACAACCCATACAATCCATACATACAAAAAAAACAAATAGAGGGGTAAAGAAAAAAAAATGTAAGGGGTGTACTTGCTTTTGTGAGATACTGTGTATATATATATATATATATAGATCTCTCTCTCTCTCGCTCTCTCTCTCTCTCTCTCTCTCTCTCTCTCTCTCTCTCTCTCTCTCTCTCTCTCTCTCTCTATATATATATAATGCTAGGGTATAGTGCATACATTTCTTTCACACTGTACATATATTTTTTTTACTTTTACAATTCTGAACTTAAGTGCTCTCATTGCTTTTTTTACCGGGGGGGGGGGGTGTACCTTCTGCAATTAGGATTTCTGTCTGGACAAAGAGTAACTAACAATATGCAAGACTCAGACTCACTAGTACTGTCTACGTTTCCAAGCTCTCTCGCTTTGTCTCTTTTTAGATGTCAGAAAACAGGAAGTGGCTGACTTGAAGGGTCTGTCAGCACTTTATTGTATTAAACACGACTCAGATCATTATTTCTTCCTTGTGCTAAAACAGTGCAAAGTCAAACATGGTAATAGCTGTAAATCCTCTATCAATAACCAAGATATAAAAAAATAATGATACAATCTTAAATCTATAAGAATATACGTATGTGGAAGTGAAATGTGCAATGCAAATTTGGGCAGCAGGAAGTGGTTAAAGTTACATCCCATCTTTTTACTGTAGAAATCTTGTTACTACGAAGAACAGTTAAAGATTCAGTTTGATTGTTGTTTACATGTGATCACAGTGATTTCCTTTATCAGAGCCGCCAAATTTCACTTGAGGTCAGGGTGCTTTAGAGAAGATAGTCATAGCCTAGGACGGGTAAGTAGGTTGGAGATTACTTTTGTTTCACTGTTGTTTCTATGTTTAACCTAAATGGCTAATAATATGTTGCACCTTGCACTAGGTTGCATTAGCTAAAGTGTATCTGTTATGTCCCCCAGCCTGGCTGGCATTACATAGTAGTAGCAGATACTGTGACATGCCTGCAGGTTCTATTCTTATTACTGAAATTGTCTTCCTTGCACTTGGGGTGTCTTCTGATCCAAGGTTAACCCTGTGATTGTAGCTTTCCTTGTTGCTCCAAGCTGTGACCTGTGCACCTAGCTGTCCCAATGGCCAACCAGAGTGTGTTAGCTGCCCAGAATCACATTGGATAGGGAGGCAATGGGCAGCATGGGGGAGCACCAAGTAGCAACTAAAGCCAAAGCCCCAGTTGTTGCAATTGTCCTGAACTGCGTGCTTAAATCTCAACTGTCATGTTTCCTGGCACTGTGCCGCTATCCAATATGAGAAGCCACCAGAGCAGAAATAGAATGAAAGTGACATTAATCCCAAAAGCAAACTATATATATATAGATATACAGTATCTCACAAAAGTGAGTACACCCCTCACATATTTAGAAAATATTTTATTATGTCTTTTCATGTGACAACACTGAAGAAATGAAACTTTGCTACAATGTAAAGTAGTCAATGTACAGCTTGTATAACAGTGTAAATTAGCTGTCCCTACAAAGTAACTCAACACACAGCCATTAATGTCTAAACCACTAGCAACAAAAGTGAGTTTACCCCTAAGTGAAAATGTCCAAACTGGGCCCAATTTGCCAATTTCCCTCCCCGGTGACTCGTAACTCATTAGTGTTACAAGGTCTCAGGTATGAATGGGGAGCAGGTGTGTTAAATTTGGTGTTATCGCTCTCACTCTCTCATACTGGTCACTGGAAGTTCAACATGGCACCTCATGTCAAAGAACTTTCTCAGGATCCAAAAAATTTTTTTTTGCTCTACATAAAGATGGCCTAGGCTTTAAGAAGATTGCCAAGACCCTGAAACTGAGCTGCAGCACGGTTGCCAAGACCATACAGCGGTTTAACAGGACAGGTTCCACTCAGAACAGGCCTTACTATGGTTGACCAAGTAAGTTGAGTGCACATGCTCAGCGTCATATCCAGAGGTTGTCTTTGGGAAATAGACGTATGAGTGCTGCCAGCATTGCTGTAGAGGATGAAGGGGTGGGGGGTCAGCCTGTCAGTCTTCAGACCATACGCTGCACACTGCATCCAATTGGTCTGCATGGCTGTCGTCCCAGAAGGAGGCCTCTTCTAAAGATAATGCACAAGAAAAACTGCAAACAGTTTGCTGAAGACAAGCAGACTAAGGATATGGATTACTGGAACCATGTCCTGTGGTCTGATAAACCAAGAAAAACTTATTTGGTTCAGATGGTGTCAAGCGTGTGTGGCAGCAACCAGGTGAGGAGTACAAAGACAAGTGTGTCTTGTTTACAGTCAAGCATGGTGGTGGGAGTGTCATGGTCTGGGGCTGCATGAGTGCTGCTGGCACTGGGGAGCTACAGTTCATTGAGGGAACCATGAATGCCAACATGTACTGTGCTATACTGAAGCAGAGCATGATCCCCCCTTCGGAGACTGGGCCGCAGGGCAGTATTCCAACATGATAACGACTCCAAACACACCTCCAAGACAACCACTGCCTTGATAAAGAAGCTAAGGGTAAAGGTGATGGACTGGCCAAGCATGTCTCCAGACCTAAACCCTATTGAGCATCTGTGGGGCATCCTCAAACGGAAGGTGGAGGAGTGCAAGGTCTCTAACATCCACCAACTCCGTGATGTCATCATGGAGGAGTCGAAGAGGACTCCTGTGAAGCTATGGTGAACTCCATGACCAAGGGGGTTAAGGCAGTGCTGGAAAATAATGGTGGCCACACAAAATATTGACACTTTGGGCCCAATTTGGACATTTTGATTTAGAAGTGTACTCACTTTTGTTGCCAGCGGTTTAGACATTAATGGCTGTGTGTTGAGTTATTTTGAGGGGATAGACTGTTTTACAAGTTGTACAATCACTACTTTACATTGTAACAAAGTGTCATTTCTTCAGTGTTATCACATGAAAAGATATAATAAAATATTTACAAAAATGTGAGGGGTATACTGACTTTTGTGAAATACTGTATATATATCTTGCACACTGTACTGATGTATGAGCATCAGACATTCCTGGCAGAAAAAAAATTGAAGAAGGGATATTTATCTCTTTTGCATATTTGCATGTATTTGTGATACACAAATGCACACACAAGCAGAAAGCGTGGCAGTTGTGTGTATTTGCGCTGATTTGCGATTATACATACAAAAATACTGTCCGTCAACTTTTTTTTACTGATCAATACACAGCGCATGTTTTTTCCCCTGTGTGTACAGTCACACTGAAACCGATGGGGTGCATTTAGTGCAGTAAAAAAGAAACGCCTACAAAAACGCCTGTATGCTTGAAAACTGAGTATTTTCAGGCACCAGTATGCAAGAGGCCTAATGCAGCTTACCCATTCTTAGATGTGATGTTGCATTTGTTTTCTTTTTTTGGCTTTCTTTTATTTTTCTCTGGTGATCCAACCAGTAAGTCCGTTTCTTTTCAACAGACCAAGCTATCCTGAAGATGTAGCATTTAAGCCCCGTACACACGGGCCAAACTTGGCCCCTGTGTACTGCAGCTGGTCCGACAGAAGCCAGCTTCTGTTGAAGGGGCATGACCGAAAAAGGTCTGCCGACGACCCCCAATAAGTGCTCTCAGCAAAATGACTAAGAGCGCTGACCGCGGGTGTTCTGGCAGCAGGGGAAAAAAACTGACAGCTCAGGTTTGGGGCTGCTGTACTAACAACCCAATGTTAGTACAGCAGCCCCGACCTGAGCTGTCAGGTTTTTTTTTCGTACAGCCTGCTGGTTTGAATGAAAAAAAAAAACTAGCAGTGTATACTAGGCTGTAGATAGTTGAGAAAAAACATTTAACACTGACAGGGGTGCTTAGAACGACTAGTATCGACTAGCAGATCTAACCAATTGAGCTCTTTGGACGTACTATGTACATCCAATGAGTGAACCCTTAATCACAACTGTGGGTTTTGTTCAGCCGGCGATCATAGGTGTCGATCACTTTCAGGAGTGAGATTGCAGTGAGATCGAGGCAAATCCATACTTCGATCTTACATGCAAGCAGTAAAGCCAGAAGTGATGTCACTTCCGGTTTCAGGTGCACCCTTTCCTGGCCAGCACAGTCAGGGGACACTTTTAACCAAGCCGATCTGTGCTTGGTTAGATGGTGTGAAGGGCAGGGGAGACATTGGGGTCTATTAGACCCCTAATGTCTCCAAAAAGAGTACCTGTCACCTGCCTAATGCTATCACACAGGGGTTTATATGATTAACCCCTCGTGATAGCAATCAAGTAAAAATAAATATAAAAAGAAAAGAAAAAAGTAAATAAAAAGAAAATTATAATTATAATGAAATATATTAAAATAAAACGTGATCCAAGGGTGTACACTAGGGTTCCCACCTGTCCAGGATTCACCCGGACAGTTTGGGTTTTGAATCACGTGCTCAGGTTTTAGTCCATCTGAAACCCGGACACAATATTCAGACAGGAATGTGGCTCAGAACAGGGCCTGATAGGAGAGGGAACTGTGTGCACAGCATTACTATTCTCTTTGGAGCGCCCAAAGGTGTGCCAGGTCTGTTACAATCCTATCGTGTATATTAAAAAATGTTTTTGCGGTGCGGGTTTGGCTTGAAGAAAAAAAGTGTCAACCCTAGTGTACATACGCATGTAAACATGGTTCATACCACACATGTGACATATCACCGCGAACGTAATGCCCCGCACACACAAGCGGACTTTCCGGCAGACTTGGTCCGGCGGATCGGACTCCGTCGGACAATTCCATCGTGTGTGGGCTCCAGCTGACTTTTTTTTCCCCAAAAGTCAGACGGACCGAGAAATAAAACATGTTTCAAATCTTTCCGACAGACTCGAGTCCGGTCGAAAAATCCGTTCATCTGTATGCTAGTCCAAAGCACTAAAACCCACGCTAGGGCAGCTATTGGCTACTGGCTATCAACTTCCTTATATTAGTCCGGTCATACGCCATCACGTACTAATCCGTCGGACTTTAGTGTGATCGTGTGTAGGCAAGTCCGTTCGTTAGGAAAGTCCATCGGAAGTCCAGCGAAAATCTGTCGGATAGACTGTCGGACCAGTCAGAAAAGCAGAAAAGTCTGCTCATGTGTACATGGCATAAGAGTAATGCCGCGTACACAATTCGATGTGTGTGGGCTCCAGCGGACTTTGTTTTCTCAAAAGTTGGACGGAATTAGATTTGAAACTTGTTTAAAATTTATCCGTTGAAATCGAGTCCGGTCGAAAAGTCCGCCGTCTGTATGCTAGTTCGACGGACAAAAAGCCACGCTAGGGCAGCTATTGGCTACTGGCTATGAACTTCCTTGTTTTAGTCCGGTCGTATGTCATCACGTACGAATTCGACGGACTTTGGTGGATTGTGTGTAGGCAAGTCCGTTCGTTCACAAAGTCCGTCGGAAAGTACGTCGAAAAGTCCGCCGGGCAAAGTCCGCCGTAAAGTCCGCTCGTGTGTACGCGGCATAAGAGCAATAATTCTAGCACAAGAGCTACTAGCTAACTCTAACCTGATAAGCTGTAAAGGCTTTCAAAGCTTCACCTATGGGGATTTTTGGGCACCATCGTTTTTGGCGATATTTCGGGCGCACAGAATTTTAAGACATAGAATGTTTGGTATCTATTTACTCGATGTAATCTCATCTTTTATATTTTAACCAAAAATGGGTATTATATGGTGTGGTTTTGCACTAAAATTCATTTTATTATATTCTGTCCTGAAAATGTGCGTTTAATAAACAGTTGCGCAAATATCATGTGAAAATTTTTTTTTGCAACTATCACCTTTTTATTCTACAGGGCCTCTGCTTTCAGAAAATATATAATGTTCTGGGGGTTTAATTAATTTTATTGTCAAAAATTAAGATTTTTACATGTATGTGAAAAATATATAAAAATTGCTCTGGAACCGAACTGGGTAAAGCTGTATTAAACCCAAAATGCTCTGCTAATTTTTACTGAACCCTATATTTTGTTGTTTTATGTAATACATTTCTAATTTTCATATAACCTACGTATTCTTTATTGTTCTCGGCACTGTTATAATCTCAATAACCCTGTTACCATTATTATTCAATTACCAGGTATAAGGTGCCGGATATAATAGGGTCACCTAACTAATCTCTCAAACCCAAAAGCAAACATTTATTATATTACAGCTTACCAATTCTTAGATGTGATGGCTGCTTTAGTTTTTTTTTTTAACCACTTCAATACCAGGCACTTTCGCCCCTTCCTGCCCAGGACAATTTTCAGCTTTCAGCGCTGTCCCATTTTGAATGACAATTGCGCAGTCATGCTATACTGTAGCCAAACTAAATTTTTCACCTTTTCTTCCCACAAATAGAGCTTTCTTTTGGTGGTATTTGATCACCTCTGCGGTTTTTATTTTTTGCTAAACAAACTAAAAAAGACTAACATTTTTTAAATAAAAAATTTTTTTTCTTTGTTTCTGTTATAAAATTTTGTTTTCTCCTTCACTGACGGGCACTGATGAGGCGGCACTGATGGGCACCGATAGGCGGCACAGATGGACACTGACAGGCGGCACTGATGGGTACTGACAGGCGGCACTGATGGGCACTGATAGGCGACACTGATTGGCACTGACAGGTGGCAGTGATGGACACTAATAGATGGCACTGATGGGCAGCACTGATGATGAGGTACTGACATGTATTACTGATGGGCACTGATTGGCATTGTTATGGGCACTGATCGGCACTTGTGTGGGCACTAATTGGCACTTTCATGGGTACTGCCTGGCATTAATGATGGGCACTGACTGGCAGCTAATCTGCACCTTTCATCTGATCATTAGCACAGGACCCCCCCCCCCCCCGACAGGGAGAGCTGCCAATCGGCTCTCCCTGTCAGCGCGAACCGAGGAAAGCCGTTTACCGTCACTTCTTGGTTCACTCTGTAATCAGCTGTAATTGGTCACAGCTGATCATGTGGTTAAGAGCCTTCATCAGAGGCTCCTTACTACGATCGGAGATGCAGTGTGTCAGACTGATGCACAGCACCACTGATCGCCGCGCGGCGAGCCCCCGTGGGCATGCGCCGGCCTGTTTTCCTGCTGGACGTCATATGACGCCCAGTCAGGATAATCGAACCACTTCCTGACCGTCATTCTGCTATAGGCCGGGCGGGAAGTGGTTAATATTTTTTCTTCTATTTTCATCTGTTGAACCAGCCAGTAAGTTTTTCAACAGAACAAGCTCTCCTCCAAATATATCAAAGTTTTGAGACAAACCATTTACCACTGACAGGGATGCTTATAATGATCAACTTTCCAGACTGACAATGCTGCAGTCCAAAGGTGCTCCTCCATCCAGTGGGGGTGCTCTAATAAAGGAGGTGTGTTACTGATCAGATCACCAGGTGAAAACAAAGGGAAAAAAGCCGTAAAAAAGAAAACTAAGGCAGGGACTGCATCTAAGTATTGGTAAGCTGCAATATAATACATTTTTTGTTTTGGGTTTAATACCGCATAAAATACAGTAACAAACTGAAGCCACAAGATTTCTGTATCCAAAATTATCGCTGTCCTCCCCAAGATGGCTTCCAGGAGCCTGACAAAGACCCTTCTGGAAAATCCACACCCACTGACACACCAAGGCCAAAAACAATATTTATTTAGGTGACACACCCAATAAAGCAACAACAATGACAACAGCAGTAAGCAGTCAAAACCTAAGGCAAAATCATATGTTACAATCTTAACAGTGTGTGAACCAAATATTACTGAGCCCAAATCCCACTGGATACATGAATCCTAACTCTAGGGGAGCCCTAAATATGGGTTACATAGAGGCTGAGGTCTTAGCCGTTCCTTGGCCCCTCTCACTGGTCAGTACTGTTCTTGATGTTTTCTAGCTGCCAATCCTGATGTTAATAGGGGTGCAAATCCTAAAACTGAAAGCTAAATCAGGGTGGAATTGTCCCTTTGGGAGGAGAATAACAAGATGGTGGTCAGGGACTTCTCACTACTCAACCATCCGCTGTTGAGCCTCCTACTTTTTGCTGGCATCTGAAACCCTGGGAGCTCTATAGGTTGAGAGAGAATATCACCTCTCCAGGTGGGTCAGATCAAGGTAAAAGTCATCTCCTTCAGTCCCGAAGTCCAGGTGCTGGCAATGCTATGGCACTTAGACATCAAAGAAATTCTGGACAGCCGCACTCCAAAGATATTTGCCTTTATTCAATAAGGTATCATCCAAAATACAGATCACCGCAAAGTGGAACAAAGCTTACGCGTTTCGCACTACAAAGAGTGCTTAGTCTTAAGCTATGGCTAAACACTCTTTTTAGTGCGAAACGCGTAAGATTTGTTCCACTTTGCTGTGATCTGTATTTTGGATGATACCTTATTGAGTAAAGGCAAATATCTTTGGAGTGCGGCTGTCCAGAAATTCTTTGATGTCTAACGAGCTCTATAGGTTGCTTGTTGTGAGATCCATGGCAATGGAGGCGACCTAGGTCACTGCAGATACGATCGCTTGCGAAGCAAGTGGCACCCCTTCCTCCAGCTTGCTGAGGAGGCCCTCCGCCAGCAGTGGTCTCTAGGCGAGTGAGCGCTGGCAATAGGCAGCATTTATAACTCAGGAGCACATCAACCCATTCCTCTCACTCCCTGTAATGTACCTGGTGATGGAGCCAGAAGCGTAGAGGAAGGCTTACAGCTGTGGTCCAGGAGCCCTGGTAGAGTAAAAGGGAAAGCCAGAGCACAGGCATGAGTGCTTGATAAGACTTCAGCTGGAGAAGACTGATGTGTGTCAAGATATGCAATAGCAGCAATGGCGTCCCTAGAGGGGGGCCCTGACCCCCCAACATTATGCTGTTCCCCACCATGTGCCCCCCCCCCCAAAAAAAAAATATATATATTTTTTTTTTTTTTTACAAAAAGGCAATGAGGGAGAGCGTCCCCAGTCAGCTCCTGCGGGTGATTCCTCCCCCCTCCCTCTGCTCGCTGACATTGCATAATGCGAGCGCTTACACAATCTACTCCTTCCCCTGCATCCTCATTGGCAGGGAGAAGAGCAAGTTGCAGGAAGGACTCCACCAGGACTCTCAGTTACTGAAAAAACAGACTGATTTCTCCTGTCCTTAGGACAGGAGAACCAGCCTGTAAATTCCAAGAGATGCCAGACCAGCGCTGTCAATAGCAGGGGCAGGACAGCAAGAGGAGGCTGGGGAACCCCACAGTGGCAGAACCCCAGGGCCCGGTGACAAGACATTTTTTGCAACCCTGATAGTTCTCCCACTGCTTTGGACCCTTATATTTTCTTGGTATGCTGGTGACATATATCTCTTGTTTTCTGCCACCCTGGGGGGCCCCAATACAGTAGCAAGGGAGCTCACTGCAGAACATGTGAAAGGGCCGTTGTGGGATCGTAGTAAAGGGCCCCAGGATATATATATATATATATATATATATATATATATAATTGCATTTTATAGTTGCCCCCCTAATTTTGTCCCTGTCCCCCCATGTGCCCCCCCTAAATATGAAAGCTGGAGACGCCACTGAGGAGCAGCTGGCTGGTGACACACTGGCAGAAGAGCAGGAGCTGATGTCAGGCACAGCTATGACTGGTTCAGGTGCAGAAAGGAGAGCCTGGGCAAGGTCAGACAGTCCAGGTCAGTAACTAGTAGGCAGATCAGACACAAGTGGCAAGTAGAAAAGTAGTCGGGAGTCAGGCTGTGATCGGTAACAACAAGGCAGATTAGCAGAAGGGTAAGGCAGAAGCATAGTCCAGAGGCGAGCCAGGGTTCAGTGCAGGCAGAGTTCAGGCAAAGTCAGGAGCAGATCTGGTTGGCGATGGAATACCAATACAGAACAGAGTTGCCAACCTCCTGCAGCATTTTTTACTGACAAAACATGGAAAATTTACTGGTGGAGCACATTTTTTACTGGCAACCTGAGAAATTACAGAACTCCTATTGAAAACTAACATAGTGAATATTTAAACAGTATAAACATGATATGGAAACACTGACAATACCTATAACAAATGTATTTGCTTTTACACTTAAAAGGTAAACACAGTATGAAATTATCAGCCCCTGATATTTACTGGCAGTTGTAAAAAAATCACAGATTTTTACAAACTGTCAGTAAATTTACTGGCGGTTGGCAACCCTGATACAGGAACAGATACACATATGCTTTAGGAATGTAATAGATCAAATGGCACTGACACAAGAAACTAGTGCAGTTTAAATAGCCTGCCTAGTGCCAACATGCACAAACCTGTGTAAGCGCACGCACACCCACTAAATGGCCACGCACAGGGCTTATAGGAACCATACGCCTGCGCACATGCATGCATCTCCCCTGACACTCCTCATGTAAGACTCTCCCAAGCCCCAGGCTTTTCCTTCTTCCATAGCTCACCCTCCTCCTGGGACCTGTAGTCCCACCAAGTCCCTTCTGGACAGGGGCTGCTTCTAATGAAACTACATCTCTCAGCAGTTCTTCCAGCTCCCAGCAGTCCTTGTCCTTCCCAGCAGTCCCCCTGGTTCCACAGGCAGGCTTTTTCAGCCAGAAGCCAATCAAAATCCTCCTGGCCAACCATTGCTCAGGAATTCCTCTTCCTCCCTGCAGCTGCCACTCAAGCAAGGAGGAGAGGAACAAAAATGGCTTGCTGATGTTTATTCATAGCACTGCCGGGCAGGATTTAAAAGAGTCTATTCCAGTGCTACACCTTCAGTGGTTAATTTACTAGACCAAAAGTAGCACAAAAAAAAAAAATAAGAAGAAGAAATGCAATGCTAAGTTTTACATTTCAATATTTGTTAACTAATGCCGCGTACACACGAGCGGACTTTACGGCAGACTTTGCCCGGCGGACTTTTCAACGGACTTTACGACGGACTTTCTGAATGAACGGACTTGCCTACACACAATCCACCAAAGTCCGTCGAATTCGTACGTGATGACATACGACCGGACTAAAACAGTAGCCAGTAGCCAATAGCTGCCCTAGCGTGGCTTTTTGTCCGTCAAACTAGCATACAGACGAGCGGACTTTTCGACCGGACTCGATTTCGACGGATTGATTTAAAACATGTTTCAAATCTAAGTCCATCCAACTTTTGAGAAAACAAAGTCTGCTGGAGCCCACACACAATCGAATTGTCCGACGAAATCCCGTCCGCCGGGCAAAGTCTGCCGTAAAGTCCGCTTGTGTGTACGCGGCATAAGAGGTATTAAAATGTCAGCACTGCAAAAAAAAAAACACTTTGTGGATCTTCAGAATAATACAGTCTTAGTGCATCGGGAAATATTAAAAAGTGTTACGTAAATAATATTTCTATTTTCATAATACTGCTCCTCTATAAAAGGTACACCCTAAGAAAAATTTGAAAAAAGTAAAGTTTCGAAATGCCTACGGGAAGTACAGTCTACCTTCTTAGTAAAGTGGCTTCTTTATCCAGGAACTGGTGTAATGCATCCACTCCACGCCACTCCTTTATGTCTGTAATCTGGTGATCTGGTGATACCGTTTACCTTCTTTTTCATTTTTAATGTTGGATAGGAGTTCACTGTCTCTCACATACAGACAACATAATGCTATAAATAAGAAGTCTCATCCACCAATCGATTTCAAATATGCCTTGCAAGTTTAAATCTAACCGGTTATAGATCCAGCAGAGAAAAAAAAAGATGGAGGGAGATAATTTAAACATTTGTACATAGAGTGGAAAAGCCCTGCATGGGTAAAGCACAGGTTTGCTTTTAAAGCACTATTCACATGACATTTCCCATTTTTTTCAAGCATTCCAATGCTACTATAAGCATTGTGAATATTCCAATACATGAATACTGCATTGGTCCACCATTCCCTGTTGTCAGTGGTGGCTGGTGGTAATTTTTTTTTTTTTTTTGGGGGGGGGGAGGGGGGGGCGACAAAGTGCACCAATCATTTTGATTTTCAAAAACAAAAAACACATTAAAAGTGATTGTAAACGATCACCTTGTAAAACAATCCATTCTGTTTAAAATAGAAATGAAAGGCAAAACATTTTGGTATAGATATAAAAATATAATATAAATACCTTTCTTCCCCTTTTTTATAAGTGATCACATTCCCTCTGTTTTTAGCTGCATAAGAGCTGGGAGGAGAAGCAGCAGCACACTGAGCTTCCCAGCGGTAGGTCATGCAGGAGAGGCATGTCAGGACAAGTCTAATCATTGGAGGAGAGTACACTGAGTTCCCAGCATAGCTAGAGAACTGACCATGGTGTGTTCTCCTGCTTAGTGTGGTCAGTTTTTAATAGTAAAGAAGAGGGACTGTAGGAAAACCCAGGGATTTCACACAAAGGAAGCAATACAAAGAGAAAAGGATACTTTTTCCTACAAGTACATGGTACAGCAGACACATATCAGCAGTATAAAATGTTGGGATAACAAACACTTTAATGTTAAAAATTTTAAGTAATTAAGAATGTGTTTGTTCGGGAAAATGTTCCAATGTGTAACTTAAAATTATCTTGGTTGAAGGTTAACACCCTGAGAATGAAAATTGTCAAGCAAAATTCTAGTAATGGCCAGCTTTAGTAAAGATGTCATAATCACCATCATTATTATCAAGTATTGTTGTCTCTTTTTGCCCTCCGTAGCCAGAATCCATTTTTGTAATAAAAAGCTGCTGCACCATGAATCATTTTTCGAAAAAAGGGATGTTATTCTATTTTCAAAAACATGTTGTAATTAGGGCATATGTAGTTCAAGATGAGGGTGGTCCAAAAACCAAACCCATATGATACACAGTATCCCACAAAAGTGAGTACACCCCTCACATTTTTGTAAGTATTTTATTGTATCTTTTCATGTGACAACACTGAAGAAATGACATGTAAAGTAGTGAGTGTACAGTTTGTAAAACAGTGTAAATTTACTGTCCCTTCATAATAATTCAACACACAGCCATTAATGTCTAAACCGCTGGCAACACAAGTGCGTACACCTCTAAGTGAAAATGTCCAAATTGGGCCCAAATTGTCAATATTTTTGTGTGGCCACCATTATTTTCCAGCACTGCCTTAACGCCCTTGGGCATGGAGTTCACCAGAGCTTCACAGGTTGCCACTGGAGTCCTCTTCCACTCCTCCATGATGACATCACGGAGCTGGTGGATGTTAGAGACCTTGCGCTCCTCCACCTTCCATTTTAGGATGCCCCACAGATGCTCAATAGGGTTTAGGTCTGGAGACATGCTTGGCCAGTCCATCACCTTTACCCTCAGATTCTTTAGCAAGGAAGTGGTTGTCTTGGAGGTGTGTTTGGGGTCGTTATCATGTTGGAATACTGCCCTGCGGCCCAGTCTCTGAAGGGAGGGGATCATGCTCTGCTTCAGTATGTCACAGTACATGTTGGCATTCATGGTTCCCTCAATGAACTGTAGCTCCCCACTTCCGGCAGCACTCATGCAGCCCCAGACCATGACACTCCCACCACCATCCTTGACTGTAGGCAAGACACACTTGTCTTTGTACTGCTCACCTGGTTGCCGCCACACACGCTCGACACCATCTGAACCAAATAAGTTTATCTTGGTCTCATCAGACCACAGGACATGGTTCCAGTAATCCATGTCCTTAGTCTGCTTGTCTTCAGCAAATTGTTTGCAGGCTTTCTTGTGCATCATCTTTAGAAAAGGCTTCCTTCTGGGACGACAGCCATGCAGACCAATTTGATGCAGTGTGCAGTGTATGGTCTGAGCACTGGCAGGCTGACCCCCCACCCCTTCAACCTCTGCAGCAATGCTGGCAGCACTCATATGTCTATTTCCCAAAGACAACCTCTGGATATGACGCTGAGCACGTGCACTCAACTTCTTTGATCGACCATGGCGAGGACTGTTCTTAATGGAACCTGTCTTGTTAAACCGCTGTATGGTCTTGGCCACTGTGCTGCAGCTCAGTTTCAGGGTCTTGGTAATCGTCTTATAGCCTAGGCCATCTTTATGTAGAGCAACAGTTCTTTTTTTCAGATCCTCAGAGAGTTCTTTGCCATGAGGTGCCATGTTGAACTTCGAATGACCAGTATGAGAGATTGAGAGTGATAACACCAAATTTAACACACCTGAGACCTTGTAACACTAACGAGTCACATGACACCGGGGAGGGAAAATGGCTAATTAGTCCCAATTTGGACATTTTCACTTAGGGGTGTGCTCACTTTTGTTGCCAGCGGTTTAGACATTAATGGCTGTGTGTTGAGTTATTTTGAGGGGACAGCACATTTACACTGTTATACAAGCTGTACACTCACTACTTTACATTGTAGCAAAGTGTCATTTCTTCAGTGTTGTCACATGAAAAGATATAATAAAATATTTACAAAAATGTGAGAGGTGTACTCAGTTTTGTGAGATACTGTAAATACTCTCCCTATAATCAAATTAGGAAAAAAAGCAGGAGTATGTACACTTAAGTTGTAATGTGTATAGGGGGGATCTTAGTCTACCAAAATTATATAATCCTATATTAATATTTTTGAATAGAAGCATTTCAACATATAAATTATGATTTTTTTTTTTTGGAAGCAGATCCTCTGGCTTTTCCTGTAAAACCAAAGAAACGTCATTCTGGAGCCTCCGAGTCCTTCGGGCCCCCCAGTCCAACTTCTGGGCCAGTGGGAAGAATACGAGGATGTATCAGGCAGGAAGTTCTATGTCAATGTTCATAGTAAGGAACGATCCTGGAAACCCCCCAGATCTGTGCCACCTAAAAAGGATGCCAAGGTATGCTATGAATATGTTGTACCTGCTCCACTTTCCATATATCGTTATTGGTTGTTTTATAAGTAAGTAAAAAAAAAAATACAAAAGTTTTATAAGAGAAAACTGTAACAACTGAAAACAGTACAAGGAAGATGTAATGTACCTGTTCCGACTTACAAACAGATTCAACTTAGGAACAAACCTACAGACCCGATCTTGTTTGTAACCCGGGGACCGCCTGTATGTCCTTTTAGGTATCTCTCTCCATTCTCCCTTAATCCCCCCACCACCACCCTAAAGACACTGCAATGACTCTGCTCTGATTTGTTTTCACACTTTCACACTGGGGCGGTGGGTGTGTCGGCGGTAAAACGGCGCTATATTTAGCAGCGATTTACCGCCAATTTTGCGGCGCTATTCAGCCGCTAGCGGGGAGCTTGTTTTCCCCCGCTAGCGGCCGAGAAAGGGTTAAAACCACCTCAAAGTGCTGCTGCAGCAGCGCTATGCGGGGGGTATAGCCGCGCTGCCCCATTGATTTCAATGGGCAGGAGTGGTGAAGGAGCGGTGTATACACCGCTCCTTCACCGCTCCAAAGATGCTGCTAGCAGGACTTTTTTTAGCGTCCTGCCAGCGCACCGCTCCAGTGTGAAAGCCCTTGGGGCTTTCACATTGGAGAGACAGCAGCGGCTCTTTCAGGGCACTTTGCAGGCGCTCTTTTTAGCGTCCCAGTGTGAAAGGGGTCTTAAGTTCTATTTACCGGTTATTATTGTCCCCACATGCTATATTTTAAGGGGGCTCCCTACACTGTAAAACACATATGATACTGTTTTGATATGGTACTGCGCCTTCTTTGTATGACGTGTGGACTTTTCAACATTGTCCCTTTTCTTCTGTCATTTGTTTCTTTTATTAACCCCTTGCCGACCAGTGCACGACGGTGTACATCGGCACAATGGCACGGTTGGGCAAATGGGCGTACAGGTACGTCCCCTATAAATCGCGGTATAGTGGGCACGCGCGCCCGCTGCGTACTCCACGGGAGTGCCCGCGGGTCCCGTGGACTGGATGTGATCATGTCACGGAGCCGCAGAACAGGGAGAGGCCTATATAAACAAGGTATTTCCCTGTTCTGCCTGGTGAGATGACAGAGATCTACTGCTCCCTGCCATCGGGAGCAGTGATCTCTGTCATGTTCTAGTTAGACAATCCCCCCCACAGTTAGAATCACTCCCTAGGACACACTTAACCCCTTGATCGCCCCCTAGTGTTTAACCCCTTCCCTGCCAATGTCATTTACACAATAATCAGTGCATTTTTATAGCACTGATCGCTGTATAAATGACAATGATCCCAAAATAGTGTCAAAAGTGTCTGATATGTCCGCCATAATGTCGCAGTCACAATAAAAATCGCAGATCGCCGCCATTACTAATAGAAAAAAATTAATAATAAAAATGCCATAAATCTATCCCCTATTTTGTAGACGCTATGACTTTTGCGCAAACCAACCAATATACGCTTATTGCGATTTTTTTTTTTTACCAAAAATATGTAGAAGAATACATATCGGCCTAAACTGAGAAAGAAATTAGTTTTTTTATATATTTTTGGGGGATATTTATTATAGCAAAAAGTAAAAGATTATGCTTTTTTTCAAAATTTTCGCTCTTTTTTTGTTTTTAGCACAAAAAATAAAAACCGCAGAAGTGATCAAATACCACCAAAAGAAAGCTCTATTTGTGGGAAAAAAAGAACGTCAATTTTGTTTGGGTGCAACGTCGCACGGCCACGCAATTGTCAGTTAAAGCGACGCAGTACACTTTTTTTTGAAAAAATACACTTTTTTGAATTAAAAAATAAGACAACAGTAAAGTTAGCCCAATTTTTTTATTTATATTGTGAAAGATAATTGATACCCACGCTTCAAAATTGCGCCCGCTCGTGGAATGGCAACAAACTTTTATCCTTAAAAATCTCCATAGGCGACATGAACAAAGTTTTCATATGCGTTCGCTTCTGCACGCGAGCTCGGCGGGACGGGGCGCGTTTAGAAAAATTTTTTTTTCTTATTTATTTTACCTTTTTTTTTTTTTTTTTTTTACACTGTTTAAAAAAAAAAAAAATGTGTCACTTTTATTCCTATTACAAGGAATGTAAACATCCCTTGTAATAGAAAAAAAGCATGACAGGTCCTCTTAAATATGAGATCTGGGGTCAAAAAGACCTCAGATCTCATATTTAAACTTAAGTGCAAAAAAATAAAAAAATTAAAAAAAATTTGTAATTTTGAAAAAATGACAACAAAAAAATGTGCCTTTAAGACGTATGGGTGGAAGTGACGTTCTGCAGTCATCATTAGCAACCAATCGGCAAGCAACTTTCACTAACTTGACTGCTCTAAACTAATGAAAGTTGAAAGGTGATTGGCTGTTAACAGCTAGTGTATATAACACGTGATCTTTGTTTCTTTTTTTTTTTTTATTTTAACTAAACCCGAGTGTGTCAGCGGAAGCAATATGATTGGTTAACAGCACTTCAATACTAAAAATAGGGGAAAAGGGATATTATTCCAACAGATGGTACCAGCACACCGCTGGCCTGTGAATGGCTTGGCATCTGGGCTTAGTGACCCTCAGCGATACTTTCTGTGTTGTACTCAGAGTTACAAGAAAGACTGACACGTGTTATAAATAATTCAGGAAGGAAATTAACAAAGTTTAGCCATGTGTGCAGGAAAGTGTGTTCAGCCTGTACACAAGGCAGGGCGGCTTTTGTAATAATGAGCATCGGTAGCACAGATGGAACTGCATAAAGCCGTCAGGATTATTTAATGAGGGAGCAGAGAAAGAAATGATAATGACAGAGTGCAGAATCCTAGACTGACCAATCCGAGTTCACGTTTCATCAGAATATTACCCATTTGCTTTAGATTACTCACTTTTTATTGGTTAGATTACTGCACATTGCTCTTTTCTTTTGCTCCTTTTCTCTCTAACACTCCTTGCTGTGGACGGGCCCCGAATCACACAGATGGCAGGAGCCTGCCAGGGTGAGCAATAAGGTAAGTATAAGGGTCGGTTCACACTGCTGCGGTGCGAATTTTGCGCAAATTTGATCCAATTGCGTTGCAAATTTTCTGGCGAATCTACTGCGATTCTACGGCAAATATTGCATTGAATTCGCATCGCACACGGATCAAACTCGCACAGGACCCTTTTTGTACGCAGCTTAGATTCGCAATGCATTGCTGTGAACGGCACTAATGGAAAACTATGTTATTTAAATGATTTAAATGACGGCTCAAATTTGCAATAGAATTCGCAGCAGTGTGAACCGGCCCTTACTCCTTATTCCTCTACCACTAGATTTAACAAGCCTTTGACGTGTATGTGAACTTTGTAAAAAAAAAACACTCAGTTTGAAATAAAAATGAAACGAAAAACATTTGCGTATAGAATAAAATAAAAACATTGTAAATACTTTTTTTTTTTTAATTAGGTGATCACATACCCTCTGTTCTCAGCTCAGAGAGCTGAAGGTGGAGAAACAGCAGCTGACTAGTCTTCTTGGTGAATGGCTGTGTGGCGGAAGTGGGGGGGGGGCCCTGTGAGCACAAGTCTGATCATTGGAGGAGAGCAGGCTGAGTTCCAGCACAGCTAGAGAACTGACCACACTGTGCTCTCATGCCTAGTTTGGTCAGTTTTTAATAGGAAAGCAGAGGGACTGGCAGGAACACCAGGGATTTCATAAGATACATTTTCATACAAGTACATGGTTCAGGAAGGGGGCAGTGCATCATCGCCCTCCTCTGTTTTCTGGCCTGCAGACTGCATGCTCTGATGAGGTTCTGGTATATATTTTTGAGGGGTTCCCATGCCTTTTTCTTGTTTTCTTGTGGGGGTTTCCCCTTAAAAATTCATACCAGGTATAAGGTAGGGATTACAGCTACTGTGGAGAAAGAGGGGTAAAATATGTAATATTGATTGCTGTGGTAGGAGAGCCCTGTATAAGGCTGCTTCAGGTGTAAAGTACTATATATATGGCTGCTGGCAAGAAGATATGTATGTAAGGTTGTCAGGGGGTCATGTACTGTATATATGCTGCAGGACCCTGTATAATCTCACCAGTTTTAGACTTTTTTTCTCTAACTGCCTTGTCTTAGATCAGGTTTGAATTTAACGTGTTTGTTACCCTAAAAAAAAAAAACACAGATCTTGTTTCCTTAAAGCATTGTATAGAGCACAGTGCTTGTGCTGTGTCATTTGGCCCCTTCTATCACCTAAAAAAACCTGTCTGACCCTGCCTGGCTATACCCTCCCCCCTGTAAACTGACCACGGTATATCATGGCTGCTGAGCCTTGACACCGTGGTCAGTTTACGTGCCTCCGTCAACTGCAGCCCTGCTCTGTCCTCTCCTCCGTCCTCTCCCCCCTCCCCTCCCTGCCTGTCTGCTCTGTATCAGTGCCCGACCCCTCCTGCTGCTATTATAACTACGATAAAATCCTTTCATCCCCTCTGTAACATAGCATTATGTGCCCCTGTGTCTGTGTTATATAAAAAAAAAAATCTGCCGATCTGTACCTTATATCAGAGCGTCTCCCGGCGATCACGTGACTCCTCGGCTCTCTCCTCTCTCCGCCCCTCCTCCCCGGCTGACGTCATCGGCAGTGCTCGGCCCCGCTCGCTATAGCTGTCAGCCGGGTAGAGGAGAGAGCCGAGGAGTCACATGAGAGCTGGGAGACGTATGTTATGTACGTTATGTTACAGAGGGGATGGGAGGATTTTATTGCACTGAGGTAACAACCACTTTAGTTGACTTCTTATAGATCTATACAAAGTAATGTAGCGCTACCCCCGTAAGGGCTGCTGGATTTTCAGGTCCTCTCTTACACACACAGCCAGGCAACAGACATTTTTGCAACATTCATACAGACCTCAAGAACCAGTCCTGGGTATTTTGTTGTGTGTTTTTTGTTTATTTATGGAGTAATAATTTGGATGGGGAATGGAAGCATGAGATGCCCAGAACCGTGACACTTGAAAACAAACTTAAGGATATGGGTAGAGCTGGATCACATGACGCTGCCAAGTTTGGAGGTCGGCCATCTTGATGGTTGGAAACATTCCCCTGTGGATTATTGATGTGCATGCAAGTTTTTATCTTTCCTGTGGGGAGTGAGTTCGCTGGATTTTAATAAATTTTACATTGAACGCCTTACACTATGAAGTGCTTTTTTACCTATGACGACACATCCATTGAGGGCCATATGAAGTGGAATCTGTACAAGGGTGCAAGAGTGCTGTTGTTCGATCGATTGGATTTTCTATTTTGGCCCATCACTTATTGGATTCTTTTTGTTGAATTTCTTGTCAAGGACTTTCTGTCAGTTTTTAGTGCTGCATCTTTTGTATATTTTTATGGTAGCCTTCCTGGCGGTATGATTATGTCTGATTTTTGAATCTCAAAGCGGTACATTGTTTTGCATAGAAATTTAGCATTTTATATTGTAGGCCTGTAATTCCTAGGCATAACTCACTTAAACCTGTCCAAACAAGAATCTAGTAGACATCCCGGGTATGATAACGTTTGAAACACAAAATCATATATTATAATATAATAAATAACTATAAATAATTATAAAAAATAATATAATAATAATAAAATTAACTTCCCCAAGATTCACTATCGCTCAATTCTGCACTATCGCTGTTTTCTAGCTGGTGGAAAACCACTTTTGACGTAAAGGGAGACTTTTTGGTTGCCATGGACAATCTCAAGTTTCCAGGCAGACAGAACAGTATATATAATATAAAAGTGCATGCAGTGTCCTGGACAAAGCACTAGGGACAAAAGGAATGTGAAATAATTTGATACAGTAATGTAATCTGTAAGATTACAGTGTACTGTATGTGTTATGTTTTATGTACATTTTGAATTTGCCGCCGGGCTCTGCCCCATGCGTCGAGCCGCTCGCACGGAATGGAGCCCAGAACACAGGACATCGGGCAGATGATCCGGCGAAGGACACAGCGGGAGGACATCGCAGGATCCTGGTGACAAGGTAAGTATGCAATGCAATCCCGAGTGTGGCTTGGGGTTACTGCTAATGGTACTGAAATTTAACCCCGAGCCACATTCGGGAATACCGCCAGGAGGGTTAATATTCGCCACCAGTGAATTATGTCAGCTGCTTTTTCATGCATTATCCCAATAGTGTAAGCTAAGATTTATTGTTTGTATTTGTTCAAGGACTTGATACTGTCTCTGGCTGCTAGGAATTAATGTCAATATTCTGTCCTCCTGTGGGATCGATGGATCAGCTGACTCAGTAACCTGGGGAGGTTGTGCTTTTGGTAGAGGCAGGGTTTGCTTCCTCATATCAGAGCCCTCGGCAAGGAGAACAGTCAGCAGTGCAGTAGTGACATCACCAAATCTTCTGAAACCAACAGTCTTATTTAGCGCTTACTCTCGTAATAGCCGCTTGAAATTCGCCCAGGTTCTACCCCAGTGGATTTCCCTGCAGCCACGCACACAATTTAAGCCACACTTTTCCTCAATAACCAGTCCAGGGGTGTTGGTTTTATTTTTGGACAGGGCTGAGGGAATTGAGTGGGATACTCTAAAAACAGAAACTATGTAAAAGTTGAGGACAGTCATCTCCTTTCTATACAGCCAACGCAGAAGTCCTTGCATATAGCAAACCGTGGACTTGGCTTGTAGTAGAAACAGTTAGAAGCTGGCTTCTTTATTCAGAGCAATACGAGCATAGTCCCTTCACAAGCAATTAGATAAACTAAGCTTTTCAGGACACCAACCGATGTTCCCTTTAGCAAGCACACAGCTGGCCTTCTAGCACAAGAAGGGTGACAGCAGCCCAAAAGATCTCTCAGCAGTCTGAACTCACAAAATGTCCAGGGGAAGCTGGTTACCTCATTCCAACTTCAAAGCGACACTTTCCTCCAGTGATACCAGACTAGATCTTCTTCACCAGAAAGCCCCCAGTTAGATCTCTGTAGCTTCAGCATCCAGGCTCTCAGGTCTAGGGTTGCCATCTTTTCTTCAAGCCAAACCCGAACACTTCAGCGGCGCACAATAATGCATCATGCTTAGCGTGCCGCGACAGTGGGTGTGGCCAATTTGCGTTAACAGGTGGCAATAGATTGGTTATAATATACAAGTAAAGGCGCAAAGAACTAGAACAGTCAATATCCCACAATATTTAAGTGATCTGCTGTGTGAGCAATGAGCATAATATTATATGCACAGTAAAAATGTTATTACAACAAAAGTCCACAGTCTTATGGTTGTTATAACAAAGTCCACGGACCATATGAAATGATGATGGGGGGCGTTCCATGCTCAGGGCTGCCATCAGGGTGGAACAGAAACCATGTTCCAAATACACTGAGAAGACATAAGGGGAGAGGCGCCTCTGGGTGCAGATATAGGACAAGTGTAATGTGAAAATAAAAATACACAGGCAACTCACATTTATGGAGTCAAAGTAAGCATTAGTCCCAACATAGGGGTGTCATCAGTGTAATCGATCTGTTCCTGCTGTATTAGCGCTCTGTTGCTCGCTCCGTACATCAGCCGGCTGCAGTGGAGGATTCCTCAGAATGAGGCTTGAGGTGCAGGTGTTTTCCAGGCAAGGAGAGATGACGTCACTGGAAAGCGACACGTTTCCTGAGCGTACAGGCTGCGAGTGACGTGGCGGCCGCACTCCTTCTTCAAGCTGATTGATGGGACTTATGCCGCGTACACACTAGTGCATTTTCCTTGGATGGTTTTTCCGACGGATTTCTGCTCAAGCTTGCCTTGCATACACACGGTCAAACAAAAGTTCTCTGAACTTTCGACCGCCAAGAATGCGGTGACGTACAACACTACGACAAGCCGAGAAAATGAAGTTCAGTGCTTCCGAGCATGTGTGGAATTGTTTCTGAGCATGCATAGGAATTTTGCGCGTCGGAATTTGTACAGACGATTGCATTTTCGGATAGGAACTTTTTCCAACCGAAAAATTGAGAACCTGCTCTCAATCTTTTGCTGGCGGGAATTCCGCCAGCAAAAGTCTGATGGAACATACACATTTGTCGCATTTTCCGACCAAAAGCTCTCATCGGTCTTTTGCTGGCCGAATTTCCGATCGTGTGTACGGGGCATTACAGGCTTACAATATAAGGTATGGGAAGGGGAGTGACCAAGGTAAAAAAGCACAGTAATTGGACAGCACGTCATGGCAGGAGACCAGCGTCAATTCAAACACTGACATGGCATCAAAATGATCATTGGTGGAGGTAGAGGCGTACTGTAATAAATACATAGCTAAGATGGAATCGTGAAATATTCCATCTTCCTATCTGCACCCAGAGGCGCCTCTCCCCTTGTGTCTTCTCGGCAATAGATTGATGTGTGACTGACTCGGTTACTTGGGGAGCCACAGTCTGGTCTGAATAATGTGTCTGGGTTTTAGGCAGACTGAACCCCAGACATGATTCAAAACCTGAGATGTTCAGGTGAATCCCGGACAGGTGGCAATCCTAGGTGTCATAATACAGGGGTCAGTGTCACCCCCCTTTGTAATACAGGGGTCAGTGTTACCCCTCCCATAACACAGGGGCCAGTGTCACCCCCTTCATAATATAGGGGTCAGTGTTGCGCCCTCCATAATACAGGCCCCCCCCCCCCCATAGAGGACCCCCATTAGATCAGAATCCCCTTATATCAGTGCTCCCCTTAGAGACCCCAAACAATAACAATTTAAAAAATGCAGCACAACCTCGCCCTATAATTATAATGATATATTATATTATATATAATATATTCATATGTGAAAAAAATTATTGTGAATGATGGTGGAAACCCCCGAGGATAATCCATGTATTAATACACTCTAATCTTATTTAAACATATATACTGTTCAATCTCCACAAACACATATAATACTGTATAAATAGTGGTGTAAATCCATTCCAAAATGTATCCAATTTATTTATCCTTTTGAGTTAGATACGTTGGATATTAGCACAGCACATTTTGGAATGGGTTTACACTACTATTCATACAATATTATATGTGTATGGAGATTTACAGTATATACTGTATGTTTAAATAAGATTGGAGTGTATTAATACTTGGATTATTCTTTGGGGTGTCCACCATCATTCACAATTATTTTTTTACATTTGAATAAATTTAATTATAGGGGGAGGTTGCACTGCATTTAAAAAAAAAATCATGTTTTTTTGAGGTGTTTTATTTATTTATTTATTCCCTATATCCGATTCTCTTTAGAGGCCAGTCTCTAAGGGGAGTGCTGATATAAGGGGACTGTAATATAATGGGTGTCTGATCTAATGTGAGTTTCTAAAGGGGGTACTGATATAAGGAGAGTTCCGCTTATCAAATAGAGGTCTCTAATTGTGTGTGTGTGTGTGTGTGGGGGGGGGGGGGGGTTGATAATATAATGAGGGGTCTCTAAGGCAGTGCTGACTGCTGATCTAATTGGTCACCAGAAGTCAGCACCCCCCTCCCCACAGACTTATATTGGTCTCCCCCCTCGATTAGATCAGGGAACACACCCATCAGTGTCCCCTGCCCGAAAGACCCCTATTAGACTGCCTTGACCACTTCGAGCCAGAAGGTGTGGGAGCTCGAGTTTGGGGGTGGAGCTCCTCTACTGTAGTGCTATTTTCCTTCCTTCCATTGTGTGGGGGCCTTGGGGAGAAGTGTGTCGGCAAGACACAGGAATCAAGACACATCCAAACTGGTGCACTCACTCACAGGGCTGGTGTTAGCAATTATTGGGGCCCCATACAGCCTACCTCTTGGGGGATCCACCCCCTGAGGAGGGAAATAGGTGGGGGGGAGGGAGGTGACAAAGGGGGAGGTGAGAGGAGGAGGTGAGAGAGTGGCAGTGGTGAGGGGGGGTTGGGGGAGAGGACGAGGTAAGGGGGAGTGAGAGAAAGGAGGAGGAGGCAAGAGAGAGAGGGGGTGAGAGAGAGAGGGGGTGAGAGAGTGGGGGTGATTTAGTGGGGAGAGAGGGGTGGGGTGAGAAAGTGGGGGTGAGAGAGAGGGGGTGGCGTGAGAGGGGTAGGGTGAGAGAGTGGGGGTGAGAGGGGTGGGGTGAGAAAGAGGGAGTGAGAGAGAGAGGGGGTGGGGTGAGAGGGGTGGAGTGAGAGGGTGGGGTGAGAGGGGTGGGGTGGGAGAGTGGGGGTGAGAGGGGTGGGGTGAGAGAGTGGGTGGGGTGAGAGGGGTGGGGTGAGAGAGTGGGGGCGAGAGGGGGATTAGAGAAAAATAAGTGGGTGCAAGAGAGGGGGTGAGCGAAGGGCTGAGAGAGAGGGTGCCTGAGAGAGAGAAAAGGGGGCTGAGAGGAAGGAGGGTGAGAGAGAGAGGAGGGGAGCTGACAGAGAGGAGGGGGGCTTACAGGGGGGCTGACAGAGAGGGGGGCTGACAGATAGGAGGGGGGCTGACAGAAAGGAGGGGGGGCTGACAGAGAGGAGGGGGCTGACAGATAGGAGGGGGGCTGACAGAGGGGGGTGATTGACAGGAAGGGGGCTGACAGAGGGGGGCAAGCTGACAAAGGAGGGGGGCTGACAGAGCAGATGAGAGAGACCTCAGGAGACACACAGCGTGAGGCAGGACTCCGGGAGCAAGCAGGCGCGATTACCCACAGTCCAGCCCCGCCTCCACATGTGACCAGCTCTGCCGGGCAAATCACAGACCCTCATGTCCGACTCCGCCGCCCCGCACATGACCCGTTTGGCCAAAGACAGGGCACCCACTGCCTATAGCTGAGCTGGGCTCAGAGCGCACCGATGTTCCAGCACTGTGTAACAGTGATAGCCGGCTGCCACTAGCCACAGGACAGTGGTATGTGTGTCCGCGTTTCTGGTGGGTGGAAACCCGGGCACATGTATCAAAACCCGGACTTTCCAGGTCAAAACTGGACAGGTGGCAACCCTACTCAGGTCACCCACCTGAGGCCTCACGAACAGCAAGCACATGGCAGCACTGCCCTGGAGAGCAGCAAGCCCTCCAGGCTGGACTGAGTTTCTCCAGGGAAAAGACCCAGAGCCCAGTGTGCTCAGAGAATATATATATAGCCATGATTTCAGGGCCCAGCTCCCTGGGATTAGCTAGGGCTGTAAAAATATTCATATTGCCATCTGCATAGCTTTACACCTATGATCCGGAAAATTCTCATAGCTTTTCTGGACAGAAGAGAGAGTAAACAGATTAACAGCAGCTGAGAACACTGAGCAGACCTAACTAGTCAATTGCAGCCACACTGGTTACAGTGAGGCGAGCTAAATTTACCTAACCAAAACACACACAGCTCCACTGAACACAGTGATCCAGAATTAGATCTAATTTATCCTATCACCTATCTAGGAGGGTGCTACACTTAGATCTCACACTGTAGAAATACAGCTAAGAGGCTGTAGACAAAGGAGTGATTGGACACATTCACACACCACGGCGCACTCCTATTCTTTTCAGAGGAAATACACACAAAAGGTAATTTTTTCAGGGCACCACTTAGGCTACAATTGACATTTCTAAATGTTCCCTGTATTATAGCAAATCTTTGCATTTTAAGTTTAGATCCACTTTTACTCCTTTGAATTCATTGCAAAATATGTCTTTTGAAGGCATTACCCGAGACCTCTGAAGAGAAACTTTCAAATGTGAAGAACTCAGAAGTCGTCCAGATGAGAATAAAGAGCCCAAATGCTCAACACGAGCGACTGAGCCAGTCCAAGTCGATGGTCATCATTGATCCCGGAGAAATTAGCAAGCAGGTAAGTGAGGTCAAACCACTAATATAGTTTGATAAGTAAGGTCTATTACTGATTTACAGTATTTTATTATGTACTGTATTTTTAAAGTTTTTTCTTTTTATAAATCCTTTATTTGTGAGCATGGCAAACACACTGGGTACACACCAGTCACCGATATTATGACAAAGAAACAAATATGTGTATGACCGCACTCAAAATATCAAGTGTTAAACTAACAAGAAAAAGTGTTAAAATAATACTATATAAAATGTATCAGCAAGATATTCACTTTCAAAATATTGTGCAGCTCAGTTCACTAACAATGGTGTCCACAATAATTATCCCTAAATCCAAATAATCAAAAACAAAGTCATCAATGTCCACCATCAAGTGCAATATGTGCAAACAAAATATAGTGAAGTGAATTTGTACAAAAATTCTCTTTGCTTTAACGTGTGATGTCAAAGCAACCAGTGTCCTTCACCTCTTCAGGTAAATGGCTCACCCCTTTCAACACTTAAAATATAACGTAAAAACATGTTCCTTCAAAAGGTATCATAGACAATGCAATCCGGTTGACGCACTATGCAATCTTTAACAGCCAATGATTGGTTAATGGATCCACTCTATTCATTAATGGGCTTGCAATGTTCTCACAGTTCCAGACCATTTGCCAACATGTCAAAAAACAGAAAGGAAGGTTTCATAGCTATGAGGCGTATGTGGTCATACATATATTTGTTTCTTTGCACGCTCCACAATGATTTTAGTTACTGCAGCTGGATAATTGCTTATTATATCTTTTCACATTCATACCAATATTATGACAGTTACAGTGTTACAGTACCAAGAAAGAATATCGGGGGACCAGTTATACTTCCACCTAAACTCATTAACAGGCACAAGGCAATAGGAAATGAATAATGAACAAAATGATTTACAAGGGCCTCAAGCTCTTCAGATGACATAAAACTGACTATAAGTACATTTTGACTAAAGGACCTCTTCTTCTTCGGTAACCGAAGGGAGGGGGGGGGGGACCAGGGGGTCTAGGGAAAGGCTGGGCCCCAGATGAGCGACGGAGGAGGTGGGAGCAGGCCAAACTGACATGGAATCAAGTATAGCAAAAGATGGAAAGAGAGGTATGAGAAAGAGTAGAGGAGGAGAAATAGATTCCATTCTCCTCCACCCTAAGCCACTTACCACTCTGCATAACAGTCAGAGGCTTTCTTTAAATTATTATACTAGGAGGTGGAGATAAACTCCATGTCCACCAGTATTTATTATAAGTACCCTTATTGGAGGATATTATATTCTCCATTCTATGGATGTCATTCAATCTGACCAGCCACATGAGTATGGCTGGTGCATGTTGTTGTGTCCATTATGCCCTGTACACACGGTCGGATTTTCCGATGGAAAATGTGTGATAGGACCTTGTTGTCGGAAATTCCGACCGTGTGTGGGCTCCATCACACATTTTCCATAGGAATTTCCGACACACAAAGTTTGAGAGCTTGCTATAAAATTTTCCGACAACAAAATCCGTTGTCGGAAATTTCCGATCGTGTGTACACAAATCCGACGCACATAGTGCCACGCATGCTCAGAATAAATTAAGAGATGAAAGTTATTGGCTACTGCCCCGTTTATAGTCCCGACGTACGTGTTTTACGTCACCGAGTTCAGAGCGATCGGATTTTCCGACAACGTTGTGTGACTGTGTGTATGCAAAACAAGTTTGAGCCAACATCCGTCAGAAAAAATCCATGGATTTTGTTGTCGGAATGTCCGACCGTGTGTACAGGGCATAAGTCTGGAACACAACTTCAGGCTGCGTTGATAAAATGTGGCAAAACTGAGTGTTTATAAATTGTCTTTGGTAAATTCTGATGGTGCAACAAAAATATAAAGTTGGTCTTGGTGGTTATACTTGTTTTCTTGGACTTGGTATTAAACAAAAACTCTTCAGCTCTCCTCCTTAGACACCTAACCAAAACTCCTATCCCAACTCAGTTTTTCCATGGCAGAATTTTGTTGTATTTACAGCCATGCTACTGGAACTTTGTGCTGCACCTTCAGAGTAACTCCCCACAGGCCTAAACAGGACTTTAATCCAAGGGTACAGGCATGGCTTAAACTATAATGCCGCATACACACGATCGCACATTCCGACAACAAAATCCATGTTTTTTTTTCCGACGGATGTTGGCTCAAACTTGTCTTGCATACACACGGTCACACAAATTCTGTTGGAAATTCCGAACGTCAAGAAAGAGGTGACGTACAACACGTACGACGAGCCGAGAAAAATGAAGTTCAATAGCCAGTGCGGCTCTTCTGCTTGATTCCGAGCATGCATGGAATTTTGATCTCAACCAGATCTCAAATTTTGTTTGTCAGAAATTCCGACGGAAAATGTCCGATGGAGCCTACACACGGTTGGAATTTCCGACAACAAGCTCACAACGAACATTTGTTGTGTCGGAAATTCTAACCGTGTGTACGCGGCATATGACTGTAAAGTCATGCCAAAAATGCTGCTTAAGCAGTTTAGTGGAGTGTCTCTTTCCACTGTGAGAAATAAAATTGGACGAAATACCTGATTCATGTGGTACTTCAGCTTTACGTCTTTTTATACTTGATGATATATCGGAGCACTTAAGATAAGTGAGCACCAGCCAGTGAAAAAAGCCTGTACAGATCTTTGAATTGTATCACTGGATAACAACATGCATCAGGTACAGCTCATTCAAGTCACTCGGTAGTTACTGTGCAGGCACAGGCATTGAAGAGCAGGATGTCTGCAGCAAGGTTATAACAAAATTACCAACGCCACTGGAAAGAGGTAGACAGGCACCTGAGTGTGTGTGTGTGTGGGTGAGGGAGGTTTTTTCTTCAATGTACACGTAGAATTAAAGAGCACTTAGAAATTATATGGGCCGGAGCAGAAGTAAAACTGGGAGGAGGACCAGCATGACGGGGGTGGGCAGTGAGGCGGAGAAATTAAGGGGTATTGTTTGAAATAGGGGGGTATTTACTTACCTGATTGGATCCTGAAGGAATGGGGGGGTGTCCCGCAGGGGGTGGAGGGAGGAGGTGTTCAGTTGGAGAGTAGTCGGAGCTTCTCACAGGACAAGGAAGGTGTCTCCCACCCACCCTCCCTAGTTGATGGGTTCGGGATATGTGTCTATTATAAATAAGGGTGTTGTTGATTCTATGGTGGGATCTGTAGGGATTTTTTAGATTTTCTTTACTGTTTAATTTGTGGGTTCTTTTGTTACTTGTCATTGCAGCAGCGGGTGGTCTATTGGGTCTTTGAAGGCGGTGCTGGAAAAAATACTGGAGAATTAGGGGGGTTTGGCCCATCTGGAGGTATGGGTGTCCCTTTCCCTCATTATAATACAATGGTAGCATCGGGGGTTTTTAAGTTGGTTGTATCTGGTAGTAAGTAAGTGGTACTTGTTCCCGAGTCTGTGTAAGTTGGGGCTGGGGGCCTTTCATGAGTGACAGATACAACCGGTTGGTAAAAAGAAAATAGGCCTTCAAAGATCTTTAGACTGTGTAAGATTAGACTGAGGTTTTTTGTTAATGGGTTATGTATGGCATGTAGTTATGCATTCCCTGTTTATAGTATTTTTGTATTTCAAGTGTTTGAAATAATAAACAAAGGCTGCTATGGCCATTTCGACTCCAAAATTTACTGTGTTGTCTGGTTAATTTGGGAGGGGAAGGAAGTGGTCAAGCGTGACTGTTATAGGTAACCGTAGCCTCAGCATTATGCACATCCATCCGTCATGAGGTGAAAAACATAATGCTGTGAAAATGTTCCTAGACTTGGAACATTGTTTTTCAATGATAAAGGTGGTAAATGTTTGCTTTGGAGACTTGACTCTGGTTGCATTCTGGGGAGTGAACTTTTGTCAAACAAAAGTGAAGCTTGAGGAAATTAATATTAAGCTTAAATAGCAATAAGCTTATTTTTTGTTTCTATTACTTAAAGTCCATACAGATAACGATGAATAAACTGCAGAACATTTACTCAGTTAATAGTTCACTAGAGCAATCCCTGTAATTTGTTCCTCCTGTGAGAATATTTAGGCTGTTCCAATATTGAACTAGTAAATTGATCCCATGAACCTCTTCCTAGTTCACTTGGGGTCCATGCAAAGTGCACAATGTCCACCCCCTTTCCCTTCTCCAGAAAGACTGTGTTTCTTTGGAGCACAGGCTTTACTTCCCTTCACCATGGAGCTCTGTTCACCATTGGCTTCAAAGGAGACCCCGCTTATATTGCACGGTGGTTACACGTCAAGAAATCCCTTTCCCTATGGTGTCACTTCCCCAATAGGAAAGAGTAGTTCTGTGTAGGGGTTAATTGCACATTCTGGAAAGTAAACTGGTATGTGGTCCTTAGGATCACTTCACAAGTTTGTTGAGTGAATGGGTCTGGGTAGTCATGCATCCTCCAAACCTAGTTCTAACTCCTATAAACTGTTTTACTCATCTGTAAATGCAGGTTTAAATCAAGCCTCTCTATATCCCTCTTAAACTCATATTAGTTAAAGTAGAACTAAAGGCAAAACATTTTTTTTTTCAACTTGGAGAGAGTAAGGGAGGGTTATAAACCCTGTAGGTATATTTTTGCCATCTGTGTCCCATTGGGGAGATATGCCTACACTTCCTGTTCCATAGCTAAAGCAGGAAATCAGACTAAATCCCTGCAAAGTGAGGGAATCTTGGGATGTCACCAGTGTCACCAGAACTAGTGTCCCCATTGGAAGGGATCCCCACTATTGCTGTTTTGGGACAACCCAAATTTATGGATTTTCTTTTACTTTCACTTTCGGTGACAATAGTAAACAGGACAAATAGAGAGGGTGTATCTTCCTAACTAGGGCACAGACAGTGATAAAACCCCAACATGTGTTCTAATCCCTCTCCACTCTATGCAAACCCCCGCAAAAAAAGTACTTTAACCGCTTGCTGACCAGCCACCGTCGTTATATGGCGGCAGGTTGGCTTTCCTGCACAAATCGCCGTAGCTGTTAGTCAGCTCATGCAGACGCAGCTGCGGAAGCGTGCCTGCAGGTCGAGCGGACTCGATGTCCGCTGGTGACCCGCGATCGCCTAGTACAGAGGCAGGACGGGGATCTGCCTTTTTTCAAAATTGTCGCTCTTTGTTTGTTTATAGCGCAAAAAATAAAAACCGCAGAGGTGATCAAATACCACCAAAAGAAAGCTCTATTTGTGAAATAAAAGGACGTCAATTTTGTTTGGGTACAAGGTCGCACGACCGCACAATTGTCAGTTAAAGCAACGCAGTGCCATAGGTTTAATTTTTTTTTTCTAAAATAACAAACATTCAACATACTTACCTGCTCTGTGTAGTGGTTTTGCACAGAGCAGCCCAGATCATCCTCTCCTTGGGTCTTGGCTCCTCCAGTTCTCTGAGTGCCTCATACCAAGCTGCTTGCTATGAGGTACTTGTACAGGCTTGATTCTGAGCGCCAATGTGTGCATATATTGACACAATCGGTGTGGCTCAGCCCTGTCTCTGCTCCCTTCTCACAGGATTTGATTGACAGCAGCAGGAGCCAATGGCTCAAGCTGCTGCAAAGCCTCCTGCGAGAAGAGAGGAGAGAAGAGCAGCACTGCTGCAGACGGGCATAGCACCAGTTTGAGAATGGGTAAGGTAACTATTTAAGTGGGGGCGGTGACATTGAAGTTTTTTACCTTAGTTTAGAGAATGCATTATGGTTAGAAAAAACGTTTACCTTTACAACCACTTTAGGATATATTACGTTATTGTGCAAAAAATGTATCGCGCCAAACTCAAGACTTTCCTGCTATGTATCACAAGGTTTGCATAAAAGTTTTTACAAAGAATATATGAAATGTATGTGTCTGTTCTGTGGATTATTAGAGCAAAATGTTAAGACACAGACATTGATCAAGGATAACGTAATGTAAAATAGATCTTACATGTTGATGCCTACAATAAATCTTTTAATATTCTAATTATTAATAAGGCTGATGTAATGGCAGAATATGAAGGTTATGTGGTGCAAGTGTTACTCATAGACACAAGATGATTGTTGTCTGATCCACATGATAACTGGTATATTGGGAAATGATTTGTGTTTGTAAATTACTTCCAACTAGCGGAAAAAAAAAAAAAAAATTGTTGGGTGGATCAATCTTGCTGAAAAAATCAGCTGTCAAGGATGGATTTTCCTTAGTATCAGAAGTATTTGTAAAGTGCATGCATATGCGTGCATGGTTATGCTACAATGGTTGCACAATACAGTCAACTGACCAGTCTCATGTCTATAGCTAGTGAATAATATCTCCCGAACTAATAGGGACAATCTAACTCAGAATAAGGGCTAGGGAGATGTCTACTCCAATGAGTTGCCTAAATGCAAGAACTTATTGAGACACTCATCCAATGGTTAGATTAGCACACTTGGATCCTTTAAATGAGTATATAAAGCTACTGTGCTAACAGACCCTTCAAACAATAGTTTATGTTCAGATAGATAATTCAAATTATGGTTGCTGCTCCTTTTAATTCAGGTCTTAGGTATCCCTATGCATATAAAATAAAAATCCCGCCATCGGCGTGTATATCTGCGGATGTGCATTTAGATGGTGGGCCGAACTCATGGGACCACTCGTCTCCTGCTGCCTCTATTCCCTCCATTATTGTTCTGACTGGTTTTACATGAAACACCATCTTATAGAACGTTTATATGAAACACGCCTCAAGACAGTATAATTTGTCTGTAAAAGTAGATCACGGTATCACTCGCTTTTTGATGTATTCTACCCACCTGTTACATATTGCAATGCTATTGTACCCTGTTACCTCTTTTTGTAACATGCACATTTTGTATCCAGTTGTAGTCAAATTTCATCTTCCATTATAAGCTTTATTGTGTATCCTTTGTTACTCCTATAACTTTGAATAAAGGGATTGAAAGATTAAAAAAAACAACAAACACAAGAGGGTACCATCATCTAAGTGTAGATGATTTAAAAAAAATGCTCAATACCCCAAAACGCGTAGCCACGCTCCCTTAGACGTGTTGACGTCATTGTCGATGTGAGCCAAAGCTGATCCTACTGGACACCTGCAACACCACCCGGAAGCTGCTAATCTTTCTGAGATGTTTGTGTTCCAGCCCACCAGCTGAGCAGCAGTTATCTCCACCAATTTTCCCAGCGCGACTTAGCAGATCCCAGTAGCTTTCCTGCCGAGCTCTGCAATTAGTGCTCCCGTTACAAATGACTTCCCCTTGGAGTTCAGTATGCTCTACATCTTGTTTAATGCAATTAGTGCAATTTGTTTTTAAACCTTTCCTTTAATAAATCATCTACACTTAGATGGTGGTGCCCTCTTGTGTCATTTGGATCTTTCCTCTTTTCCAGCAAATACAAGGATTAGGCCCAAAGGCTGTAAAGTCTGCCTATGGTATAAGTGCCTCTAACCACTGGAGGCTCATTGAAAAGGTGTGAATCTGTCTTCAAAGCAATCATACACCTTGGCGTAAGCCTACTGAGTGCTAAATCCCCCTACATAAGCTGTACATGTTTTTCTGTAGCCTTATCATCTCCACAGCCTTCCAAAGTATACAGTTTAGATCATATTTCTAAGCTTTTAGGAGGCAGGGGGCAGGGATTTGATGTCACACTCCACACAGCATAAAGCTGAGTGTAATCTGGGACCTGAATGGAGGCAAAGAACACACACCTCCCTACACCCTCTCACTAGGAAAAACACACATCTAAGGCTGTCAATCACCTGCTGTGTGCTAGCAGTGGGAGTGGTCCATCTCAAAGGAATACTGGGTGTCTGAAAAACTGTCAGAAGTGACTCATACAGATAGCAGAGGAAGAAGAGAGCAGCCAGGGTCCACACTAAGTGCAATGGACTAAGGCAAGAACGCACAATGCGGATGATTTACTAAAGGCAAATAGACTGTGCACTTTGCAAAGTGCAGTTGCTCCAGAGCTTAGTAAATGAGATAAGGCTTCACTTTGCAAAGATTACCCAATCATGTGCAAGGAAAGTTAAAAAAACAAAACACATTTTTACTTGCATGGGATTGGATGATGGGAGTCAGCAGAGTTTCTGCTCATTTACTAAGCACTGGAGCAGTAAAGTGTGTTTCTGCCATTTGCAAAGTACAGTCTCTTTCCATTCAGTAAATCAACCCCAATATAAGAATATGGGGGGATATTTAGTAAAGGCAAATCCACTTTGGACTACAAGTGCACTGGAAGTGCAGTCGCTGTATATCTGAGGGGAAGATCTGAAATGAGGGGAAGCTCTGCTGATTTTATCATCCAATCATGTACAAGCTAAAATGCTATTTTTTATTTTCCTTGTCCCCCTCAGATCTACAGCGACTGCACTTCCACGTGCACTTGCAGTGCACTTGTAGTGCAAAGTGGATTTGCCTTTAGTAAATAACCCCCATGGCTTGTTCATTTGTTAATTTGAGAGGTTTACAACCACTTTAATATATCTTTTTCTCTTAGTGCAAATGCACTTACTCTTCCCGCACTTCAGTGTTTCACGTTGGCATAGAAAAGTTACAACCACACGCTTTGTCCTCACAAAAACATCCAATGCTAAGGATGAGAGGGGGAGTGAAGTGTCTAACTGGGTTTGTTAGATTATGGAGTGCATTGGCCAGCGTTGTCTGGTTCGGGCACCTATTTAGACACACTATGCAACTTCTATAAAAGCAAATTGTAGGCAAGACTATGCAAATTAAGGCTGTTACCCCTGTGTTTATCCAATTGAATATCTATTAATGTGACTACAGATGGGCTTTACTGTTTTTTCCGAGTTGTATGTTCAGTTGCAGAGAAATTCCACAATGCAACTGGTACAGTTAAACACATATTCTACAAAATAACAAACCCCAAGCAGCTCATCCTTAACAGCTGAGCTATAGTAATGTACACTGTATAGACTGCCTCCAAGATAAATTATCTAGATCAGAACAGTTAACGAAAAAAATCACCCAACTGATCTGTAACGTTGAGTATTTAAATCACACTTGATTCATGTAAGACACTTCTTGACAGCATCAGTCCATCAAGAAAAAAATTACCTTTGAAAAAGTTTAAAAGTTAAGTATACTTAATGAAGCCAAACATATTTTATTGCCTGTGTTTAACAAAAGGCGCCCGGCTGCCGTTGTTTTTTGATAAGCATGAAAACATCCCAGCGTGAGGCTGCAAAAGGAATTATGTCGAGAAATTAGAAGTGATCCATTTTGCAATGAATTATCCACCTCAATAGCCTGCAGAACCCAGCTACCAATTAACACCTACTTTATTACATGTTGGGATATACTTAATAACTTTCATGTGTTTCTGCACTATTACCTTGACTGATGCCTCTTGTACAATTAGGCATAATTGGCATATCAATATGCAAAAGTTAAAAAGATTAACCCTCTTAAAACTAATGAGCATTTCTGTATCCAGCTGCTAAATGAGACAAAATTAGCATTTTTCACTTTTGGATAGGATTTTATCATGCCGTTCTTCACTGTTGACATTACCTTGTTATATAAGTTCAGTTTTTTTGGCAAAATATTTAGGACAATTACGGGCAAATGAGTTTCAAGTAGGGAAAAACAAAAAAAAAAGTTATTTGTGATAACAAAGGAGGAGGGCAAAGAGGTTGTCCAGGGCACTTTTGGTACCTGCGCCATTACAGGAGATGGGACTTGTGTGGCCTTTTGCCAGTTACATTGGAGGCGCTAATAGCCCGATGTGATGTTGAAGGGAAGGAAAGTTGAAATGTTACTGCTACATTGGATGGCAGATGTAATGCGTACACTGTTTAATTATTTTTGGCATGGGCACAATGTATTTTTCCATACAAATTGTCGGAGGTGGATGGCGACAACAAGCATTAATATGACACCATGCTGTTTCGTAGCATAGACCGAGGATTGATGGCGAGAAGCTCCAGATTTAAGAGAACCCCCTGGTGCTCGCGGAGCTGTCACAACGATTACTGAGAACAGGGCTAGGACGGTTTATGGCCTTCAACAGTATGGCATGAATACCGTGTAGTAATTCTAAATGAGTATTAGGATTGGCGTCATAATTATTTATAAGTGCCGTTTTCTGCATTGCGGCATGAAGAAGACGTACAGCCTGTCTCTGCAAAGCTCATTTAGCCACCATAGCTGTTTTTCAACATAATTTGTCTTGAAGAACACAGAAAAACAGAGATCCGTGTACCTAATTTTTTTTCATGTGGTTATCACGAGAGGTTGGCATAAACCAGATGGCAATGGTGAGACCAGACCTAAGGCAAAGGTTGTAGTCTTGTGGCCTCCACTGTTTGTGCTCTATTTAGTTAAAAAAACAAAAACAAATGCAAAACAGTACACAATAAAAATATTAAACACAAAGAATTGTTTTAAAGTAAAAGAAGATATAAACCAAGCACGTAAACTAAAGTCGCATGCAAAATGCTGAGAATGAACATATACAAAAAAAGACAAAAAGGACACAAAAATTGTAGCGATATGGATGAGGAAACGAATAGGTTAAATAATAAATAGTACAGTGTTAAAGCATAAAATATCATAGTATTTTGACTTTCTGTTGGAAAGTACACCCACAGGTATAGTTTTATCATCACTTTGTGCCTGTTACTGACACATATGTGACTGAAATTACTAAAATCATTTCCTGCTCTCGGTACTGACAGTTTGACAAAAATTGAAAAAAAAAGGTAAATGGAAAGATAAATACCGTATATACATCTTTCTGTCCATGGTTGCACCACCCTATGACATGCTAAATACTATATGTTGTTTCATAGGCTATTAGCTCAGGAAAGAGATTATACAAAAGTATGGTGATCAAACCCATTTTACCCATTTTAATGGCTCAAAAATAAACATCTTCCAGTATCTCTCTGTAGTGGTCCTTCCAAAGTTTGAGTGTCACTAGTCTAAATGTAGTGTATACAGCTAAGCTGTAGCCAGCTTGAGCTCAGATTGGTATTGTTATCTGGAGTCACTGGGTTTCCCCTATGCCAAGGATATTGTTTACTTCTGCCTGCTCTGGTGCAATGTTCTCCAGTTGATAGAGCAAGAAGATACAATGTTATAGGTAATGCATATTTATTTCACTCCAGCCTATCACTAGGAGGTTTACTGCCAGCGAGTTGGCTTTGGAAATATAATAAGTATTCAGGAAGATCTTCTAGAAGGGTCCTTTCCCTGGAGATGATGTAACTGAAGAGAGGATCCTTTGCCTCCCAGGTCTTATGTGAAGGGGATGTAGTTGAAGAAGAGGCCCTTTGCTTCCCAGGTCTACTGTCTGTCTGTCATTCCAGAGCCAAGTCCCCATAATTGAGAATGGGCCAATGCTAGGGCTTGGAAGACAGGACAGTAGCTATTAAAGGGGAGCACTTAAAAGTTTGCTCAGTCCATTGTCAGATCTCAGCTTAAAGGCACACTGATGAAAACTGCTGGCCTTGGCCTTAAAGGCACATGAGAAGTGCTAAAGTCACATTTTTCAGTGGAGGGAAAACTTTGTCACTATTTTTGGAACGTATCCTGTACACCCTAACCCTCTCTCCCTGGAACAAGGTGGCAAATAAACCCACAAGAAGAGATTGACAGAGTTGATCCCTCATTTGGTCACCATCAGTGGGTGGGTTAGTGTTTTGGGGCAGCAGTAAGTCAATGCATTAATAGAAAGGCTAGGAGGGACTGAAAAGTTCAGCAGCTCCTTTTGGGAGTGACACATACAAAACAGATTGCAGATTCCATTCTGCCTGTTTGTTTTTAATCTGGGCTGCAAAGCTAACCTCCCGATACCAGAGGGCTTGTCTTTCTTTTGTTAGCAATTTCAGCTTCCACTGATCCCTGTACCAGAACAGTACAGTGAATTCTACACCTCACCACCCCGAGAACTGATGGGATCAAGCCTTTCATGACAAACCCCATTTAGAGGATCCCCTGAAATGTACCCAATGGGATCTGAGGTGATCCAGCATCATCCCTGCACTCTGGACTCTAGTCCCCAAGATTAGAGATTACACAAGTGACTGCTGAACAACCCTGTGTCCTACCATCTAAAGAACTGCAAAGCCGAAACTGACCTACAATGAAAAGCACTGAAGTGCAGAACTTATTTTTAGCATACCCATGGTCCCCCTGGGACAATCTCCCATTCTTTCAAAATTATAATCCACCCCAGAGTGTGGCACTTCTTGAAGGAAAACGGCATCCACAAGTGTAGTGAAGGAAATGGGAGGTTTATTCAAAGATGCATAGACAGCTGTGAAAATGCCTTGAATAGCACAAAATACGGCAATACATTCCTAATGCCATAAGTGGCTCTTTGAACAAACTTCCTGTTTGCTTTACTACATTTGTCAATCCTATGTTATTTAAAAGAAGTGCCATACTCAGGGGCGGATTCCACATAGGTTGGACTTGATGGCTTTTTGTCTTTTTTCAACCTCACCTACTATGTAACTATATAAGAAGGTATGAATGGGTGCTTGCTCTATGGGGCTTGTGGGGAAAACTAAAATGTTCTTAACCGTATACTAAGTCAATTTAAGCTTCAAACAGCAGAGCATAGTGGTTCAGCAGTCACTTTGTGTAGTAGGGTGTCACCTCTAATTGAGACCAAAATTGGGGGATCATGCCTGGTTCTCCACTGGGTGATCATGAATGTGATTGTCTAAGAGGGTTTGACACCAATAGCTTGATCCTATTGGCTCAAGGGGTGGTAAAATATGTTATTTGCTGTATCGTCCTGGTATCTGTATTGGTGGAAACTGAAGTTGCTCACAGAAGGAAGGTGTCCTAAGGTTAACTGTGCAGCCAAGGTGAAAGGCAGACAGGCAGAAAAGAAACCGCCATATTTTTCATTTTATAGTTTACTTGCATGGTTCCTTAATTCAGGTTAGCATATCTGTGGAGTTAGGGTGATCTGAAGGAGTGGACCCTCTCTGTTTCCCCAAGTGACAGTCCTTTCTTTGTGCATTGGTACGCCACTTCCTTCTCTGTTTCCAAAGAGAAAGGGGAGGGCTTGAACTGTTGTAGGTATTCTGAATTTAAAAAAACAGGGTGCACAAATTTAAGTGCTCCTAACCACCACCTAAATGTACATTCCAGTTAAACATGAAAATGTATAATTAAGTTGATAATTTTTCCAACTTTTAACACAGTTGCTTATCGGCAAAGAAATTGCAGAGAATGCAGAAAGCCACTAGAAGGATAACTTGCAAATGTGTGTATGTAATGCAGTATTAAAAATGGAATAACGAGCATACAAAACGTTACTTTTTTAGTGAACCTATGGCCAGCTAATGGGCTAATAATGTAATTTTTTATATGTATTGCCAACAAGCAGTAAATAAATTTTAATAGAAGGACTCACAAACCTCCTTAGTTGGAAGCACTGTTGTGTGAATTGTTGTCCAACTTTGCAACAGAAGCACTGAAGTTCTTGTCTCAACTTACTCTTACCCCCCACCCCACACACACACTCTACCCTCATAGTCGTGACTTAGCAGCTCAAGCTCATCTTCTCCCCCTTCCCGTCAGTGACTTGGTAGCTCATACAAAATAAAATTCAAGTTATAGTAAATTGGTTAAACTGACATGAGCACAGTTCCAAAACGTCTTCAATAGCCCTGGCAGTTAGCAGTGTGATCTATGAAAAGTTTGACCCAATGCTTGAAAATGGCAAACTCAACGTTGGCTCCATCCACCAATCATTTCTACTCAGTACCTAGTAAGCCATCTTACCGTCACCAATTTTCTTTCCTCAATCTTTTTTGCCCTCCTCATGATGAATTATAAAAAAGACTGTAATAGTAATTTTATGCTAAACAAAAGCATAATTAAGCACTTAATATGAAAACCTAGTTATACCATGCAATTATAAAAGTAACGCTATCTGCCCACATAAAGGAGATAAATGGCACGAGACTGGCATAGCTGATGTTATCTCAAATTATTTTTTGTCAAATTTATTTTTAATACTCCCTGTTAAACGTTTTGTATCCCTCGTCTGCAATAAAATACATTAAAAATGCTCCTTAATCTGCTTTATATTGGTATTGTTTTATGGATCACTACTATGTGTCCTTTCTAAGCAGGGCAGAAAAATGATACTGTTGTTTTAGAATATTAAACATGGCAAATGATGCAGTAAGTCAGTAAGGAATCAGAAGTGGCTGGTAAGGAGATACTTACTCAATAAATATAGCATTGTTTTATGATGGCAGGGGGTCCTTAGGAGCTAAGGGAGTGTAATATGAAATCATTTTTTCCATTTTGAAGGCCACTTATACTTATCTCTGAACAGTCTGCAGGTGGCCTTGGCCTAGAGGGACTAATAGGTCCTTCAGTATAACAGATGGGAAGATATTGTATGTACCTCTCTCAAATTAGTCTTGTGCTGGGACTTGCTACTAATCTCATCCAATGTTGACAGTGGTGCTTGTGTGTTACTTTTGATCCTTGGCTCTCCACTATTGAAAAAGTAGGAAAACCATGTGAGCTCCATAGGAACAAGCAATGTCTAAAGTTAGGGATAAGAGAAATTGGGTTTTTAGTTGACTCAAATTTTGGAGAACATTGAGAGATGTCAGCAAAAATTAATCATTTTGGTAAAATGCATTAGACTCCACAAGGATATTGAAATGAAGTTGTTTTCTTCTGTTTTTTGTGTCCTGCCTTCTATTTTTCACCTCAAGTGGCTGGAAAAAGTTTGTAATTTTTGACTATTTTTGCTATTTTTCATCTAGAACTTTGAAGTCTGTTTATATTGTGCATTGTGGTGCATTTTCAGTCAATGTTGTGTTTCAACACATGCATTGCAAAGCTCTGAAAGGAGAAGTTTAGACTTCAAACATTAGTGCTCACTTCTATGCTGCAGCATTGGTGAGATGCTGCAGCTGTCCCATTTCGGCTTTGAGCCTGAGAACTGAGCAATCACATCACCGCTGATCGCTCAGCTCTTGGTCTGCTTGGAGTGAAGAGGCATGACTGTTAGTCACCGTTCTCCATTCTGCTCCTCCACTGCTGGGCAGGGAAAGGGCAGGCGCTGTTAGCTCCGTCTCTCAGCTGTGCACTGAGTGGCAGAGCCAGCTGTCAATCAGGCAGCCTGGTGGTTCCCAACAATATTGTCGGGGTCCTTCCAGAGCCTGGAGCTGCTTTGCCCTGTCAACTGATAGCGATGCTCTTAATTTTGTACATTTTATGATATTTGTGCAAATGTTTATTTTAAATATTTTCTATAAAAATACAATGAAACCAATATTAACACACTCAAATGCAACATAGCTTCCTAATAAATCTTAAAAGATAAATCTGTAAAAAAAAAAAATAGAAAATGTTTGTATATGTTAAATTGTGCAATTATGGGATAGGGTGAAATGCTCAGTGTACAAAACTAAATGAACAACTACAAACCTTGGTGTGCTTCATGCCTGTTCTGTGTGGTACCACATTCAAAATTAATGGACCACTTTAATGCAATTCATGTTAATACCCAAAGTGCACTTTTTACCAAGCATTACTGAAACACACGCTAATGCATGTAACACGTTGCAGTGCCACTTATGTTGAATGGTACACCAATGTACTAAATACAGTAGTGGGCAATGCAGCAGCACTGGAGCACATCACAACACATATTGTGGTGCACTGCACTGCACTGCAAAGAAGGGTCACATACGTTTTTTGCCTGTGTTGCTTTGTGTGGTGACAGGTCCCCTTTAGGGAAATAATACAGGTCTAAACAGACTCTTGAAGTATCCTATGAGATAGGTAAAGTGACCAAAGACAGAGACTCCCCAATATCCTCCTCTGCAGCCACCCAGCACAGTACTGAGCACATATGCACTCCTCGATATTCTTCTATATAAACAGAAAGAGGAAGTAGATTTTTTATAAGCAAATTTTGCCTAAGCAGCAAAATTGAAAGTTTTGTCAAAATCTATTCTCTCCTTCCTACCTAAAAATCAAAAACGTGTTTGCTATAAATAGGCAGTAAACATGAGATGACAAAAGGTCACATTGGACAATGATATGGCACCCATGGAGGTAGGTGAATGCCAATTCGACTGGGTAAGTTAGAAATCTGCCACAGTCACTACTTTCCCTTTTCAAGGCAAGACTATCAGCGCCAGCACATCTGTGACAATCACTTTCTCTACCTTTTACTATGCATTCAGTTTTTCAAAATGTTTTAGGCTGAAACTTTATGGGCGCTCACATTTTTAGCTCAGGGCTAAGCCTGAGCTGGAAATCTGAGTCAGGGTTTAGTGACTCAGGGCTGGATGATTCATCCTAGCATCCTATCTGGTGCCTCCCCCTGTCTTCTGGGACATTGGAGAATGTTCTAGACATAGTGGGTGGAGGTTAAGAGGAGCTGCTTGGAATATTTATGAGGACCACAGACAATCCACAGTAGAGGGCTGTCAGGGGGCAGGCCACCTCATAAATAGGTATGAGTCATGCCAGCAGGGGAAGTCAGGTGAAGGATGGAGAAGGAGGGCTGAGGAGGCTGGTGGTGGCCCTTTAGGATGCCCCCTAGTCTGGGGGGTGACCTTGGGCCAGGGCTCGGGTGTTGGAAGGATCCTGCCAAGACACACAGAGGAAGCCCTTCCTGAAGGCATGGGAGCAAGGAGAGAGGACAGCAGAAGCAGGTCAGCACCTTTGGGATATCTCCTGAGAGTTAGCGGGCTGGTGAGTGTCAGTCTGAAGGACTGTGGGGAGAAGTTAGCCTGGAGGAATAGGGAAGGGGCAGCTGCCACCAGGTAGATTGGCAGTGCCTGAAGAGGTGGTGCTGGGATCAATAGCCACGAAAGTGATACAAGCCAGACACTGTAATTCAGCTACACAACTAAGGGACCTAGGGTTCCTGTCTGTAAAGGGCTATTGCTTTTAAATCTGACTGAGTAACTGTCAGATCCCCACAGTGATCCAGCTAGGTTCTGCAAGCAAATGTGTGCTGGAGGAAGAAGAGGAGCTGTATATAGAGACTGTATGAAGGAAGAGTTGTCCCTGAAGTTGTTGTTGAAGTCGAGTGGGCATCCTATAACCTTCCATCCCTATTCATGTTATTACCCTCATTAAATAACAAAAACAAATTCACGGACTGTTCCCTGTCTCAAGAGTGCCTGTGAAAATTTGGTGTGCCTGGCTGTGCAGGATGGGGGTTCCCAGTTTACTTGTGGCCCCTTGGGGGTTCGCTACACATAGTACCGATAACTCACTGTGTTCATTCAGAAAAAGGAAGGAGCTGGTAAATTACATATTTACAGGCCCCTTCTCCCCTCTCCATCCTGAAACTACCCCCCACAGTAGCTGGCAGGAGAGGAGATGAGCGGAAGCCGGCAGCGCTGGGGAGGGGGGACCAGGGGAGCACACAGGGGGGCCTGAGCAGCAGAAAGTAGAGGGGTAAGGACAGGATGGGCAGTGGGGCAGCATATACTGGCACCGATCCCCTGTACTTTCCTCCAGTTATAGCTGAATGCTGGCAGGAGAGGAGGAGAAGCCTACTTTTAGCTGCTGCAGGAAGAAAATACAGATAGATTCCAGTAAATACTGCCCTTATCACCACTCCTGTCAAGGTTCTGGGGGTCAGCAAGGAATAATCATGGTCTACTTGTCACCTGCCTGCAATGAACAGGTAGATCATGATCAGAGGGTTGCTGAAATCGTGCACACCCTCGAATTAGGGTGTGCCCAGGCACCATCGGCGCACCCCGTGCATTTGCCTATTTTGTCTGTGTTAGGGGTTAGAATCTAAAAGACTCTTTTTAAAAGAGCAAATGATGGTGCATCTCCAAACTGCTTAGTAATAATTTTTTAACCCCTTCAATACCGGTCACTCTTACCCCCTTCCTGCCCAGGCAATTTTTCAGCTTTCAGCGCTGTCGCACTTTGAATGACAATTGCGTGGTCATGCAACACTGTACCCAAATTAATTTTTAATAATTTTCTTCACACAAACAGAGCTTTCTTTTGGTGATATTTAATCACTGCTTTTCTTTTTTCTTTTTTACTAAAAAAAGGCTAAAAGACTGAACATTTTTCTTAGTTTCTGTCAGTAAATTTTGTAAATAAGTAATTTTTCTCCTTCACTGATGAGGCGGCACTGAGGGGCACTAATAGGCTGCACTGATGGGCACTGATGAGGTGGCACTTATGGGCACTGATGAGACAGCCCTTATGGGCACTGATTAGGTGGCATTGATGAGGAGGCACTAATATGCCGCACTGAAGGGTACTGATGAGCACTGATGGGTGGCAATGGTGGGCACTGATAGGCACTGATATGTGGCACTGATGGGCACTGACAGGCAGCACTGGTGGGCACTGATAGGTGGCACAGATAGGCATCACTGATGGGCACTGATAGTTGGCACCGATAGGCGGCACTGGTGGGCACTGATGACACGGACAGGCGGCACTAATGGGCATTGATGGGCAGCACTGATGAGCAGGCACTGAAAGGCATCACTGACTGGCATTACTAATGGGCACTGATTGGTGTCACTGATGATCAGTGCCCTAATTACCTGTCTGGGTGTCCCTTGCGAGAAGATACTGCTGATCGGCACTCCTCGCCACACACTTTGTCAGTGTGAGGCGATGAGAGACGATTACCGGCACTTCCGCATTTACATGTGAACGGCTGTGATTGGACACAGCCGATCACATGGTTAAAGAGCCGCGTCATCGGCTCTTTACAGAGATTGGGGTCACACCCTGTCCTAGGAACAAGGCGTGGATGTTCTGGGGCAACGTCATATGACATCCACCCAGAACGAGAGCCCCACCGCTCCTCTGTCATTTGGCGATGGGCGGGCGGCAAGTGGTTAATGGTCTCTCTTTCTTTATCCCATCCCAGATACCAGTATCTGTACACTAAGATATAAGTGCTGATGGTTTGGCCTGAGAACCACTCCCTTGTGTGCTGCACAGCAAAGCTCATTCTTACATCATCAAAGTCAACAAAGCATGACAAGGAAGCTTGGTTCCAGTTACATCCATTCCTTTGAATGGCAGTTCAGACCCACAATTCAAGCAGTCAGGAAAGGTGATGAGCATTCCCTTCACCACCCTTATCACTCTGCCCACAACACCCTACAAAAATCAACCCCCATAGTTACATATTGGGAAACTACTGAGCTGTTCCAAGCAGCATGATTTAAAAGAAGTAATGGCCACAGTTCAGCTTTTTCAAAACTAAGGCTAGTCATAGATGATATGATTGTCTTTCCTTCCACCACTAGTGGAAGGACAGGAAATCGCTCGATTTCCCGATCATCACAGTCAGTGTTGATGGGGGAATGCCTTCTGCTGTGCTATCGTATTTTTAAAATATATGTAAACCTAATCACTAAAAAGCTAACTAATGCAAGCTATATACTGTATACGGAGCAAATTTTCGCTCAATTTCCCCATCAACACAGAGAGTGCTGACAGGAGAATCCCTCCCACTGAGCCATCGTATTCTCCAGGCAGAGGAAGCGTTCCCCTTCGGGAGAAGACAGTGATTATTGCTAGCGGCTATACCAGCCGCTAGCGATAATCGCATGTAAAACCCAGAAAGCTGGTTGTTTTTTGTTTTTCCATTTAAAACTGTACATTTATTAGATACAACTGTAAACACAGATTCCATATATAAATATAAAAAAGGCTTATACAACTAACATATGAGGAGTTCATGACTCCATCCGTTCTACTATACCCACTGCAAACCTAGCAGTAAATTAGTCTATGCTTAATGCAATACAAAGGTTGTTGCCAGTGGGACAGCAATTGTTCATTACGTATTTCGTAAGAATCAGTTCCTCAGGAATGTACAGAAGCTGACTGCATATATATATAACTGCATGCTAGGCTCAAAACCTTCAATTAAAAAACATCCCCATAATAACAAGCAACCTAAGACCTTCAGCAAAACAAGTTTTAGAGGATAAGATAAAAAAAGACATAAGGTATGATACTGCCAACCCAGCCTGGCCATATGACAATGCTGTAGAATTCCTCTGTTAAAGAGGTAGCATTTGCCAAAGTCCCCCATATATGCATAGCTCTTAGAGCTGATAGGTATCTTTAGCCTATGTTCTGTCAGAATATCAAACCTATCAGATTAGGTAATGGAAGTGACATTCCATCAGCTGCACATGCATTCCACTGCTACCAGGTTAGCTAATCTGACAGAACACCTGCAGTCAGAAGAAGGCAGCGGACATCTTCCTACACCCAGCTCCATCTTGAATTTTAGAGTAATTTTAGAAATGAAGGGAGCATATATAAATAAATATATTATGTTGACATCTGCGATGCTGTTTTGATGTTACATTTTGAAAGAAGCAGTAGGAAGGTGGCGGAGACCATGTTGGTACACCCTGCACTGCTCAGAGCTTAACCTCTGGGCTTTCAAAATTAAACATCCAAACAGCATCACAGATGTCAACATAATATATATATATATATATATATATATATATATATATATAGAGAGAGTATCTCACAAAAGTGAGTACACCCCTCACATTTTTTGTAAATATTTTATTATATCTTTTCATGTGACAACACTGAAGAAATGACACTTTGCTACAATGTAAAGTAGTGAGTGTACAGCTTGTATAACAGTGTAAATTTGCTGCCCCTCAAAATAACTCAACACACAGCCATTAATGTCTAAACCGCTGGCAACAAAAGTGAGTACACCCCTAAGGGAAAATTTCCAATTTGGGCCCAATTAGCCATTTTCCCTCCTCTGTGTCATGTGACTCGTTAGTATTACAAGGTCTCAGGTGTGAATGGGGAGCAGGTGTGTTAAATTTGGTGTTATCGCTCTCACTCTCTCATACTGGTCACTGGAAGTTCAACATGGCACCTCATGGCAAAGAACTCTCTAAAGATCTTAAAAAAAGAACTGTTGCTCTACATAAAGATGGCCTAGACTATAAGAAGATTGATCCTGAAACTCAGCTGCAGCACGGTGGCCAAGACCATAAAGAGGTTTAACTGGACAGGTTCCACTCAGAACAGGCCTCGCCATGGTCGACCAAAGAAATTGAATGCACTTACTCAGCGTCATATCCAGAGGTTGTCCTTGGGAAATAGACATATGAGTGCTGCCAGCATTGCTGCAGAGGTTGAAGGGGTGGGGGGTCAGCCTGTCAGTGCTCAGACCATACGCCGCACACTGCATCAAATTGGTCTGCATGGCTGTTGTCCAAGAAGGAAGCCTCTTGTAAAGATGATGCACAAGAAAGCCCGCAAACAGTTTGCTGAAGACAAGCAGACTAAGGACATGGATTACTGGAACCATGTCCTGTGGTCTTATGAGACCAAGATAAACTTATTTGGTTCAGATGGTGTCAAGCATGTGTGGCGGAAACCAGGTGAGGAGTACAAAGACAAGTGTTTCTTGCCTAAAGTCAAGCATGGTGGCGGGAGTGTCATGGTCTGGGGCTGCACGAGTGCTTCCGACACTGGGGATCTACAGTTCATTGAGGGAACCATGAACCAAGCAGAGCATGATCTCCTCCCTTCGGAGACTGGGCCGCAGGGCAGTATTCGAACATGATAACGACCCCAAACACACCTCTAAAACGACCACTGCCTTGCTAAAGAAGCTGAGGGTAAAGGTGATAGACTGGCCAAGCATGTCTCTAGACCTAAACCCTATTGAGCATCTGTGGGGCATCCTCAAACGGAAGGTGGAGAAGCGCAAGGTCTCTAACATCCACCAGCTCCGTGATGTCGTCATGGAGGAGTGGAAGAGGACTCCAGTGGCAACCTGTGAAGCTCTGGTGAACTCCATGCCCAAGAGGGTTAAGGCAGTGCTGGAAAATAATGGTGGCCACACAAAATATTGGCACTTTGGGCCCAATTTGAACATTTTCACTTAGGGGTGTACTCACTTTTGTTGCCAGCGGTTTAGACATTAATGGCTGTGTGTTGATTTTGAGAGGACAGCAAATTTACACTGTTATACAAGCTGTACACTCACTACTTTACATTGTAGCAAAGTGTCATTTTTTCAGTGTTGTCACATGAAAAGTTATAATAAAATATTTACAAAAATGTGAGGGGTGTACTCACTTTTGTGAGATACTGTATATACGCTTACTTTATTGGAAAAATTACTCTCAAATTCAAGACATACCCTGTTTCCCCGAAAATAAGACCTAGCGTGATTGTCGGTGATGGCTGCAATATAAGCCCTACCCCCCCAATAAGCTCTAGTTAAAGTCCTTGTAGGTCTTATTTTCATGGTAGGGCTTATTTTCGGGGAAACAGGGTAGGGCTTATTTGGGGGGTAGGGCTTATATTGCAGCGATTACTGACAATCACGCTAGGTCTTATTTTCGGGGAAACAGGGTAGCTGGGTGTAGTAAGATGTCTGCTGCCTTCTTCTGACTGCAGGTGTTCTGTCAGATTAGCAAACCTGGTAGCGGTGGAACGCATATGCAGCTGACAGAACGCCACTTCCGTTACATTATCTGACAGGTTCACTAGCCTGATAGAACACCTACTTATCACCAGGTTCATAACCAGGGGCCTCATTGCAGCTTTGATCAAGTACCCAAGAAATATATGTGTGGAGCACAGAGAACCTGGTGATGGTGAAACTAAGGATATGTATACGCTGTAATGCCGCGTACACACGGTCAGATTTTCCGACGGGAAATGTTTGATGGGAGCTTGTTGTCAGAAATTCCGACCGTGTGTAGGCTCCATAGGACATTTTCCGTTGGAATTTCCAACAAACAAAATTTGAGATCTGGATCTCAAATTTTCCGACAACAAAATCTGTCGTAAATTCCGATCGTGTGTACACAATTCCGACGCACAAAGTTCCACAAATGCTCGGAATCAAGCAGAAGAGCCGCACTGGCTATTGAACTTCATTTTTCTCGGCTAGTTGTACGTGTTGTACGTTACCGCGATCTTGACATTCGTAATTTCCGACAAGATTTGTGTGACCGTGTGTATGCAAGACAAGTTTGAGTCAACATCCGTCGAAAAAAAAACATGGATTTTGTTGTCGGAATGTGTGATCGTGTGTACGCGGCATTAGACTTATGCATGATTGACTTTTTTTTTTATATCAATATTTTATTATTTTAGGTAATATGAACAGGGATAGATAGATCGCAGACGAAGCCGCTAAAGGAAAGAGAATTGAGACATAAGTAAGGGGATAACATATACCAGAAGGATGAGACATTGGAAATAACAGTCGAGTCACAAAGAAATAAATACCGGTACATATATTATTAGAAAGTGGTACAAGGCACTGTTAAGAGAACATCAGGTTGTACCCAAGTTGATCGATCGATCAACTTGATACATTCAGCCTGCTCATACATGGTTCGAATCTCTGCCAGTTCCCGCTGAACCAGCTGTTCCCGCTGAACCAGCCAGTTCCCGCTGAACCAGCTGAGATTCGAAACGTCTATGGCCGGCCTAAACTTTAACTTGTTAAAGTCAATTTTAAAGTTGTGTCAATTGTTTTAAATCTACAGCTTTCCTTAAAATAGCATCTGGTTCAACATCAACAAACCACTATAAGCGTTTTTGTGTATTATTGTGGTGAGACCTCGTGCTGAGATCTCGAGGGCGACACCAGTTCCCCATTATCTTATCACTAGATGCTGACAGATATATTGTCTGATGTCACTGTGACTTTGCACTATCTCTGACACTGTATTTAAAAAAAAAAAGTGGTGATCCTGCCATAATAGACTTTGTTTAGGCACTTGCTGTTATAGGGTGACGTCCCTGTCTCCCGATTGTTCACCTGTGTTGTGACCCTGTTATGCTAGCATGGTCCACTGTTGCCCTCAGAAAGTCTTGCTGCCATTGATGACGTGCATGCAAACAGAATGTGGCTTCAGAAACTAGACATGTGCAATTCGTTTAGTTCCGAATTAGTTTTTTAACAAATTTTGACAAATTCGTTAATTCCGAAATTAACAAATTTTTCAATTTCGAATTTCTGAATTTTTACATTTCTGAATTTCCAAAAATTCGAAAATTCATAATTTTGTAAATTCGAAATTCGTAAATTCGAAATACGGAAATTGGACAATTCAAATTCGGAAATTCGGAAATTCGAAATTCGGAAATTCGAAAATTTCGGAGTCGAAAATTCGAAATTTTGGAAATTAGGAAGTTCGGAATTTCGGAAATTCAAAATTTCGGAAATTGGAAAATTCGAAATTTCGGAAATTCAGAATTCGGAAATTGGAAAATAATATAAAATAATAATAACTAACTAATAATAACTAACTATTAAATTATAGGTATTGGAATTTCCTTTCAAATTTGGCTGTTAGTGAACGTAACGAGTACGAATTTATCCGAAGTTACGAATTATCTGAAATAAAGAATGCCGTATCTAAAAGAATAAAACGTAACGATCTCATAATAATAAATAACAATAATAATAATAAAACCTTTTTATTATTATTATTATGTATTATTAATGTGTTCCATTCTATTTGTTTAGATGCAGCATTCATAATTTCGGATAATTCGGAACTTCAGATAAATTTGTATTTGTTACGTTCACAAACAGCCAAATGTGAAAGGAAATTCCAATACCTATAATTTAATAGTTAGTTATTATTAGTTAGTTATTATTTCAAATTTTACTGATTTTCTTTCTTTTTTTTATATTTTCGAATTTTCAAATTTTCGAATTGCACATGTCTATCAGAAACATGCAGAAGATAAGCATTGTGGAGATAATATTTTTATTGAAAGCCCAATTCCAGGCTACATGTCCCCACACACCCCCCACACACACACACACACACACACACACACACACACCTTTCGCAGCCACCTACACCCCCCAACCCTGCCATAGTGATATTTTTTTTACTTTTTCTGAAGTCTTCCAGTCACATGGTGTGCTGAGTCCTCTTACATCTTCTGAATGAGACAGAGAAGAAAATACTGTGGTCAGGGGGTGGGGCTAGGTTAGAGTCCATTAATGGTTAGTAGCCTATTTATTCTTTTTTTACTTATTTTAAATGCCAAAAGCCCTGTGCCGTAAACATTGTTTTGGTTCCATGAGAAGTGTGCTCCATGACTCCCCTTACTATCAATGACAGAAATAGCATTTTTTTTTAAATTGGCTGTGATGGTGCTTGATTTTTGGTGTTCTCGGGTTCAACAGAATCTATTGAGCTCTTGATATTATTTACATAGATTTAGGCTGGGTTCACACTGATGCAAATTGGATGCGGGGAATTCTCATGACCGAAGATTATGACCGGATCTCAACGGAGAAGGAAAATTGCAGTTCAAAAGCTCCAGGCCTGTTGAAGACACCCGCCCTATATGATCTTGCAGGTGCTGGCTCTGCTCAAATTAGGAAGGAAGGAAAAATCCTGGACGGCCGCACACCGCTGAAGGCATCTTTATTGAAAGATTAAAATCCAAAAACAGTCATATCTTAGGCATCTTCTACGACTGTTTTTGGATTTTATTCTTTCAATAAAGATGCCTTCAGCGGTGTGCGGCCGTCCAGGATTTTTCCTTCCTTCCGGATCTCAATGGAGCTGGTTCACACACCTCTGGGGTGGCCATGGTTCAAATTGATGAAGGGTCCTGTGCATCTTCTGGTCTGTTTCAGGCGCAAATTCAGCCAAAAATTCAGACCTAATTCGCACCTAAAACGGTGAACAGACACGCACCGAACCTCGTGCTGAGGGCCGCGGCCACAGCTAGTGTGAACCCAGCTTCAAAGTGATATTAAATCCCAAACCATATATTATTTTGCAGCTTACCAATCACTAGATGTGGTGGCTGCATTCGTTCTCTTTTTTTAGGCTTTTTCCCCTTTGTTTTCCCCCCGGTGATCTGGCCAGTAACATACCTCCTGTATTACAGTGCCCCAAGTCTGGATAAAGGAGAACCAGGGGCACAGAAGACAGCAGCATTGTCAGTCTTGGGAGGAGGGTAACATTTAAATGCACTAGCAGACTTAAATACACTAACAAATGGAAGCCAAACTCCAGCTAACACTTTATGATCAGCTACAGAAAACTATTCTTTTTTTTTCATTTTGGGACAAAGGTTTTGCACAAAGAAAAAAACAGAATAATGTAAGCACCCCTGCCAGTGCTAAATGGTTTGTCTCATCCCTGTAAACAAGAAAGCTTTTGAAAAGCAACAGACCTGCTGGCTGGATCATCAGATGAAAATAGAAGAAAAAAAGCATAAAAGGAAAACGAATGCAGACATCACATCTAAGAAATGGCAAGCAGCAATATAATGAATGTTTACCTTTGGGTTTAATATTGCTTTAAGCTACTCCCGTGGAAGGAAACCCTTCACAGTTTGGGTTCTTCATCAACCTGATGTTGGTTTGTAGGAGTGCCAAGGAATGAGTAGCTGGAGATGGAGCAATCTAAATCTGATCATTTTATTATAACGAAATATCATAAAATAGCCCAAGGTGTTTTGGAATACTGAAGGACCCTTCAATAAAATAGAGCATTTCTACTGGTTTATTTGGGGCAAGACATGAAGGCAGAAAGATTGCACTCTCACAGATAAAAAAATGAACTATTTGGATGGGAAGAAGGAGTGTGAGGTGTATAAATTGATGCTACACTTGATAGAGGGGTGATATATATATATCTATATCTATATATATCTATATATAGATATATATAGATATATCTATATATCCTACTGAAACGGTAATGAAGTGACGTCATACCAGTCAGGTAGCAGCCCTGACCTACAAAAGGAGTTACATATATACAGGGCCGGGACAAGGGGTGGGCAGGAGGGAAGGCTGCCTTGGGCACAATGGTTTATTGCAGGGGTGGAGGTTCCCTATACCAGTTGCTTCTGTTACAAGACTGACAGGAGTAGTGACAGCATCACAATTGCTAACCCTAACTATCCAGCATTGCTAACCTTGACCATCCGTCCTCTCCCTGCCCCGTACTTTTGGCCAGCTTGATTTGCTGGGCACAGGCAGGCCTTGGACATTAGAGGGGCAGGAGTAGGAGGGTATCCTGTACCCAATGGTTTATTGCAGGGATGGGGGTTCCCTATACCAGTTGCTTCTGTTACAAGACTGACAGGAGTAGTGACAGCAACATCAATGCTAACCCTAACTATTAAGCATTGATAACCCTAACCATCCATCCTCTCACTGCCCTGTACCTTTGGCCACCTTGATTGGCTGGGCCCAGGCAGAACTGGGACAAGGGGTGGGCAGTAGGGGAGCTGCCCTGGGCACAATGGTTTATTGCAAGGATTGGGGCACCCTGTGCCAGTTGCTTCTGTTACAAGGCTGACAGGAGTAGTGACACCGACATCACTGCTAACCCTAAGGGAAGTGGGCACAGTTTGGCATTTGTGCCCTGGGCGCTGGATGACCTTGTCCCAGGACTGATCATATACCACTATTTATCTACCGAACCACCTAATACAAACTACAATTAACCCAGTTAGTCCAGCGTGGCCCCCAGCTCAAAGCCTGGTACAAACTATTCTTTTTTTTTGTTCAACCCAGCGGGCTGAACGAAAAAAAAAATGCAGAGCACGAGAGGAGATCCTGTACTAACATTGCAATGGTAGTACAGTGATCTCCCCGCTGTGCTATTGTGTTCTGACAGGGGGACACCCCCCCCCCCCCCCACCAGAACACACCACCAATGGCTGAGAGCGCTGATCGGATGCCAACCAGTAGACCTTTTTTGGTCATGCCCCTTCGACAGAAGCCGACTTCTGTGGGATCGGCTGCCGTACACATGGGCTAAATGTTGGCCGGTTTCTATTGTACAGGCCGATATCACCCGATGTTCAGCACATGTGTACAGAGCTTAATAGAAGTGAACTTGGAAGGAAACATTGATTGTACATCCCTGGTAGTGTTGGACGTGGTCACACTCCACCCTATTCATCAGGAAAGAAAGATACCAAAAATCCAAGCTAAGATTCTCTTCAGGCAAATTCATTTTCTCATCTCTAGTCAACATCCTTTTTTTTTTCTTCAACACGACATGTACATACATTAGAAAAGCAAATAAGAAACAAAAGAAAAAAAAATGATAATTCATCCAAGTTTACAAAACCTCCAGCTGACATTCAGTCCCTCTGCGGTCACCTCTACCGCCATCCGGCTGCTGTTCATTTCATTCTTGCCTCTAATTTCTAATTATTTCCTGGTGAAAGGTTTAAGCAGAACAAATTCCTTTTGTAATCTACGTCTGATTGAAAACTGTCTTCCATTTGAATACAATAGATTTTTTTTTTTTTATTTGTTCAAGTTAGCCTCCGATCAACTCATTTAAATCAAAAACTCCTAACCTTGTTAGCATCTGGACTTATTTCCATAATAACAACCCCTTCAGAACCTACAAAGTGATGAATAATTGACAACAAATGAAATGTTTTGATAGTTGTCGGCGGAAAGCATGTTTAATGTTTTGTGTTGCTTCCTAGCTAATTATGTAGATGACACATTTGTCAGACCCTGACTGCCATTAGAAACGTGCTTCCAGAGGGGAGAAAAGCAGGCTATTCATAGAGTAATTAACTGCAATGCTCAATGACCTGTGAGAGATTCAAATGGCTGCCAGTTCAGGCATTGTTTTGTTACAGAAACAGAGGGGTAATTAAAATTCCGAATTACAGTGCTATGATGAAGCATTTGTTTGTTGACAGTATACTCTTCCTCTAGTTTGTTAATTCTTTTTTAAATGGCTTCTAATCCATTTTTATAGCTTTATGAGTTGTGTGTTTGAATATTTACTGACAACTAATATTATTGTAAATGGTTTTTAGATGAAGCACCGAGATCCTGGCTTGTTTAGAGTAGCACAAGGTGGGCGGGATCGGAGTCCCGCTCGCCCGTTCCTGCGCACACACAGCCGCACTATTTAAAGAGAACCTTTCGCCAAGTTGAGTTAAACAAAATGACTCCAAAGAGCAACTGAGCATTCACTACTTAAAGGGTTATTCCGCCCACAACGGATATTTCAGTTTTTTGTACAAGCTGGAGAGTTAACCCAAATAACAGTTTATTGCACTATTCAGGGTATTTGCTGGTGATAATTCTGTAGTTGAATTCCTGGGCTTGCATTTCTACCATGAGCATTCTGGTTGCATTTTTTCTATTATGGAGAATGGGACAGGAGGATTGGGAACAACCCAAGATAGCCAGGAACAGTCAGCTGCTCAGGAACAGACCCAGTAACTGAGTTAGGTAGTTCTCACCGGTGTAGTCCTTAGAGAAATAAGAAGGTAGGGATTGATTCAAACCAAAAAAAGAAACTAAAACTAAATCCATTTTTGATTGACTTGGGGTCCTTTCACACGGGACGGATCCGTGATGATCCGCCCCGTGAACATCCGCTTGCTCAGCGGGGATCGCTCCGTGGATCTCCACTGAGCAGGCAGATGACAGGTCCGTTACTGCACACTGTGCAGCGACGGACCTGTCAGAGTGCCGCTCTCCCCTATGGGGGATCGGATGACAACGGACCGTAGAGTCCGTCGTGACCCGATCCGATCCGAAAACGGATGGAAAAGTAGGTTTTTCCTCCGTTACAATTTTTCAGATCTGAGTGGGTCGGATGTCAGCGGACATGTCACCGCTGACATCCGACGCTCCATAGAGGTCTATGTGAAAGAGGCCTTAAAGTGGTTGTGAACTCTTCCATATACCCAGCAAAATGATTGTCCTCAGGTGGTTCTCAAGGATGAAATAAATCCTCCTATATAAGTTGTACTTGTACCTGTCTGTGACAGACCCAACTAGGACAGGGGCTTTTGGAGGGGACTGCAGGGTAGCCTCTTGCCTACTGACTATGGGCCATGGCTTTTGAGGGGGCTCTATTCATAGGGGCTGTGTGCCTGGGGGACCCTTGGAGTGGTCTTGCTTTGGATTTGGGTCCATGTCTCCGAAAAACACACAGACCCTGGGAACCTAGGACCTGGATACAGATTTGGGGCCTTTGTGCCAAAACCAGCAATGACTGCTTCACCCCCTCCTAGACTGTGAGACTCAGAGTAGGTGTTAAAATAATCTGCTCAAAACAACCTAATGCTGGGGTCTCCTGCTGTAATCTGTTTACTAAGGTGTCTTTCTCCCATGGTATCATTTCCCCATTGTGTGCCTCCTAGGTATGAATCCCCATTGTTAATTGAGTTGCCTATTGTTTCTTTCTGTCTGCTAATCCTTTAGAGATTGGGACAGCCCTAGGTCTTCTTACTGGGGAACTGGTGCCAGACAGTCTAGGTGGGCACTGAGTCACCTAGGCTTGTCTAAGTGACTAGTTAGCTTACTGTTTAATTAGATTACTGTTGGCTGTTCCTTAGCTATGTTAATTATCTTACTGTTTCCATAACCTGACCAAGCTCTTATCTTATTTTTATATATATTCTGTGTGAGTTTACAATAAAGTGAATTCCAGTTTGCACCTAAGCTAGTGTCGTCTAGTCCTTGGGTGAACTACTCAGCTATAATACCTGGTTTCTAATTCCAGACTGGAAGAAGCTGAATACCGACGGAAGCACCCGAGAGGGGTGCCAAGTGTTCTGTCATAATGTTTACCTGTAGCCTTCTCTCTACATCCCTTCAAAGTCCAGGATTTATAAAGTTTGTCTCAGTGTTCAGAAAAAAAATGGGGGTGGAGAGCTAAAGTTACACTTCGCAGAGCTCAGTGAGGAGAGCTCTGAGAGCTGATTGGAGGGAAGGGACCCCCTTTCACACAGTCCACAGAGACAGAGCTGAGGTGTCAATTAGCTGGAGATCCCTCTCCTGTCACTTTTTTCTTTTGGTGTCATGAAAACTTGTCAGAATTGACTCATGCTAATAGCAGAGAAATGAAGCAGCAGATAGAAATGCCATTTAGTGCTCTTAATTGAGTCAAGTACACACTATAGAAGGATATGCTTTGTTCATGTTTCATATCTGAGGTTTACAACCACTTTAAAAACTGTATGTAACAAAAAAATCAGAAAGACCCAATTTTGTCTTCGACGGTTCTCATCTATCCAAGTCATGGTATACCTTATTTGGTAGTAATTAGTCTAACTCAAATGGAGTTGTCCTGTAATATTGAAGATGTTTCATTCAAGTGTCCTCCTCAGTTCAAAAACATGCCCCATCATTTATAGCTATACGGGAAACTAGGTCACTTTATTCCAATCACAATGATTTAATGAAATGTGTCAAGGCAGATATTGGTTTTCCAAGAAATGATAGGAGGTGTGAAGGTTTGTGGACTTACCCTGTTCTAATTACACAATCCAATCACCATGGTGCCATGAAGTCTTGAAGAGGTTTTAATTGTTCAACTGGAAATGTAAATTGCTATCAAACCTAGAGGGCAAAGATGGTAAAATGGCATTTTGTCTGGTTGAACGGTGGTGCTGAAACCTCCCCAGTCCTGTGAAAGACCTTTTCCACACCACTTGCAAACTAATTTACCTATCTTTTCAGAATGTGCAACTCTCTGTCCTTAAAAGAATACCCCTTCTCCTTAAAGCCTAACTATTGTATAACTACTTTTACAGATGTTTTAATGGTTGTCACCTGATGTGCGAGGTCCTCCTTAGGCTTTCTTGAGCAGTGGTAGTCCTCAAGGATGCAGAGAGTGTCACTGATGTGATAACATCAACATCATTGTATCTGAGTTCAGGGCCCTGTGGTGATTTCCCATCAGGAGATGGGTCCATACCTCCCTGGACTTACAGGATGTCCTCTGTTTTCCAGGTTAAAGCCCAACTCCAGGCACATTGATAAATATATTTTTAATGTCTTAATATTTTTAACAGCTCCCCTGTTTTCTTACTTGAATAATTGTGTCTAAGCCAAACTGAGTGAGTTTAGGAACATGCAGCGGTAGCAATGCTTTTGGCTCCCAGCTACATTAAAATTGACAACAGTTTTGGTGTTGTGCATCAGCCCCCTCCATCTGCTTAGCCATTCACAATGCACAGCCCTTTGGTGACAATGGGGCTGCACTTTGTGGATAACTAAGCAGAGGGACGGGGTGGAAGCACAACGCTGGAACAGGGAGATGGGACCGTGGTTGCTGTATGTTTTGGGGAAAAAACACTTGTTTACCAAAGGGGAGTTGCAAAAATATTATAGTATTCAACTATGAATGATGCAATCATCACTGTGCCCTGCCCCTGAGTTGGACTTTAAATGATGCTAGGCATCATTCAACCAAAAATACTCAGGACATCTAGGAGTAGAAATACATTTTTGTGAGGACAGTACTAGAGAGGAGGTAAGTATTTCAGACAGAGATGCTTTTTATGCTTTAAACGCCTGGTGGAGGACTATAGTATTAAAAAAAAGTTGCCCAAAGTTGGCCTTTAAGGTGTAGGGGGACTGCTGTCCTGACTCTTCCAGCCCTCATTTGTACTGAGGAAACCACTTGGATGAATAGTGAAACAGTTTCAATATTACACAACAAGTCCAGTTGAATTTGACTAACTACTAATAGTTAGTCCCCATTTTCATACTCTGTTTTCTGCTCCTGACCACTACTAAATTAATTATTTTTCTTTTAGGACCATGTCTCCTCCGCACTGTATTTCTTTTCTGAATAGAAGATGTTGGAGATTTGGTGTTTGCTTAGATCTCTGAACAGAGCCAAATCTGTGTTTCAGCTCACATGAACAATCCATAGCTGGTAGAATAACTGAATAGTAACACTGGGCAGAGGTTTTGCAAGATCTCAGCTGGAGTTTTTTGGACCAAAGTTCCTTCAACCAGATATTTTGCAACAGCAACATGGCAGACTCAGTAATATTTCACTTTGAAACATATTTTATACTGGTCTACTTCTACATGGTATTAACTGTTTGGTGACATTCCCATATTATAGGAAAGTACTTGGAACGCTCTGTATATACTTGAATGTTTACTACATGTTTTAATCGGATTTCCCCAGTCATCGCTGTTGACCCTTAGATTTAAAGCTAAAAGATAATAGCTAGCTGTTAGGTTGAAATACGATGTGCATCTATTTCGTTTAAGCTCAAAAAAAGAGAAGGAGGCCAGCAAAAAACTCTTTTAAAATGGAGGCCAACCACGTGCTGTCACCCCATGGAACAGATGTGATCGCCGCTCTTCTCAGTGGCAACCCAACACACTTCCCTATCCTCTCCTTTCTTCCTCTTTTCATCCTATCTATTTACATTCTGTCTATTACTCCATATCCTCTATAGCCAGATCCTTACTTGGTCCATCCCCCTTGGTCACAGAAAGCCAAATTACCTACAGTGCCTTGAAAAAGTATTCACACCCCTTGAAATTTTCCACATTTTGTCATGTTACAGCCAAAAATGTAAATGTATTTTATTGGGATTTTATGTGATAGACCAACACAAAGTGGCACATAATTGTGAAGCGGAATGAAAAATGATAAATGGTTTTCAAATTTTTTTACAAATAAATATCTGAAAAGCCTTCAGAAGTCACTTAATTGTTAAATAGATTCCACCTGTGTGTAATTTAATCTCAGTATAAATACAGCTGTTCTGTGAAGCCCTCAGAGGTTTGATAGAGAACCTTAGTGAACAAACCGCATCATGAAGGCCAAGTAACACACCAGACAGGTCAGGGATAAAGTTGTGGAGAAGTTTAAAGCAGGATTAGGTTATAAAGAAATATCTTTGAGCATCTCACGGAGAACTGTTCAATCCATCATCTGAAAATGGAAAGAGTATGGCACAACTGCAAACCTACCAAGACATGGCTGTCCACCTTAACTGACAGGCCGGGCAAGGAGAGCATTAATCAGAGAAGCAGCCAAGAGGCCCATGGTAACTCTGGAGGAGCTGCAGAGATCCACAGTTCAGGTGGGAAAATCTGTCCACAGCACAACTATTAGTTGTGCACTCCACAAATTTGGCCTTTATGGAAGAGTGGCAAGAAGAAAACCATAAGAAGTCCCGTTTACAGTTTGCAAGAAGCCATGTGGGGGACACAGCAAACATGTGGAAGAAGGTGCTCTGGTCAGATGAGACCAAAATTGAACTTTTTCGTCTAAATTTTGCAAAGTAGAATGGACAAAAATGTCACTCTCTAGATGTGCAAAGCTTGTAGAGACATCTCCAAAAAGACTTGCAGCTGCAATCACAGTGAAAGGTGGTTCTACAAAGTATTGACTTCACAATTATGTGCCACTTTGTATCACATAAAATCCCATTAAAATACATTTAAGTATTTGGTTGTAACATGACAAACTGTGGAAAATTTCAAGGGGTATAGATACTTTTTCAAGGCACTGTACAACTACTTATTCACATGAAGATCAACCATATAACTTTCATAGAAATCAATATATATAGTGTAGGCCTCTACCATACCACATTCATCATTCAAGGTTGTTGTTGAAGTCCTTTCCAAATGATTGTGTATACCACTGGTTGCCTACTGTCTATGGCAAAATCCAATTTTCTGTACTTTTCTGTTATGTCTGGAAATTGCTCAAAAGACAATTAAAAATTAAATAACAAAATAGAGGTCAATTTACTTTAGCACATAAAACTCTACAAGATTTTGCTACTTTTCCCTACTGTCTCCCAGTGGCCCTCCCTTCTAGATTGTAAGCTCTAACGAGCAGGGCCCGTCTAATCCCTCCTGTATTGATTTGTATTCTAAGTGTACTGTCTGCCCTCATGTTGTAAAGCGCTGCGCAAACTGTTGGTGCTATATAATCCTGTATTATAATAGTAATAATTAGATATATCAATAGATCATCATTCAGCTATTTTTTTAAAGGATGTAACCCTTTCAATTTTGTTAAAGCATCAAAACTTTTTTGAAAAACTTTACTGTATCTGTTGAAACCGATCCCTGTTTTCACAACTGTCACAAAAATAACTCTTTCTACAAATGAAGATTAAAGTTTATCCAATCTCTACAGATGGCCTCATATCTTTTGCAGTAAGCAGAAGGTCAGACTGAAAGAGAAACAGAAAGGTCAGACTTGTGTAAAAACAAGTAAAAGTTGAATCTGCCTATACTTTTCTTGGTTCCTCCTTTCCCCTCATCAACATGCTAGTTCAATTTTTTTTTTTAATAAAACCTTTCCATTTTCATTATATACCTTATTTTAGACTCAGTGACACATCATTACAGCACTCTGTCAAAGTGAAAAGCAGTGAAAGCAGAGCAAGGATTTTTATAACAGTTGAGGAGCCCCTACACAACTTCCCCGCTGACAGCTGAATGTAAAAAAAAAAAGAATTGCCGGCTAAAAAAAATTGTGAAAAAAACAGAGTGGTGTCCCCCCCCCCACCAGGTCCATACCTGGCCCTTGGGTCTAGTATGGATTCGGAGGGGACCCCCACGTCAAAAATGAAAAAAAAAATGGTGTGGGGTCCCCCCCAAAATCCATACCAGACCCTTATCCGAGCATGCAGCCCGGCAGGTCAGGAAAGGGAGGGGACGAGCGAACGCCGCCCGCCCTCCTGAACCATACCAGACCATATGCCTCAACATTGGGGGGTGGGTGCATTGGGACAGGGGGGCTCTGCTCCCCCCACCCCAAAGCACCTTGCCCCCATGTTGATGGGGACAAGGACCTCTTCCTGGCAACCCTGGTCATTGGTTGTTGGGGTCTGCGGGCAGGGGGCTTATCGGGATCTGGAAGCCCCGTTTAACAAGGGGGCCCCCAGATTCCGGACTCCCCACTATGTGAAGGGGTAGTGGGTACATTGTACCCCTACCCATTCACCAAAAAAAAGTAGTGTAGTGAGACAATAGACAGTTTTTGGCAAGTCCTTTATTAAAAATGTTCTCTTCTTCCCAGCTTCTTCGTCCTCCGGGATTCTCCCACTTCTTCCTCTGGTCTTCTCCTTCTTTCTCCGTCTTCTCCTTCTCCCGCTTCTTCTTCTGGTCTTCTTCTTTCTCCTGTCTTCTTTGTCCGGTGTTTTTCTTCCTCCACTCCCGCCGACGACCCTCCTCCGATGCTGCATCCTGCTGATCTGTCGGCGTCGATGTCAAGCATTTCTTAGATAACTATGGGGCGTGGCTATCAATGGCATCATTTTGATGCCCCCCGTCACACCACGGACCCATCATGCCCCGGGCAGTGAAGTCACAAGGGGGCGTGGCCTCCAGATTTTTTCTGCTTCATACGCATTAATATCACTTTGGCAGTATCACTTTGGCAATCATCATTGGCAGTGCAGGGTTTCTTTTATTTCTAAAAGGTCAAAAGTGGTCCGCCAGAAGACCGAGCTCTATACTTTTGACTTTTTAGTATCATCTCAACAGAAGCCGACTTGCCCTGCAGTGATGTGAGGATTAGCTGAAGGAACCAGTGATAGCTGTGGGGGACCCAGACAAACTTTCTGAGATAAGAAGGGGGGACAACCTTTGGCACAAAGTATGTAGACAAAGGACACACTCCTTCAACATCTTCAGAAATAATATGAACAAAAGTCCTTTTTTTATTATCAGTACTTTTCTTTTATAGTGGCTTTTTAAAATAACAAATGCAACGATTTAGAGGTTGGGTGAAAGGTTTAGTGCAGTAAAATATTTTTTGTAGTGAAAGAGTAGCATTTTTTTTATATAGGTCTATAAATCAGACCAAAAAAGTGGGAAAACTGAAGTGGAAAGAGGGACAGAGTGGTATGGTTCTTAAAGAGGGACAGTCCCTCCAAACAAGGCCACTATGGTTTACCTGCAGACTTTGGGGGAGGAGTTCTCAGGATTGGAGTGATGTGAGAACGCATGGGGAAGGTAATATGTCTTTTACTAAATGTATGACTTTACTATACATTTTTTGCTACAGGGTCACTTTCAAACATGGCTTGTAGCCTTATTTTTGGTGCAGCAGGCTAACTCATCTTCAAAGTTCTTTAAATCTTATTTCAGCAGCTCATTTCAGTTTGCTGCCCCTCTAAGAAGTACGTTAGCACTTGGCAGTCTGCCAGCCTTCTATTCTCAATTCACACATGTAAACATAGAGCGGGAGCTCAGGAAATCAGAGAGAAGAGCTCTGAGACCCAACTTAATGTGGAATTAAATGGGAGAGGGGCACAGCATAATTAACACATTATGCATTTACTGTACCTCTGGGAATGCTCCCCTCTAGGGTTGCAGGGTGGTCCAGACTTCCTGCCTCCATTTCACTACTCCTTATCTTCTGGGTTTGGCATCATCTTGCTTCACCCATTGGGCAGATGTGCGCTGGATTTACATTATCTTAGCCCTCGGCTACAATCCCGGGATTGTACACTGTTTCTGTATACAGAATTAAAAAAAAAATGGCAGCCCAGGAATTTTAAAGCGGAGTTCCACCCACTTTTACAACTCTTCAGCATCCCTCACTAAACTGTGCATTGTAAACGACCTGGATATTTTTAAATTTTTTTTCTCAGCACCTACTGTATATCTGCTGTATTCATTTTTCACTTCCTCCTCCCTGGCCGCAGCCCATCACATCATTTCCTGTTTGCAATGCCTTCTGGGAAGGGGCGGCAACTTCCTCTGACACTGCCGTTGCTATGGAAACCTGACCTGAAACCTATTACACTGATTGTGCTGCACTGAGCATGTGCGAGATCTGCAAGGATGAGATCCAGGAAGAAATACAGTCTGGCTTCAGATGCCCACACTTAAGATGGCCACGGCCTGCTGCAAGTTTATAAAATAACAAACTACTGCTATAAACTAACAAACAGACCTTAGTTTACAGACTAACTCTACTAGAATACATTAAGCTTGTGTATTATAGGGGTATTTTTATTTAAAAAGTATAATTTCGGCCGGAACACCACTTTAAGTTCCTACCTCAATATTCCCCCCCCCCATGCTTTTGAGGTTGTAACACTATCGGCTCTCACTTGCACATTTGGTGAGAATGCCCTGTAGCACAATCATTCTGAATGGATATATTCAAAATCCTAGCTAAACTTTTTGAAACCCATTAACCCTGGACCCCTCCGTGGCATTTCTGAATAACAAACCCCTGGCTATTACCCACAGGCCATGGCCAATTCAAACTACTCCTCCAGTCACCAATGCAGCTAAATAAATGTTTGTGAAAGCATGGAAATCACCCACCCTTTGTGTGCTAGAAACTAAACATAGATTAACGCAAGCAATGATTCATGCTAAGATAGAGGCCGTGTTGTTGGATTGAGTGACCAAATGTATAAAACTATGGAGCCCTTGGGTAACTAATTACTTACCTTCCAACTTCAACAAATATTTGCTCCTTCCTTAATCGCCCAACCCCTTAAAAACAACCCCACACTGCAATCCCCCCGCCACCAAATGATTTGGACCAGTGCACAAAGCAAGGTCCATAAAGACAAGCGAGTTTGTGTGGAGGAACATGACTGGCCTGCACAGAGTCCTGACCTCAACCTGATAGAACACCTTTGGGATGAATTAGAGCAGAGACTAAGAGCCTTCTCTTCCACATCAGTGCCTGACCTTACAAATGCGCTTCTGAAAGAACGGTCAAACATTCTCATAGACACACTCCTAAACTTTGTGGACAGCCTTTTTAGAAGAGTTGAAACTGTTATAGCTGCAAAGGGTGGGCCAACTCAATATTGAACCCTATGGACTAAGACTGGGATGCCAATAAAGTTTATGTGTGTGTAAAGGCAGGTGTTCCAATACTTTTGACTATGTGTAATATATGTAGCACCCTCATCCTAAAATAGGGCTACAATTAAATTTAGTTATGCTGGATGGTAGCCAGTCTGGCTAATTTGTAGTGTTTAGAGGTCAAATGGCTTCCCTCCTAATCCTGTATAGCTATGGTTTCTCCCTTTTGCCAGTAGGTGGTGCTGTTGCCTTTGACATTAGTGTGATGAGCTACAGTAAATTCAGGCTATGAATAAATATACCTTTCTCAGCCAATCGGACTGACTGCTTTGTATGCTGGGAAAAGGTATTTATTTGGGAGTCAGGTGATGTTAGTCTTCCCGCCCAGGGCTGCGGCCTGGGTGGATGTGTGTGGAACAGTTCCTTGCTGCTAGGCCTGAAGCCTGAGGCTTATCCAGGTGGTCTCCTGGCTGCTAGGTCTATCCAAGGCCTATCCGGGTGTGCCAGATTCTGCTAAGAAAAGCCTTCCAAAAATCTGGAAATGATTCTGAGAGGGATGGAGTTCTAAGGAAGCACCAGAGGTGACTCTTCTTGAGCTGGCTATGAAGTGGCTGGGGGGACTTCAAAAGAGAACTCATCCAAGGGAATCTGTGTATGAAGCTGTGAGTAATGTTCAGTTACCATAGGAGACAGCTTATCCTACAAAGTACAGATCTGCTGATTCAGCTGAACCGCTTGCCGACTGGCTCACGCCGATATACGTCGGCAGAAGGGCACGTACAGGCAGATTAACGTACCAGTACGTTGTCCTTTAAGAAGCAGTTTGCGGGCACGCGCACGCCCACCTCGACCTTCTTGAGTGTGATCGCGGGTCCCGCGGACTCGATGTCCGTGGGGATACTCGCAATCGTCTCACGGAGAGGAAGAACGGGGAAATGCTGATGTAAACAAGCATTTTCCCGTTCTGCCTAGTGACACTGACACTGATCACAGCTCCCTGTAATCAGGAGCGGCGATCAGTGTCATGTCACACATAGCCCCTCCCCCTCACAGTTAGAATCACTCCCTAGGACACACTTAACCCCTACAGCGCCACCTAGTGGTTAACCCCTTCACTGGCAGTCACATTTACACAGTAATCAATGCATTTTTAATTGCACTGATTGCTGTATAAATGTGAATGGTCCCAAAATTGTGCCAAAAGTGTCCGATCTGTCTGCCATAATGTCGCAGTCATGATAAAAAACCGCTGATCGCCGCCATTACTAGTAGAAAGAAAAATTAATAATAAAAATGCCATAAAACTATCCCCTATGTAGAAGAATACATATCGGCCTAAACTGATTTAAAAAAAAAATGTTTTTTTATATATTTTTTGGGGATATTTATTATAGCAAAAAGTAAAAAATAATGCGTTTTTTTCAAAATTGACGCTATTTTTTTGTTTATAGCGCAAAAAATAAAAACCGCAGAGGTGATCAAATACCACCAAAAGAAAGCTCTATTTGTGGGGAAAAAAGGACGTTCATTTTGTTTGGGAGCCACGTCGCCCGACCGCGCAATTGTCAGTTAAATCGATGCAGTGCCGAATCGCAAAAAGTGCTCTGGTCTTTAGGCAGCGAAATGGTCCCGGGCTTAAGTGGTTAAAGGTTCTTTTCCTGCACTGCTGTCCACCTAATCTCACCTATTTTTGTCTAAGGAGTCTGCCAGTCTGCATATTTGATGATCGTTACTAAGGGTGTCCTGTGCCCTATCCCCTCCCACATTTTTTGCTGTTTGAGAAAAAAAACTTCTCTTTTGTTTAAGCATAAAAGTTACTGGCGCCCAACTTTTTTTCTTGTTCATCACCCACCATGCCTAGTAACCTGCACCCTGAGGAATTATGACAGCCCTCCCTACCTCTGGTAGTCACCTCCAGGCTCCTGGAAAATTGGGGTAGGCACTACATATATATGTTATCACATATAGGGGTTGATTTACTAAAGGCAAATAGACTGTGCACTTTGCAAAGTGCAATTGCACTCTGCAAAGTGCAGTTGCTCCAGAGCTTAGTAAATGAGGTAAAGCTTCACTTTGCAAAGAATACCCAATCACGTGGAAGGAAAATTTAAAAACAGCCTTTTCGTTTACCTATGATTGGATGATGGAATTCAGCAGAGCTTTTTCTCATTTACTAAGCTCTGGAGCGATTGCTCTCGCAGAGTGCAACTGCACTTTGCAAAGTGCACAGTCTATTTTGTTTTAGTAAATCAACCCCTTAATGTTATCTTTAACTAAACAGTGGAAACATGTGACAGAACAGTTGCTTGAGTCAGAAGCACATTGATTTATATATCTAAACAAACAGAAATGATGCCTTTATAGTGATTTGCACACTTGATAAGTGATATCAGTTTTAGAACATCTTGCAGTGTTATAAGAATGATTTCTTGAATTTGGGCTCAGCTCTCTCAGGGTGGACAAAGGTGGACAATGTCCTTAAAGCTAAACTCCAGCAAACAGCTACACACACAGCTGAAATACACATACAGTTTACTGCCTTACCTATGAAAGGATTTGACATTCAGTCCCCTTACCTTCATACACCTCTGTCAAATAATACAGCCATGTGGGTGACACCACCTTCTCTGTTCCAGTTAAGGAATACAGTGGAGTCATCTCTCTGCTCCCAGCCTGCCGATTGGACAATAAAGGAACAGACATGCACTGATAAGCAATTGGCTCTGATCACTCTCCTCCTTTCAGCATGTAGGCAGGGCTTACGCTTCTGTACTGCCTGGATTAATGTTTGCTTACTGTGGGGTTAACTGTGGACGGCCGTGACAGCTGTGCGTCAACCTGAGGTTAGGTCACTACTCATTAAAGGGTTAATAGGGGAGAGGACGTTTTGTCCAGGAGCTCTTTACATCTGAGGTGGGAGGAAAACCACACATGCAGCCATGTAGTCGCTGTTGAGCAGAAAGAATTCATCCTTTCTAAGGTGCCCATGTATGGAATAAGGAGAGACTGAATAGATAATATGGGAAGAGACACAGCCAAAGGTTTGCGCACCATGGCCACAGCCGAAAACGTAACTTCTGTAAGTATATTTTACTGTTTATTGACAGAGAAGTCTTGTATTAGCCATTGTACGTCTGAAATGGAACCTGCTATTGAAATCCAACAATGCTAGCTTCAGTAAATAAATTTCATTATTCTGTGTCTAGTCTGGTCACTATATGGAGGAACTAAGTGTGCATTTCTACAGTAAACATTAATGGGGAAAGAAATGTACCATTGTGGTGACAGTGAAATAAGCCCTAGAGAGCAACATCTGTTTAAAGAATGAAGAGCAGCCAGTTTGGTAGAGGCAACAGTGGTGGCCAGTTGATCTGCCCTTCTCAGTGGTAGAGTGCCTATCTTATGGGACACTGTGATACAGAGCTTCCTAGGGACCAGCCCTAACCATAAGTGTGCAAGGCTTTGCAATGTATTCAGTGGCTTCTATGCAAGACTTTGGGCTGAGACAAGATAAGAGTAGGGTGTATAAGACCCGGAGGAGGATAATTAGTTGTTTACATTGTTTCTCTTAAATTGATACTGGGTCAAGGCTGAGACAGGTGTCCCTGGCAGGTGTGAAGACATGTTCCTTTTGGTGTGAGGCCTAGTGTGGTGGTCTCTCTAGTGGCCACAGGGGGTGCTAAAACTCACACATCAATTCAGCAAATATAAAATTTAGTTGGACGGCATGCAGTTCCTCTGTGCCAGCCACAAGCATCTTCCTGTCATGCTTACCCCTAACACAGGTGGACAGACACTATAGATAGATACTAGGTTCTTCACCTATAGCAGCCCCCTTTCCCATAAGGCTAGCAGGCCTACTGGTACTCGGTTGCCCCCAGGACTTATACACAATGCTATAGTGCCTGGCCACTGCGCCAGGGCAGGCGTGGACTGAGCAAAGCAAACAGGTACTTGCAGGATGGCAGACAGGCAGAATGCTTCAATGACAGTCCAGGTAAAAGGCAGACAGAGTTCAGAGAATAGTCGATATCCGATCTGAGGTCATACACAGGGAAATCCAATCTAGCAGGGCGGACAAACAGGCAGCTTGATCATGTATTACCCAATCTCTATCACAAGCATGAGACTGCAGGCTTGGCTAGCTTACATCAGGTTTGGTTTCCACCCCGGCCACAATCAATCACTTTGCAGGGGGACAGACAAACAAGGAGAATACCACAGCCAAAACCAGGATGCTGGCACTTGGAATAACAGTGTAAATTTGCTGTGCCCTCAAAATAACTCAATACACAGCCATTAATGTCTAAACCTCTGGCAACAAAAGTGAGTACACCCCTAAGTGAAAGTGTCCAAATTGGGCCCAAAGTGTCAATATTTTGTGTGGCCAGCATTAATTTCCAGCACTGCCTTAACCCTCTTGGGCATGGAGCTAACCAGAGCTTTGCAGGTTGCCACTGGAGTCCTCTTCCACTCCTCCGTGATGACATCACAGAGCTGGTGGATCTTAGAGACCTTGCGATCCTCCACCTGCCGTTTGAGGATGCCCCACAGATGCTCAATAGGGTTTAGGTCTGGAGACATGCTTGGCCAGTCCATCACCTTTACCCTGAGCTTCTCTACCAAGGCAGTTGTTGCCTTGGAGTTGTGTTCGGGGTTGTTATCATGTTGGAATACTGCCCTGTGGCCCAGTCTCCAAAGGGAGGGGATCATGCTTTGCTCCAGTATATCACAGTAAATGTTGGCATTCATGGTTCCCTCAATAAACTGTTGCTCCCCAGTGCCGGCAGCACTCATGCAGCCCCAGACCATGACACTTCCACCACTATGCCTGACTGCAGGCAAGACACACTTGTCTTTGTACTTCTCACCTGGTTGCCGCCACACACGCTTGACACCATCTGAACCAAATAAGTTTATCTTGGTCTCATCAGACCACAGGACATGGTTCCAGTAATCTATGACCTTAGTCTGCTTGTCTTCAGCAAACTGTTTGCAGGCTTCCTCGTGCATCATCTTTAGAAGAGGCTTCCATCTGGGATGACAGTCATGCAGACCAATTTGATGGAGTGGGCAGCGTATGGTCTGAGCACTGGCAGGCTGACCCCCCACCCCTTCAACCTCTGCAGCAATGCTGGCAGCACTCATACGTCCTTTTCCCAAAGACAACCTCTGGATATGACACTGAGCACATGTACTCAACTTCTTTGGTTGACCATGGCGAGTCCTTTTCTGAGTGGAACCTGTCCTGGTAAACCGCTGTATGGTCTTGGCCACCGTGCTGCAGCTCAGTTTCAGGGTCTTGGCAATCTTCTTATAGCCTAGGCCATCTTTATGTAGAGCAACAATTATTTTTTCAGATCCTCAGAGAGTTCTTTGCCATGAGGTGCCATGTTGAACTTCCAGTGCCCAGTTTGAGAGAGTGAGAACGATAACACCAAATTTAACACACCTGCTCCACATTCACACCTGAGACCTTGTAACACTAACAAGTCACATAACACTGAGCAGGGAAAATGGCTAATTGGGCCCAATTTGGACATTTTCACTTAGGGGTGTACTCACTTTTGTGGCCAGCAGTTTAGACATTAATGGCTGTGTGTTGAGTTATTTTGAGAAGACATCACATTTACACTGTTATACAAGCTGTACAATCACTACTTTACATTGTAGCAAAGTGTCATTTCTTCAGTGTTGTCACATGAAAAGATAGAATAAAATTTTTACAAAAATGTGAGGCGTGTACTCAGTTTTGGAGTTCAGTATTAAAAAAGCCTCATCTGACCCATGTAAACTTTATTTTGAACACAATAGTTCCTTGTGTGCATTGTGCATTGCCCATAGAAAACATGGCAATGGTTTTTATTACTATCCTTAAGTGATACTAAAGGTTAATTTTTTAAAAATTTTTATTAATATATTGCACAGAGAGGTCACTTACCTCCTCTTTGGAAGTCCTCCACCGGTACTGTCTGCTCCTCCATCCTCCAGGTGCCTCCTTAGCAAGCCAGGTGTTATAGATATACGTGTGTGGGAGTTCTGAGCCAGGCTTCATGTGTCCATAGACACACACAGCACTGGTAAACCAAACCCTGGTTCCCTCCTCACAGAAGATTGACTGACAGCAGCAGGAGCCTATGCCTCTGCTGCTCTCAGTGTCTTCAGGTGGTAAGAGGAGCTGTGCTACAGCCGAGGCAGCGCTGGAGGGTGAAATAGGTAGTGTGGAGTTTTTTGCCTTAATTGCAGAGATGCCTTAATGTCACTTTAACTTATATAGCACTTAATTACCTGACAATATTGTTTGTTCTCCATGAGTACCATCGGGTTGCCACCTGTCCAGGATTCACCCGGACAGTCCAGGTTTTGAATCATGTGTCTGGGTTTCAGGCGGACTGAAACCCGGACACATTATTCAGACTGGGCTGTGGCTCCCCAAGTAACCAAGATAGTCACACACAAATCTGTTGTCGTGGGCGGTTGTCTGGGAGCAGGTTCAGCATCATTGGAGGTTGGGCAATGATGTCAGCAAGAGCAATTTGACCACACCCACTGTTCACTGCGGCACGCTATGCGCATCGCATTAGTACTCTCCTTGGGCATACAAAGGTGTTCCTGGCCACTAAAGTGTTCGGGTTTGGCTTAAGGAAAAGGTGGCAACTCTAGAGTACCAGCACATGTCCTTCATAACACACTGATAACCTGGAACAATCCCTAAAGCCTGCCCTTCAATGGAACAAATATGGACATACACTGTATGGATTTCAGCAGGTTCCAGATATATCAGCCACAATTTGTATTGTGGGTGGCCCTGTTGGTCCCCCTATCTGACATCATTTTACTGAAAAAAAAAGAAGCCATGTGGTAAATGTTGGCCAAACACCAGCTTCGTCCAATCCAGTCTGGTGGCAGCTATAAGAACACAGTAGACTAGCAGAAAGATTCATCCATCTACGCAGTATGGTGTGGTTTTTTTTTTTTTTACTCTGTTAGATTTTTTTGTTTTTTTATCTATCAGCGTATGGCCAGCCTAACTGCCAGGTAAATTGCTACACCAGCCAACTGACTGCCCAGCAAGGGCTAGAGTATATCCCACAAAATAAAGGCATATGCCAAATTCCATAAACAGTTCAGTAACTACAAACAATCAGATTTCATTGTAAGGACTTGTGTAGATTGGCAAATGCTATGGAGTTGCTATGGAGTTGATGGCATTTGTAAATAGACTGTGCCCTTTACAAAGTGCCATTGCACTCGGCAAGAGCAGTTGCTCCAGAGCTTAGTAAATGAGCAGAAGCTCTGATGACTACCATCATTCAATCATGAGCAAGCAAATATGCTGGTTTTTTTTTACTTTCCTTGCATGTGATTGGGTATTCTGTGAAAAGTGAAGCTTTACCTTATTTACTAAGCTCTGGAGCAACTGCATTTTGAGAGTGCAACTGCATTTTGCAAAGCGCACAGTGCACAGCCTATTTTTCTTTAGTAAATAAACCCCTATGTGTTTTCAGGTGTATTCACCTTGCATTTGAAATCAGCCTGAGATGCTTCTGAGTTCCATGCATGTGTTTCTGCACATGTGCCGTAGTTGACTTTCTTATTATCTGCATCCAGCTGCTTTAAGCTGCTTTGACATTCCCAGTGACTTGTATGGAAAGAAACCAGTTCTAAGCCATATGAACATGGGTCTAAATGGATTCAGATCATGCCATAGCCAAATACTTATCTTCTGTTCAATTAAAAACAAGGTGATCGTATCCAGACAGGGAGGGGGTGTTTTTAGGAACACTTTGCTGCTAATACATCCAGGTGCAATGGGGTTGATTTACTAAAGGCCAATAGACTGTGCACCTTGGAAAGTGCAATTTGCACTCTGCAAGTGCAGTTGCTCCAGAGCTTAGTAAATGAGGTAAAGCTTCACTTTGCAAAGAATACCCAATCACATGCAAGGAAAATAAAAAAAACAGCATTTTTGCTTGCACATGATTGGATGATGAAAGTCAGCAGAGCTTCTCCACATTTACTAAACTCTGGAGCAACTGCTCTTGCCGTGTGCAACTGCACTTTCCAAAGTGCACAGTCTTTTTGCCTTTAGTAAATCAACCCCTATGTGTTGCTGAGTCAGGGTGAGTCATGCTGTAATAAGAAAGCAGTAAACTTTCTATACTATCTATAAGGAAAATAATGGGTAAGGAAACTTTGGTTCCATATAAGATCATCCTTATTATGGTGGGGGGGATTTTCATCCCCCATAAGCCCTTAAAATAGTATCACTTTGAAGGTAGGATTTGCTTCTTAAAGTAACTATGTGCGCTGGGAGTGAATGGACAAGTGGTCCTTTGAATTACTTTACCAGTTAACCTGAGCAAATTGGTTTTGACAGCAAAGTTATTCACATCCCAATGAGCGCTGGCTTGGAGTAAACTGTTCAAATCTGCTGAAAGTTCTGACCTGTGAAAATGAAATTAATACGCTCTACTTATGACATTCTGGAGAAGGAACGAACCACATGCCTATGATGGAAGGGAGACACCAGCCAGCCACATATTTTTGGGGAAAACAATTGGTTGGGAAGATTAAAAAACAATCATTATTGTTTCCACCTAAAAATGATCAGTTCCAGTATCCTCTGCCAGCCACTTCTTTCCTCCTCTGACCTTCCCTTCCCATTTATGTGGCCAGGAATGTTGATAGAGCCAGATACACTCACCAGTGTCTATGCAAACAGCTTTCCCCGACTCCAATAAATTCAGCTTACCTCCGCTCCTGTACAACTCCTTGCTCTTTCCCACAGGTGCTGGATGGGGCTCGGATTGTGCCTGGACTGTAAAGCTTTAAAGCAGAATAGTTGGTTTTAGGGCAGAGATCTGGTCTCAGGTGGTGGTTATACCAGAACTGCATATAATTATGCCAGTAACTTCAGAACCTGCTCAGGTATATACTGTATATAATTTTCAGTGTTAATTTAATGTTAGGTTAAACTTACCATCAGTGGTCATGGGGTTAAATATAAATTTGAGGATTTATCATTTATTTATGGTTAAGTAATTGATATAATCACTGGCTGCAAGAAAGAGTACTTTTTAAAGTCAACCTTTTCTTTGTCCATGCTGGACAAACAGCAGGTTCACTTTAATGTAAGTCCCGCCAGCTGCGCATGCTCACTGTTTCTTTGTGATTTGAAGCTTACACGGAGCTAAAGACTCCTCATCCCCATGTGACAGTGATATAATAGGCTACTTTTGTGTATGTACTCAGCGCTGTCTAAATATAAAAATCAATATGCAACTTTAAAACATAATATGGGGGGTTATTTACGAAAGGCAAATCCACTTTGCACTGCAAGTGCACTTGGAAGTGCAGTCGCTCTCAATCTAAGGGGTAGATCTGAAATGAGTGGAAGCTCTGCTGATTTTATCATCCAATCGTGTGCAAGTTCAAATGCTGTTTTTTTATTTTCCTTGCATGTCCCCCTCAGATTTACAGTGACTTTACTGCCAAGTGCACTTTCAGTGCAAAGTGGATTTTCCTTTAGTAAATAACCCCCATGGTGTTTATACCCGATTATGCGGGTGGATACTTCCATTGACGTCACGTCCGCTCTCTGGAACACAGATCGCAGTTTTGAGTTCCAGAGCAGTGTTTCCACATGCCCACATACAAGAAGAAAGCTTTGTAAGTGTGCAATTTGTTGTTATTGTTTTTTCACTAATAAAAAACTAAATGATGCTATGGATTTCTCCTGGTTCTTTTTCCCCATCCTTATATGAGGAGTTTTAATCTACCTGCTGGAATACCAAGAAGAAAAAGAAACAGCTATCCAAACAACTATTGGAGGATTACAAGCCCTTTCAATATATAGGTGCTTAACCCACTACAAGTTGGTGAGAGAGGGCACGTAAGGAAGAGGGCACGGCACAGCACTTTATTGATATCACTGGCACTGGAAGACTGTAATACCGCATACACACGAGCGAATTTCCGTCAGAAAGAGTCCGATGGGAGATTTTCATTGTATATTCTGACCGTGTGTATGCCCCATTGGACTTTCTCCATCGAAAATTCAGGCGGACTTATATAGAGAATATGTTCTATATTTTTCCGATGGAACAAATTACTATCGGAAAAAACGCTCGTCTGTATGCTGTTCCGACGCACCAAAAACAACGCATGCTCTGAAGCAAGTACGAGACGGAAGCTATTGGCTACTGGCTATTGAACTTCCGTTTTCTAGTCCCGTCGTATGTGTTGTACGTCAACGTGTTCTGGACGGTCGGACTTTGGTGTGACCATGTGTATGCAAGACAGCTTGAGCGGAATTCCGTCGAAACTCCGTCGGAAAAACTTTCAGAGTTTATTCCGACGGCAAAACCGGTCATGTGTACAGGGCATTACAAATTGCATTTTAAAGGACTCATTGTTTACATTCAAAGCATTTTTTTTGCACAAAACACTGATTGCGCTTTTGTTATGAATGCTTGTATAATTTCTGCAAGAAGAATCATGGTAGAAACACCACATTATGTTTCAAAGTGCATATTGATTTTTATGTTTAGACAGCGCTGAGTACATACACAAACATACGTAAAAGGAATACATACCCTTTATCTCAGCAGCAGTCTTGAAGGTTTATTCACAAATATCACATATATATTGCAGCACGGGCATCACAACACTCAGTGATAGGCTACTGAACTGCCAATTACCAGCACCAGTGCTGTTACCTGAAAAGAAGATGAGTGAAAAACATGTTATTATAACCAATAATACTAGCCTTTTTTTTTTTAATAAATCTTTATTGTGTTTTTATCACAATGTTGAACAGAATACAGAATAAGAAGACTAAGGCAGTAAACATTATGATAGATAGAGAATAGAAGCAAAGCAGGGGGAAGAATGGAGGAAGGGGAGTGGATGAGCTGGTACGGCAATGGGTGATATCTAGGTACAGGGAGCACGATATAGTTTTATCAAAATTTCCATCCCACAGAGGATGTAAAGCCTAGTATACATCAAAGAAAGTAGTGTAGCATCGTTCATTTAGATTCATTAGAGTCATTTGAGTTCAAAGTTGTAGGGTGCAAAGTGGATGGCTTAGCCATAAGTGCCAATTCCGGAGGAACCTAGGATGGGTCAGGTGAGCCTTGGCAATGGAGTATTCATATTGAGCATGTTCATTCAGTATATGAGTTACACTTTTGATGACCAGTGGTGTTGGTGATTTCCAGTTGCGTGCATTGGAAAGCCTCGCTGCTATAAAGAAGTGGGTGAGTAGGGCATGAGATTTGTAGGGCCAGGAGTTCATGCCTATGCCCAGTTTTGGGTCTGTAGGTATGTTCATTTTGATGGTAGCAGATATTAGTTGAAAGTGGGCCCAGAATGGTTGAATAATAGGGCATTGCCACCAGATATGAAGAGAAGATCCTGTATTTCCTCATTGTCGCCAAAACAGAGGTGATTGGTTAGCATATATCTTAGCTAGTTTTTGTGGAGTGAGGTACCAGTGATAGATTAGCTTTTGTAAGGATTCCCAATGAGAAATACAGCTGGAATATTTCAATGGGAGAGCTTGAGCTTGTTGCCATTGTTTAAGCGTAAAGGAAAAGGATAGAGTTTGTTCCCAGTTTGACATTGGCTTGGGTTTGTCCAGTTGAGACGGAGTAGACAGCAATAGGTATAGGGGGGAAAGTCCTTTGTATAGGTTTTGGGGGAGATTCAAATATGTTCAAGATGGAGTCTACGAGGACCGAGTTGCTGATTTGAATATTTGTCAGGACATGATCTGTAGGTATTTAAAGAATGAGGAGCGTGGAAAAGGAATTGTTGAGCACAGTTATTGAAAAGAGCATAAGCGATTTTAGAAGTAAAGTTGTCCAACTGTAGGTATTCCAGCAGATTCCCATGAGCAGGTAGACAGATCAGGTATGAGGGCTTCCAATGAGTTTGTGGGTATTTTTTGTAGGGTTGCGATAGATAAGTAGCGAGATTGGCCCATTAGGGGAGTCCAGACTGCATTCCGCATTTATGGTGTCCAAGAAGTGCTTTTGAGTTTGAGGACGAAGGATCATGGCTCCTAAAAGGAATTTAGGATCATTTCCTAGGGCAGCTTTTTTGATTTAAGTCCTGGATGTTGTAGGGGTGGGTCTCCACCAGAAGTGTATTTGGTTTAAGATTGTGGCTTTATAGTACAGTGTGATATTGGGAGCCTGTAAATTTAGATACTAGCCTTTTTTAGGCTAAAAGGTTAAGTGTGTAGTATTAAGAACTGGTTGTTTGCTAACCCCTATGTATCAAGGTAACAAGGTTTCCAATGGGTGTAGAGATTAGTTCAAATAAAAAAGGAATAAAGTGTATTTTCATCCCTGGGGTCCACTTTGGGCATAGGCTGCTGCTTCTCTGTAAGCCTTAGGCCTATCCTGGGGCCATCTGGCTGCTAGGCTGTCTGAGGGCCTATCCAGAGGCAGGAGAGCAGCATAGGGTTGTAGACTGCGGGCTTGTAGTCCAACCAGAAGTACCAGTTCCGCCAGCCGGGGAATCAGTGTAGAGGGGAAGATGTTGCCAATAAGGGACCATTCACTTTGCTACCAGAGACCACTGTGAGTGAGCTAAGGCCAGTACCAGAGCAGAATTCTCACCAGCCGGGGAAGAAGTGGGAAAACTTTGGCAAGTGCAAAGTCAAGGACCCAGCAGGACAGCAAAGGTGACGCTTGTGGAGCATCAGTGAGTGCCAAGCCAGGGACCTAACGTGTCAGCAGGGGTGAAGCTTGAGGAGTATCTGTGAGTGCCAAGCCATGGACCCAGCAAGGAAGCAGGGGTGACGTTTGAGGAAGATACCGAGTGCTAAAGTAGAAGAGCTCAAGGGATCCAGTGGCTAGTGGATCTGAAGTCTAGTGAGAGAGAGACTGGAAACCCATTGAGTGAAGAGTGTGGGGTAAGGAGGACTGTTTGTGTTGCAAATAGTTGAATACCATTACCGTCAGTAACAGCTACAAGATTGTTGCCATAGGAGACAGCGATCTTACCTATACAGAAGTGGTGTCTGGCTGGAGGCCTTCACCTGTATAGCTGTCCACCTATAGAAGTCTCGGAGTCTGCTAATTATCTTTGCATCTAGGGAAGGGTGTCCTGGCCTTAACCCTCTTTCCACCAGTTCTGTTCAAGAGACAATACATCTCTTTGCATTCAAAAAGTGTCTGGCGCCCACCTGTTAATATTGCATTCCACCATGCCTTGTAACCCACTCTACAATGTAGGATATCAGCTCTCCCTAACTCTGGAGGTAACCATTAGGCCTAAAGAGGCTCGGGACTTTTTAATAGGTCAAAGAGAGCGTCAAATGAAAAATCATTGGAAGTACAAAGTCTTTATTGTCCAACTAGTTACAACAAGAAGATTAGGTTGTAAGCAGTTGGACAATAAAGACAATGGACTCACAATCATTTTTTTTTTTTTTTGGCAGTCTCTTTGACCTTTACACTTGGATTTTTCAGCTCGGGTGAATGTCCACTTTAGGGGACCCCCGTCTTTATTCTGAGCTGACTAAACCAGGCCAATTGGGCTCAATTAAGGACTTTGTCCAAATGTTTGTAACCTGAGAAAATCCAGCGCTCCTCTGCCTTTATCTCCTAAACCTCTCTGCATGGAAAGGATAATGTTGCTGAATGTTCTCTAGCATCTGGCACACTCATAAATGATGACTTTCACTGGCTCCTGTATCCTGTAATGAGTGATGGAACTGCAGAGTGCAGCGGGCGATGTCAGCATCTCAGTTTAAGCTTACTTTTGAAGTCAATTTTGGACTTCTCCAGTTTGCAGAATGTAATTCCCTGATAGAAAGTTAGTGGCAAAGAAATAACCTTCTACAACACCTACCACAATTCATATATGGATTAAAGAGGTCAGTTCCTACCTTTGGCTGGAAAAACGTACATATCAAAATTGCGGCTGCCAAAATACATTTGAAAAATTATGGTGGGGATAATTAAACATGCCCAAAGTGGCTTCAGCAGATCTCATTTTAAGCACACTGCTAAGATATTACCTGTTTCTCAGTTTTATTAGTAGTGGAATAAACATCACCTTGTTGTGTTAACCTGTTATGCTACATTAAAATAAACAAAAGATGTGACTGCGCTATATAAAATGCGATGGTACCCAAAACTATACAAAATAATTTACAAACTTGTGTATCAAAATATCTCCACTAATTAAATATCAAAAAATCATACAATTAATCATCAAAGATAAATAAATATCATATGTGACAATCAATGAATAAATAATAAAAACTGTGCAAAAGTAATCAATAAATATTCAGTACAATCAATAAGTGAATATGTACATAATCGTAATTCATATAAATACCCCCAACATCCATATACTGTATAATTCAAAAGGTGAAGATATGTGCAAACACAAAATATTCAAAAGTGTGCCAAATTGTCCAAAAGGGTGCTGAAGATCTGTAATAAAAGTTCAATCCACCATAAAGTGTGTGATATTCACTCTTTTCTTCTCAAAAAAAGTCCACACCACGCGTCCTCCACCATAAGATCTCGGGTACTCACCCACAAATCTTAGAGCAACAAGGATGACTACAATTGAAAAGTTGGCTGGTATAAATCTGCACCAAGGTAATGCACCTTTCAGCACTTCAGGGGTTAACCGATGTTTCAGATCTTGCCATCCTCATACAAGAAGAGAAGCACCACATAGCGTAAAACCTTTTGCAACTTATTGAAAAAGTAAAAATGCGCTTGCATCTTATACATCTTATGTCATACCTGACACTAGGAATAGTAGCGTGTAGCCTTCAGTGCACCGCCGGCTCCAACTGCAACAATGGCAGCGAGCGGACGGGCTGGTGTGGGGTGATGTCACTCGGCATGGCTTCTTCCTACGCATATGTTGTTGTCATCAGGAGCATTTTTTTCTTTATCTATAGAGCAATCTGTGGTGCCAACTAATTTTTAATATACTGACTGTTATGCATACATACATGGCATATCTCATGGTCCCTTTACTAAAATTTCAACAGAGATGTTGAGCTACCTACTATTCAGATATGATTTGCAAAGCAGAGTGCTTATAACTAGGGCTGTTACTGATTAAAATTTTCGTGTTCGATTAATCGATTTTTTTAAATCGATTAATCGACTAATTTCGATTAATTATAGCGCACTTACAGATCCAACTACTTTTAGCTGATTTAGCACCGTTGTTATGGCAACGGCCGAAGCCGGACATAGCGGGGCATGCCTAGAACGTCACATGTCATAAACTCAGCCTCACCGTGCCCATAATCTTAGCCTTACCGTGCCCATAATCGCAGCCTCACCGTGCCCATAATCGCAGCCTTACCGTGCCCATAATGCAGTCTCACTGTGCCCATAATCTCAGACTTACCCTGCCCATAATCGTAGCCTCACCATTCCCATAATGCAGTCTCACCATTCTCATAATCGGAGCCTCACCGTGCCCATAATCGCAGCCTCACCATGCCCATAATGCAAGCCTCGACGTGCCCATAATCGCAGCTTCACCGTGCCCATAATGCTGTCTCACCCTGCCCATAATCGCAGCCTCGCCATGCCTATAATGGCAGCCTCACGGTGCCCATAATGCAGTCTCACCGTGCCCATAATCGCAGCCTCACTGTAGTCACTGCCTGGATTACACAGTCTGTGGGCATCTCACGCTGTGTGTCTTGGAGCTGAGTGTGACAACTTTGGCCGCGCTGTGAGAAAAGTCCCGCCCTCCTCCTAGATAAGCTCATGTGATAGACAGAACACTGCGTCTATCACATGAGCTGATCTAGGAGGAGGGCGGGACTTTTCTCACAGCGCGGCCAAAGTTTTCACACTCAGCTCGGAGACACACAGCGGGAGATGCCCGCAGACTGTGTAAGACATATAGTGGAGGAGGAGTAGGAGGGAGCGGAGCGCTGCGCTGCAGCCACAGCTTGGCCCAAAGAGGCCCCAGAGCAGGCAGCCTACCGATCAAAAAAATTTTGATCGATCAAAAAAATTAACGATGAATCAAGGAATTCATCGTTAATTTCCACAGCCCTACTTATAACCTGTTTAATCACCATATTTCAACATCAGTAAGTAATGTTGGGAGTCCTGAGGTATCACACTATGGTGGATATTTTGATTATAGTGCATTAATTCATATACGGTGCCTTGAAAAAGTATTCATACCCCTTGAAATTTCCCACATTTTGTCATGTTACAACCAAAAATGCAAATGTATTTTATTGGGAATTTATGAGATAGACCAACACAAAGTGGCACATAATTGTGAAGTGAAAGGAAAACGATAAATGGTTTTCAAAATTTTTTACAAATAAATATCAGAAAAGTGTGACGTGCATTTATATTCAGCCCCCCCCCCCCCCGGAGTCAATACTTTGTAAAACAACCTTTTGCTGCAAAAACACTGCTATTCTTTTTGGGAATGTCTCTACCAGCTTTGCACAGCTAGAGAGTGAAATTTTTGCCCATTCTTCTTTGCAAAATAGCTCAAGTTCTGTCAGAATGGATGGAGGGCATCCATGAATGGCAATTCTCACCTCTTCCCACAGATTCTCAATTGGATTTAGGTCTGGACTTTGGGCCATTCTAACACATGAATATGCTTTGATCTAAACCATTCCATGGTAGCTCTGGCTGTATGCTTAGGGTCGTTGTCCTGCTGAAAGATGAACCTCCGGCCCAGTCTCAAGTCTTTTGCAGACTCTAACAAGTTTTCTTCTAAGATTGCCCAGTATTTGGCTCCATTCATCTTCCCATCAACTCCGAGCAGCTTCCCTGTCCCTGCTGAAGAAAAGCATCCCCACAACACGATGCTGCCACCACCATGTTTCACGGTGGGGATGGTGTGTTCAGGATGACGTGCAGTGTTAGTTTTCTGCCACACATAGCATTTTGCTTTGAGGCCAAAGAGTTAAATTTTGGTCTCATCTGACCAGAGCACCTTCTTCCACATGTTTGCTGTGTCCCCCACGTGGCTTCTTGCAAACTGCAAACAAGGCTTATGACTTTCTTTTAACAATGACTTTCTTCTTGCCACTCTTCCATAAAGGCCAGATTTGTGGAGAGCACGACTAATAGTTGTCCTGTGGACAGATTCTCCCACCTGAGCTGTGGATTTCTGCAGCTCCTCCAGAGTTACCATGGACCTCTTGGCTGCTTCTCTGCTTAATGCTCTCCGTGCCCGGACTGTCAGATTAGGTGGATGTCTTGGTAGGTTTGCAGCTATGCCATATTCTTTCCATTTTCAGATGATGGATTGAACAGAGCTCATCCGTGAGATGTTCAAAGCTTGGGATTTTTTTTTATAACCTAACCCTGCATTCTGCAACCCTGTAACTTCTCTACAACTTTATCCCTGACCTGTCTGGTGTTTTTCTTTGACCTTCATGATGCTGTTTGTTCACTAAGGTTCTCTAACATACCTCTGAGGGCTTCACAGAACAGCTGTATTTATACTACTGAGATTAAATTACACACAGATGGACTCTATTTACTAATTAGGTGACTTCTGAAGGCAATTGGTTCCACTAGATTTTAGTTAGGGGTATCAGGGTACAGGGGGCTCAATACAAATGCCCCCACCGCACTTTTATTTATTTGTAAACAAATTTGAAAACCATTTATTATTTTTCTTCCACTTCACAATTATGTTCCACTTTGTGTTGGTCTATCACATAAAATCCCAATAAAATACATTTAAGTTTTTGGTTGTAACATGACAAAATGTGGAACATATGTTCATGTGTTTACGTGACTGTCAGCTCTGAGAATTCTATACAAAATCTTCTATGGTGCTTTTGGAGCAACTATTTTATTGTTTTTGGTTACGTTTTTGCCCTTGGTGCCCAACCTGGGGCCCAAGGGCCACATGTGGCCCTTTGGTGTATAATGTGCAGTCCTTGGACCTCAGCAGCCTGTAGGGGAAACATTGATTAGGGTAAAAGCATTGAACTCTACTAGCCCCATTTAACATGTTTCACATTGTCTTCAGCAACATATCCCAAGCCAAAAATGTATCCTGTCCACACTCTCTGACCTCTATTATTCTTCTATTAGGTCTGCAGTTTTTGACAGTCCTCTCAAACATTACATATTATGAACATTATGTCCGCTCATGTCAGAGGCCGCATTTGAGGCCCCCTTTAGCTCATAAGTTGACAACTACTGCTTTATGCAGTACATATTTTATGATTATGATGAATAGATGCCGTGCTTTTATTGTGCTGTTAACTGTAAGAGTGTCTGATTGTGTAGTTTGTTGAAAAACTCTTAAATTAACATGCATCTGAAAAAAATGTATTTCTAATTTTAGTCTGTGTCCTCATTGAAAAGATTTTCTATCACATTCTGCTCTGATAGGAAGTGAAGAGATATCTCCCTAACAGGGAACAGTTGGGAAAAAACCTGGCAGAGTCTCTAACCCTTCCCAGCTCTGTCCACAACAAAATAAAACAATTTGTCAGTGTAGGCAAATCTATGGTTTGACTCATTGTTAACTTCCGAGTCTGAATTGGGTCAAGGGCTTCCTGCAGGTCAGGCTGGATGACTCATACAGGCAGGTCTCTGGTGCTTCCCCCTAGTTCTATAAGCTTGGAGAAATTTCTAGACGTTATTGGGCAGAAGTCGGGAGGGTTAAATCAGGGAGTCCACCCACACCGCCAAAAAAAAAAAATATTAAAAGCCAGCAGCTACAAATACTTTTAATACATGGCCACTTACCTGTCCCAGGGTCCAGCGATGTCGGCAGGCGACGCCGAGAACCCGCTCGATTCTCGGCAGCTGCCGCCGCCATCCTAGGTGAGGGAATCAGGAAGTGAAGTGTTGCGGCTTCACTTCCCGGTTCCCTACTGCGCATGCGCGAGTTGCGCTGCGCGTCCCAAGTGGTCCCCGCTCTCTCCTGGGAGCTGTGTGTTTCCCAGGAGACAGCGCGGTGGGGATGGGAAGAGGCGTAGACTCCCATGGGAGTCTATGCCGGAAGTGGGTGCAAATACCTGTCTTAGACAGGTATCTGCACCCCCCTCCCCCCTGAAAGGTGCCAAATGTGACACCGGAGGGGGGGAGGGTTCCGAAAAGCGGAAGTTCCATTTTTGTGTGGAACTCCGCTTTAAGGGAACCCCCAGGCAGTGGGCCTGGCAGAGTGGCTGAGCAGACCTTAAATATGGATGAGTCAGGCCAGCAGGGGAGTTGGGTGGAAGATGGAGGGCTGAGGAGACTTTCGGTGGCTTTGGAGGAGAGCCCCTTGGTCTGGGTGGGGGCACTGCCTCAGGCTGCAGCTCGGACTGGCTTGGGAGGATCCTGACAGCAGTGTGGTTTGAAAGGAATCTTGCCTAAGGTGCAGCTCAAAGAGGACAGTGTGAGTACGTCAGCACACCCAGGGACTGCCACATGTAGCCAGTCTTTCAGGAACACAGCTTTGTGCTTAATCTGGCCTTTCCCTTGCCCTGGGAGATCTTCAGAGCAGCCAGGGGGGCTGGTGAAGAAGCACCAAAGTGGGCTGGTAATTCCTGCAGGCAGTGGCGCTGGGATCAGTGTCTACAGTGGTATTGGAGATACTCTAGAATGTAGCCTAGAACACTTTCTGTTACTTTCCAAGGGACTGAGAGTTTCTAGTCCTTAAGGGGCTTTTGCATCTTTTATCAGTATACAGGAGAAGGCTAATTCTGGAGTGTGTACATCTACGGCCCCTATTTTGTAGTGCTACATTTAAAGTTTTTAAGAAAGCGGTATTAAACTCTCCTCACCTTGCCACTGTGGACTTCCTGGTTCAGAATCTTCCGCCACCTTGATTGACTGGGCTGGAATGACCTAAATCCTGCACATATACGTCGTAGTTTGTTCATCCCACATGTGTACCAAGATTGTATGTATAATAAGATAAGTGCAGCGCATTACTAAAATGATAAGTCCGTAAACAGTAAACACAGTGTTCATAAAGGAACTAAAAGTCTCAGAATGAGAGATGAGAAAACCTTGTGATGAATTTCAATCCACTGTAAGTTTCTGTGTGACACAACCTCCACCAGCTGATAAAAATTAAGCACTTACCAGATCTGATGGACCTCTGAGCTAACAGAAGGTCAAATGAGCATCATTTTCAGTATCCACAACGGGATAAGGAAAACCAGCACTCCAGTGGATCAACCCCAGACAGTGTGAGAGAACAAAACACGATCTAAGCACTCTCCATTCGGCAAAAGTCCATTTATTCTCAAGCCGTGTTAAAAGGCTTCCAGAGGGCAACTGCATAAGCTTTGTATGGGGACCACACCTGGCCCGGGTGTATAGTGCAGTGTTTCTCAACTCCATCTTCCAATGTGCAAGCTAAAAACAAAAAAGTTTTTTTTTTTTCTTTTCATGTGATTGGCCATTCTTTGCAAAGTCAAACTTTACCACATTCACTAAACTCTGGGGAACGTGTAACTTCCCCTGAAAAGTGAACAACCTATTTGCCTTTAGTAAATCTACACCCAGAAGCTTTCACAACAGTCTTATTTCACTGATCTCTATGATTCAAGTGATTTTAAAAGAAATAATTAAAACAAGAAATAACAAACAAGTTATACTTACCTGATCTGTGCAATGGTTTTGCAGAAAGCAGCCCTGATCCTCCTCTTTTTGGGTCCCCAGCCACCGCTCTTCCCCATTGCTGAGTGCTCCCAATAGCAAGCCTCCTGCTATAGGAGCACTCGAGCCGGCTCGCTCTCTCTCACACACACACACACAGAGCGCAACTCGGCCGTGCCCCCCCACTCTCTCCTCATTGGTCCACTGGCTGTGATTGACAGCAACAAAAGCCAATGACTCCCGCTGCTGTGTGAGCCAGTGAGGAGAGAAAAACCTGGGAGAGGTGCCGCTCACATGCACATTGCTGGATCGAGATGGGGGCTCAGGTAAGTATGGGGGGGGGGGGCTGGGGAGCTGTACCCAGAAGGTTTTTGTACCTTAATGCAGAAAATGCCTTAAGGTAAAAAACCTTAAACCTTTAGAACCACTTTAACCGCTTACTGACCGTATACAATATATATACTATGGCAAGGCGGCCTCTCTGCGCAGAATCACGCACCTGCTGTGATTGGACACAGCGGGAGCCAATCAGCGGGGACATCTGGACCCAATGTTCGCCAAGACCTGCCTATCATTCCAGAGAGAGGCAGAACGGCGGTAAACAAGGCAGATTGCTGTTTTGTTAGTGGGGAAGATAGAGATCCTGTGTTTCTGCTAAGCAGTAATATGGATCTCTGTCTTCCCACAGTTAAAGCATCCCCCCCACACACACACACACACAGTTAGCAAGCACTCCCTAGGGACACATTTAACCCTTTGATCACCCCTGATATTAACCCCTTCCCTGACAGTGTCATTAGTACAATGGCAGTGCATATTTTCTAGCACTGATGATCACTGATGTAATAATGTCACTGGTACCCAAAAAAGTGTCAGAAGTGTCACTTAGTGTCCGATTTGTCCACGGCAATGTCGCAGTCCCGCTCTAAGTCACTGATCACCACCATTAGTAGTAAAAAATAAATAAAAATTCCATAAAAATACCCCATGCTATAACATTTGCGCAAACCAATCAATATATGGCTATTGGGATATTTTTTTTACCAAAAACATATAGTAGAATACATATTGGCCTAAACTGATGAAAAAATAAAATGTTTAAAACTTTTTTATTGGATGTGTTTAATAGCAGAAAGTAAAAAATATTGTTTTTTTTTCTCAAAATTGTCAGTCTTTTTTTGTTTATAGCGCAAAAAATGAAATACAAAAAAATCAAATACCACCAGAAGAAAGCTCTATATGTGGGAAAAAAAAGGACGTCAGTTTTATTTGGGTACAGCATCGCACGACCGCACAATTGTCAGTTAAAATAGTGCAGTGCCCTATCGCAAAAAATGTCCTGGTCATGAAGGAGGGCAAACCTTCCAGAGGGCAAGTGGTTAAGCCCTATGGATGGGGCGAAACACGTTAGAGGGGTGTGTCAGGAGGAGCTTAGGCTGAAGCCATGTCTTCACTATTCTGTAGAGTGGCTTGTCTCTGTGGTGTGGCGTTTCCACCTCTTGTCTTCTAATTTGCATCTGCTAGCCTGGATGAGCTTGTTAGAATGCCAGCATCCATTATGTGCATTGGACTGTAAGGGGAGGCTTTTATAGTGCTTTGAGGGGCACGCCAAGTTCTTTGTATATGAGCCTGATTTTACCTTTCAGGTAGTATGTACAAACAAAATCCGCATAGAGATTTTAAATAATTACGCTGGGTAAACTGAAGCAACTCACATGGTTGATGATTAAAAGAGGCACATCTAAGTATTCAGGCATTCGGGGTAAAGCTGTCCACATAGACGGTCCTCCGCACCGCCGGCTCTCACCACTGTCAGTCTGCAATCGTGACCGGGAAGACTACCTTGCAGTAGAGCGTTCTGAAAGTGAGGCTTGAAGCGCTCGTTGAGCGCAGCGTGGAAGGATGATGTCGATGGCGAGGATGGTCTTTGTGGACAGCTTTACCCCGGATACCTGCATACTTAGTTGTGCCTGTTTTAATCATCAAACATGTGAGTTGCTTAATGTTGTACCTTTAATACATGTAACCATATTGCTACACTTAAAGTGGTTGTAAACCCACTTTGAAAAAACAAACAAAAAACTAACACCTGCAAGACAAAGGCATAATAAGCTAGTATGCATAGCATACTAGCTCATTATGTAATACTCACCCGAGATCAAAGCCCTCGCTGCGGTGCCCATACACAGCACCGGCTGCAACATTACTCCCAGGGGTTACTTCCGGGTATCACGGCTCCAGCACTGTGATTGGCCGGAGCCGCGATGACGTCACTCTCACGCAGTAACAGCACAATCTAACTGATGCAATGGCACGTACGTGCCATTGCTTCAGTTTGCTTCAGTGCGCATGTGCCAATGATGTCAGTACATGCAAATACAGGGATATCTCCTAAACCGTGCAGATATCCTGGGTAGCTACAGGTAAGCCTTATTATAAGCTTACTTGTAGCAAAAAGTGGTCTGTTATGCTGCGTACACACGGTCGGACTTTCCGGCAGGAAAAGTCAGACGGAATTGTTTCATGGGACATTCCGATCGTGTGTGGGCCTCATCGGACTTTTTCTTTCAAAAATTCTGACGGACCTAGAAATTGAACATGTTTTAAATCTTTCCGCCGGAACTCCGCCGGAACCAGTTCCTATCTGGAAAACCGATCGTCTGTATGCTGTTCAGATGGACCAAAAACGACGCATGCTCTGAAGCAAGTAAGAGACG